>JAHRIG010000021.1:637370-728990 GCA_020311275.1 Eira barbara
GGGGCTGTCCTGGGGGGAGGGGCTGTTAGGGGGCGGGGCTGTCCTGGGGGGAGGGGCTGTTAGGGGGCGGGGCTGTCCTGGGGGGAGGGGCTGTTAGGGGGCGGGGCTGTCTTGGTTGGGGGGCTGTTGGGTAGGCGGGAGTCTACCCGGTGGGGTGGGAGGGACTGCCAGGCAGGCCGGGAGGCGTGCATTGCTGGGGAGGGGGTCCGTTCACTACTGCGTGCCCGGCCTGCCTCCCCGCGCCCTCCTCCAGGGGAGGCTGAGGACGGCGCCAGGCCGAGGAGACGTAGCGAGTCAGTGGTATTCCTGGATTAACGAGGCTGAGGCGGGGCTCTTGCAGGTGGAGGTGGAGAGGGGTGAGGCATGGGGGATCCTGGGAGGAGGGGACAGGTGAGCTAAGTGCAGAAGTGAGGTCCAGGGGCTGAGAGAGTGGAAAGGAAACCAGGCATCCCATCCTGGGTCTGCAGTGCCCAGGGCCAGGACCTTGGGTTCTGGTCCTGGCGCCAAGTGGGCACGCTCCGACAAATGCTGGGGGCTCATGGCTATTCCCTGGCCAGGGGAAGCTGATGCAGTGTCCGAGGAGGGGTGTGGGGGGATCTAACCTGTGAGTTTGGAGGAGCCCACCCCCAATTGCTGTGGGGGGACAGCCCTCTCCCGGCCCTGCCCTCGTGTGAGCGCCGTTCCCTGCCCTGCAGGTGTATTTCAGGAGAGCCCTTTAGCGAGGATGCTGGCGTGTCAGGATTTGCTAGTGGTCAGTAGCGGCTTTTTCTCAAAACTTGCATCTGTGTTCAGGCAGGTGCTATCGGCGAGGGGTGCCCAGGTGGGGCTGGCTCCTTCCAGCTCTGAGCAGGGCTTCCTGGCACCCGGGTCCGTTTCTGGACCCCAGGCCCACGTCTCAGGGCTCATGTGGGCCAGGGGCTGCTCTGAGGACCCTTCCCAAGGAGAGGCGCCCTCCAGGGGCTGGGCGTCCAGTGCGTCTGGAGGGTCTCTGCTGATGTGCGCAGAGACCGCCAGAGACACCCGCATGACAACTCAGCAGCAAATGCTTCAGCCCAAATTTGCGCCAATTAGATTAGAAAGGGTCTGGTGACATATAACCTCCAGTGAGAGTCTAGTTGCTGCGGCTCGGGCCTGGTTCTGATGAAATGGTTTCTCCTTCTGCTGTTTGGGAACCGCAGCTAAAGGTTGATTTGTTCCAGCGGCTGGAGAAGGCGGCGTTACGGAGGGGCTCTCCGCGGAGCCGGGCGGGCCTGGCTGCCTGGGGGCCTGGGTGGCCAGAGTCCCAGGATGCGTTGTACCACCTGGGGTTCAGAGGGCCGGCTGCCGCGCCAGGAGGGGGTGGGTGGGTGAGTGAGGAGGCGCCGCGACCCCGTGGGTCCCACCTTGCTCTGGGGCAGGTGGGGGGGCACCGGCCGTGGAGGGTGGCTCTGGCTGGCCTCCTGACCCTGCCTCTGCCCTCCCTCTGTGTAGTTCGGCCTCTGGGCATCGTGGCTGGCCTGGCTGGCCATCACCATCCTGGCGTTCCTGAAAGTCTACCACAACTACCGCCAGGAGGACCTGCTGGACAGCCTGGTGCACGAGAAGGAGCTGCTCCTGGCCAGGCCGACCCCCCGCGCCTCCTTCCAGGAGGAGAAGAGCGCCGTCATCTAGGGGTGGGCAGGGGAGCCAGCCCCCGGACGCCCCCCACCCCTGCCCGGGGCTCATGGCCCGACCCAGGGGAGCGGCTGGGGACTCTGCCCAGCCCCACTTACCCCTCGCCTTGCATGTCTCCCCTTGGCACTGTGCGGCGTGAGTGACCACACTCACCCAAGCATCCCGTTCCCACCACGAGTGTGGTTGTGGACTGGGGTGGGCGCCAGCGCTCAGACGGGGACACACAGAGGCCCTGGGGTGTCCTCCGGGCCCCACGCACGTGCAGCACACCTGTCTCGGGGGCACTGGCCTGGTGAGCCTGGGCGGGGCGTGTCCACCCTCTTGGGCGCCTTTGGCCATGAGGTTTGCGGGTCGTGCCTCAGCGGCACGGCATCTCCACCTGCTTGCCCAGGTGTCATTCTGTGCCCAATCCTGTGGCAGCAGCCAGTGTCTCCAGAGTGACCCCAACCCGTGCTGACCACCCATCACTCTTTCTTGCTCCTGAGCCGTGTGTGGGACCTGGGAGTGGGGGGCCAACGGCAGGAAGGAGCTCCCCGGCCGTGTGTTCCCCGCCTTCCGGCCCTGCGCTTTGCCCACCCCGCTGCAGGGCTGAGTTCCCTGTGCTCCTGCTCCGGGGCCCCCGGTGGCCAGGGCGGTCTCAGGATAGAAAGCACAGGAGCAGTGGTGTTTCCCGCCATCCGGTGGTGGCTCCGTGGACGTCCTGGCAAGCGTTCATGGTGTCAGAGCGGGAAGCCTGCGCCTGGTGCTCCAGGACTGGCTGGGGGAGCCCCGTGTGGCCCTGCCTGGAGAGGCCCTGGACCCCCATGTTCGTCTCACAGTGTGGGGTGGTGGGGACATGGGCTGGGGGGCGCCCCACCTCTGGGGATGGGGGGATGGGGCAGGTGCCACTGTGGGTGTCTGAAGGTGCATGTGAGTACTGGTATGTTCACATGTGTGTAAGTCTGCGTGGGGAAGGTGTGTGAGCTGGGGCACGTGTTGGCTGCACACGTGAGTGTGTTGTATGTGAGCACACATGTATCAGTCTGTGGGTGCGAGTGTGCATGAGAATACAAGTGTGTGCATATGTGTGAGTGTGTGAGCGTGAGTGGGAATGTGTGCCTGCATACGTGTGAGTATGAGCGTGTGTGTGTGTGTGCACCGGAAGGCGTGTGCAGAGATCAGGGCGGGTGAGGACCCAGCGGCTCCTCCGTACCTTCCCCCACTGGGACCCCCCACCCTGTGCCCTGGGCGCCCAGTGGACGGCCTGCCTTCCCATCCGATGGTGCCAAAGCACCGAGGCCCCTGGAAGACATGACCCCATCCACACAGAGGCAGGAAGAGGAGTTGGGGGGACCTGGGACCCCAGAGCTCAGTGACCTCAGTAATTGGGGGCTGCTTGGCTATGGATCCCCCTTCTCCCAGGGCTCCCCGGCTTCTGCACCTGCACGCAGCCCTCTGAGTCCTGTCCAGGGCTGGGGCAACCCTTCACCCGGGCTGACCCTCCTGCTGCTCCCCACACCCCCCGTGTCCGTGCCTTGTGCTGCCAGAGGCTGGTTTGGTCTCCCAAATGGGGGGCTCAGGGTCTCCAGAGGCCGTGGGTCTGGGTCTGGGTGGAGGTGACTCATGGGGTGGGCAGCCAGGCTCTGGGAAGGAGGAGCAGCGCCAGGCCGTGGGTTCCTGGAACCTGAGGGTCCACTGCAGGTTTGGGTCTCAGGCTGGCAGGGATGTGTGCCCACACTCACCTGTAAATGTCACCTGCACAGCTGGATGGTCACTGTCCCGGACCTGTCTCAGGCTGGCGGAACCCGGCACCTCCAGATGTCCGTATCTAGGGTCTTAGGGACAGCTGGGCCCTGGGAGCGGGTGGTGGGGCCGCGCTGTGTGCCCTGCAGGGGGCGGGGGTTAGGGGCCCCGGGGCAGGACAGGACGGCCGGGGACAGGCCCCAGGCTTCCTGAGACGGGACCCCAGGATCGCGTCTGTGGTGGTGCCTTGCTTGCCCAGCTGCTGTCGGACGACTCATCTCTGTTTTAATTCTACTTCTGACGAAATTCAAAGTAATGATTCTTCCAGTTCAGTGTATCTACTTCTCAAAGTCAGAATAAACACAAGAGTTCCTGGGCCTCGCCCGTCCCCGCCCTGCCCGCTCTGCAGTGGCTTCCTGTTTTCGGGATTCGTCCGTCCGCCGCTAACACTTAGAAACCTGCTGGCGCGTGTCCCTGTAGCTTCAGGAACTGACGGGGTCAGGGCTGGGCCCTCCTGTGGCTGGACCCTCACGCGTGCGCACATCCCGGGGGCTCTCTTCTCACCGCGGCGCCCCAGGTGCAAGGGCGGCCGTCTTAGGGCCTTCCCCGGAGCCCGGGCTCACGCTGTGCGGACCCTCCGGAGACCTGCCCTTGGCTGAGAGCCCCGGCGGCAGGGCTTCCCCAAGATGCGACCCGGACTAGAGGCCTGTGCCTGCCCCGTGGGTTCGGGCACGTGACCCGACCTCTCCGAGCCTCAGTTTCCCTGCCTGGAATATGGGGCAGTAACCTGCCTGTCCTCTTCAGGGGGTGGGGGTGAGATGTGGGGGCCAGGAGGAGGGCTGGGCAGTGTCGGAGTTGGCGGCGATCACCCTGGTTACCCTAGAATCAGCTGGAGGTTCTGCGAGGGCTGGGGCTTGGGCCCCCCACTGCGGCCCCCTGGAGGCTTCGGCTCCTGGAGACAGGCCCGCTGGGCTCCCTGCTCTGGGCTCCCCAAACCCCGAACCTGGAAAACACCACCCCAGCCCTCGAGGCCCAGAAGGGAAGGCTCCCCGGTGCCCTCACCTCTGCTTTAGCCGAGGAAATCCATCCCCATGTCCCTTTTTTGGTAAAACCCCCCAGACTGCTAAAAGGGGTGGCAGTGTGTCCCTGCTTAGCCCGTGGGGCCAGACGCTCAGGGCCTAACCCCGGGAAGGGGCAGCACCGCACTGGCTGTCCTGTGGGCCCCTGTCTGAAGGTGGCTGGGGGAGACGGCGTCTTCCTGGCAGTCCCTCCTGTTGTCTGGCCACGGGCCTCCCTGCTTTGTTCAGGTGCCCCCCTCCCTGCAGCATCTGGAGGGGCCCCTGGAGTCTGTCGCGCCGTCTCCCCACGGCCTCGCAACGCCCACAGTGGTGTGCTGTGTGCACAGTCATGGGATGCCAAGCCCCTGCCGCGGAGGCACGGCGCAGCCTGGGGGCCCCCGCACACGGGGCTGTGCTCTGATGGTGGCGGGTCCGGGCGGAGTGAGCTCACTCTCAGCCACCACCAGGCAGACAGCTGAGGAGGGGGGCAGCCCGTATGTCTCCCTGGAGCACGAGGGGTTCCTGAGGCCTCGGGGCCCCCGGGGAGCGGTCAGACCTGGGCTCAGAGGTTGGCACCCCAACGGCACCAACAAGGGGAGACCCCGGGTCCCTGCCCTGTGTGTAGCTTCAGGAGGGAGGACACACCCAGCAGCCAGACCCACCTCCACTGGGTTTTGAGGTCCAGGCCCCGCAAGCCCCAAGCTGCAAAGGCCGGTGTCCCCTCTGAGGGACCCCATGGATACAGGGCCGGCGTCTGTATCGAGGGGTTCTGTGTGGCCACATCCGGGCCTGGCCCAAGGGTGCGGAGAGCTCCCACCGGGGTGAGGGAGGGCCTGGGGGGCTCTCGGGGGCTGAAGCATGTGTGGACTCTCTTTCTAATAAAACCGCGCAGCGGAGCCCAACGTGGCCATCAAGAGGGACTGCCTTTCGGGGCTCCTGCCCCCCCAACTCGGCCAATCGCAGGCCTGGAGGGGAGCCCGCCCCCGTCAGAGCTGAAGGAGGCTGCGCCAGCAGGAGAGGGCCGTGTGCCTCAGGTACAGGCTGAGCCCCAGGAGCCGGGCCCGCAGGTCGTCAAGGGCCAGCGCCACGGGCTTGGCTCGGCCACAGCACAGACCCAGCACCAGCATCAGCAGGACGCACACAGACAGCCGAAGGAGCAGGGAGCCGCCTCGGGGCCGCAGCCGGCTGGGCGCTGGGGTGAGGAGCGGAGGGGGACCCGATGAGCCCCTGCCCGCAGGCCTGGCCCCACCGTGAGGACCCGCGGGGCTCCCTCCTCCCTGCAGGACTGGTGGGGAGGCTGCAGACAGAGCAAGATTCACCCCAAGTGTGGGCTCCCTTGGTGTGGGTCCCTGGGGTGTCTTGCATGGTTCCCATGGGAAGTGGGACACCCCTATCCTTGTCTGGGGCCTCTGCCAGTGTTGGGTGGGTTCTGAAGAGCCTCCCTTCGGCTGTGCCCCGGCACCCTTCCTGGGGGAAAGGGTACGGGGGAGTGGCCACAGAGGGGCACAGTGTGTCAGGGTCCTGGCTAAGGGAGTGACCTTGCCGGGGTGGGGCAGGGGTCCCTGCTGGAGCCCCCGGGGGTGTACGAGGGTTCAGACTCACCCCTGGTGGTGGTGGTGGCCGTGGTGGTCTCCCTGCTGGCGATGTCTGGGAAGGAAAACCAAGGGTGGGCTCGGGCAGGGAGGGCCCCTGCCTGGCGGCGCACGCTGCCTCCTCCTGTCCAGTGTCCTCAGGACCCCGCATCTCACGGCCACCCCGCAAAGTTCTCGGAGATGGGCCGAATCAGGTATAGCCACCCTGTTTCACAGGTGGGAGGTCCACGCACCCCCGTCCAGCTCCCCCCACATCACCCAGGGGTCCCCCCAGCCTCACGGCTTCAAGCTCAGGCTGCCAGAACTCGGGGAGCCCCAGAGGCTAGGTGCTGCTCTCAGAGCCGGTGGGAGTGTGGAGTGCGGTGACCCCGTGGTGGCTCAGGGGGGCCTGCAGGGGTCCTGGGGCAGGACCGTAGGGGCTGGCACTGGGAGAGGGCCGGGCAGGACCCTGGCTCCTGTCCATCCCCCACAATGCACTGGGGAGTGCCAGGCCAACCCCTGGACCACCTGGGCCCTGATTCCCCGCCAGCTGAGTCTCTGTCTGCAGGGCTGCTGGGAAGCTCCCGGGGGAGTGTAGAGCTGAGCTTGTGGGGGCAAGTGCTGGACCCGGGAGGGACGGGCGCAGAGAGCAGGTGTGAGGAGTCCCATGAGTGGCACAGGGCCCTTGGGAGAGAAGCTGAGACCTGGATGGGATGTTTAGGGTGGGCCATCCGGGGAGACACCTGCATGTGCCACCCGTGAGTTTTACCCACCACTCGGCAGGTCTCAAGAAGCGCCTTGCTTGGGGGCAGTGTCAGGCAGGATCTAGGATGTCCCCGTGATTCTGGGCCCTCTAGTGTCATCCTCCCCTTGCTTCTACTCAACAGAATAAGGCAAAGTGGAAGGGATTCTGCAGCTGAGGGGCAAACCCCAATCAGCTGACTTTGAGTCCCTCCAAAGGGAGAGATCTTGGGTGGGCCTGGCCTCATCAGGGAAGCCGTGGAAACACGAGGGAGTGTCGGCTCCCGGTCTCGGAGGTGCAGCGCTGTGGGTTCTACAGCTGCAAGGAAGCGAAGTCTGCAAACAGCTCTGTGAGCTTGGACCAGGGCCCCGGGCCTCCGCTGGGAGGTGGTCCTGGCCCACACCTGGATGGCCACCTTGGGAGACCTGAGCAGAGGACCAGCTACACCGAGCCTAGACCCCTGACCCACGGGGTCACTGTGATGATAAACATGGGCTGCTCGAAGCTTCTGAGTCTGCGATAACTTGTTCTGTGGCGGAGCCAAGGGCAGGCCTGCGGCAGGGCCAAAGGGGCCAGGGGAGGAGAGGGCCGGTGGCGGGAAGAGGCTCTGGGGCTGGGAGAATTCGGGAGGTGGGCCGTGAAGGACGCAGGCGTGGGAGGAGCTGCGGGGCCGCGGGAGGCGTCCAGTGCTGGCGGGAAGAGTGGGCGGGGCGCTGCCCACTGCCCTCCCCGTACTGGCCCTCCACTGGCAGCTCAGATTTTTTTCCTGCCGGTTCCTGTTTTCGCGACCGTTACTTGTCTAGCCTGAGCCGTGGGCCTGGGTTTTACTGGGGTTCTGTCTGTGGAGACAGGACAGCGGGCAGTGGTCCCTCCCGATGGCCCCCCGTGCGGTCCTGGGCCGTGTGGCTCCCCGCCCCCCGGCCCCTTGCTTGCTCGCCGCGCTCTGTTCTTACAGTGGACAGCCGCCTCCGGGGGCTCCCGGAACCGCACCCGCCTTGAGGTCCTCTGTGGCTCGGCCTCGTGGCCGCGGCGCTGTGGCCGACTCCGCCTCAGGATGGGGTGGGGGCACTGCCTGTCGCCCTCCTGGGACAGGGGTGGGAGGCAGAGGGAAGCCGGCAGAAGTGAGGCCCCGGGGGCTGGAGACAAGGTGCCCCGGCCAGGATCCCTGCTGCCGCTGCCGGGTTTGTACAGAGGGACACCCTCGGGGGGGGGGCCCGCTGAGGGGTGCGTGGAGACCCCATGGACGGGTCCCACCTGCTGCCCCTGCCTGGTGGCCTGACCCCAGGGGCTGGTACCAACCCCGACAGGGCCCTTAGTGATGCCAGTGACAATGACGGTAACTGTGAATGTCCACCAAGGGCCGTCTTCCTGCCCGAGCTGCTACATGAAACCTCTCTGAGTTCTGAAACGCTGGGCCCCAGGTCTCTTCTGTGTCTGGGCACCACAGGGGAGGCCGAACCCTGAGCCAGGTCTGTCCGAGCTCAGTGCCTGCCTTGTGTCACACAGCGGGCCTCACTCACCCGTGGCCACTGGGAGGGATCTGGGCGTGAGACCCGGGCTGGAGAGACATAGAGCCTGGACAGGTGCCCGCGCAGGGGCCGCCCTCCCACCCACGCTGAGTTTGGAATGTAGAGTTGCTAGACTGCTCTGAGCCTCAGTGTTCCCACCTATAAAATGGGGACAACAGGCTGTTCTGAGCTGAGTACACCCATTTTGAATGGCTTCTGGCTGGGAGGTCCCGGCCATACAGAACTTGCTGCTGGCCTTCTGGGGGCCATGGGACCCTCCTAGTCCTGGGGTTGGGCCCAGCTCATGGCTGTCCCCTCCCCTCGGCTGCGACTCCTGTGCCCGTGGCCTGCCACCAGCCTGGCCATGAGCACAGAGGCTAGGTGGGGACTCAGGTCTGAAGTTGGTCCCCATTTTGCCCTGGCCTGGGCCTGTCCCAGCTGCAACCTCACAGGCCGTCCTGGTCCTCCTCTCTCCACCCTCCCCCACTCGCAGGCCCTCCTCCCTGAGCTGCAAGGTGACCTTGCTGGGGAAGCCTCTGGACTTGTTGCCGCCTTTCTCCGGAGCCTGCCATGGCTCCCACTTCCTCTGCCTCGCCTGCACACTCTCCTGGCCCATCCCGCCTGCCCGGGCCTCACTCCTCTGGGTATGACAAGTGTCCCCCACTAGGGGCCTCTAACCTCCTCCGCCAGACGGAATCTTTAAAGAGCCACCAGCCCCCCCCCCAGGTGATTTCCTCTCCTGGGAGTCCTGGGGCCAGGACAGCTCAGGTGAGGACAGGGACCGTGCCTCCTGCCTCTGCTCCCCCTTCCCCAGCCCCAGCGGGAGCCCTGATGGCTGACCCTGGTGCACTTGGCCTTGGGGTCCCAGGATCAGGGCTTGTCCGGGACCCAGCCTTACCCTCCCTGTCCTGGGCATTGGCCAGCCTGGAGCAGCCTCTTCATTCTTCCTGGTGTGATGTCGCGTCTCTGGCCGGGAGCCGGGGCTCGAGGCTTGCCCTGCGGGCTTCATTTACTGGAACATGGCCCTGAGAGAAGCAGAGACACTATTACTGTCCGAGTGGCACCGGTAGGGGTAGACGGAGGGCCCAGCAGCAGGTGTGGCTCTCCTGCCGGCGCTCCCAGCGTGGTGGTCCCAGCACCCTCGCCGGCAGCGGGCGCCCCCCACCCCCATCAGCTCTGGTGGCGGCGCTGGGTTCCACGCGGCTGCCGTCTGTGACTTACGACCAGCCGGTGGCACTGGGCGCTCCGAACGTGTGCGTTGACCACGTCACGTGCAGTGTTTGGAGGCGCGTCGGGGAGACTCGGGTGAGAGGGAAGGGGTCCGGGGCCAGGCGTCGTTGGGGCTGAGTGGGGCTGGGAAGGCTGCCCCAGAGGGTCTCCTGCTCCGTGAGGGGCTGGAGCTGGTGGGGCCCCCGCAGACTCTCGTCTCTGTCTCTCTGTCCGTCCATCCCTCCTTGTCCCAGGTCTAACTTCCTTACTCACTGGGTGTAAGGAGTTGCCTCCCCAAGTCCACCGTGAGCCCGTGACGGCCTAACATCGTCCTTCCTGGCTGTGGCCCCTCTCGGGGGGATTCTCTTTCCCCTGGAAAGTTCCTGACTTCTGAGACCTGCCCCGCTCCTGCTGCGGGCACAGACCATACCCGGAGCCTGTGCAGGTGAGGCCGGGCCCTGAGCACGAGTCCTTCGAGGGCCCCGAGGTTCGGCGCTCCCTCTTCACTGTACATGTGGGGAAATTGAGGCCACATGGGCACCAGGGGAGTCTCTGCCCGCCCCGGAGGAGAGGAGTTGGGGTTGGCACAGGGGCCCCCTGCTCCCCTTTATCCCTGGCCTCAGGCTCCTCCCTGGCTCCCCGGTCTGGGTCCTTGGAGGACAGCCCTGCCCCCTCTGCACATGGCGCACGGCGGGGTTTTGTGAGGCGCGTCCCTGTCTTCTGCCGTCCAAGGACCCCACCCTGTGTCCAGGGCTGAGAGCGGGGCTGAAGCGGAGGGTCCCACATCGTCCCCGCGCAGGGCCATCAGGGTCCCCCAAGGGGTGGGCAGCCTCAGGGGGGAGCGGGCCTCGTGCAGTCTTCCCTGGGGAGGCGACGGGGTACTGCGCGCCTTGCCCGGCGGCGTTGGCACCGCAGCCGTGCAGAGCCCCGTGATGGCGGCGGCGGCCCGCACCGGGCAGCTTCAGTTACTCTAAAGCGAGCGGTTTTCTCCTCCTCAGGGTCAGGTTTTTATTGCAAATGGAGTCAGGGAAGGAGCCTGGAGCCCAGGGGAGGGGGCCACAGCCGGGAGGGCGGCCTCCCACGAACATGTGCCGGTCCCTCAGGTGAGGAGACAGGCCTGGAGAGGCTTGCGGAGAGCCCCCGCCTGGAGCCCTGCAGCGCCCTGGCCCCCGCCTGGGACGGGGGACGGCGTCGTGCATGCGCGTGTGTGCGAGCGTGTGCGTGTGCATGTGAGCGCGAGTGTGTGAGCACAGCTGCGTGAGTGCGTGTGAGCGTGAGCAGGGCGTGTGGCTGTGCGAATGCGTCCACGTGCATGTGCGAGCATGTCTGTGTGTGCTTGTGTGTATGGGTGAGTGTGAGTGTGTCCATGTGCGTGCATGCACACACACTGCGTGTCTGTACATGTGAGCACGAGTGTGCTCATGCACGTGGAGCACCTCTGCGTGTGTAAGGCGAGGGCGTGTGATCACACAAGCATGTGGTGTGTGCTGTGTGCATGGGTGTGTCTGAGTGTGAATGGGCCCATGCGCATGTGTGTGTGTGGTGTGTGCAGCACGTCCGTGGGTGTCTCCGTGGCTCTGGTGCAGGCAGCCGGGTGGGTCCCACCTGCTTCATCACAGGCCCTGTGTGACCTGTGTGACCTTGGAAGGCCCCCTAACTCTCTGCCTCAGTCTACTCAGCTGAAAATAGGGATCACAAGCCGACTTCGTCCGTGGGCTTGGGGAGGGCAGGCACGGCTGTGTGTCAGGGGCTCAGGGTGAGCCTGGGACGGTCACTCAGGGAGAGCGGCTTTGCTCGGGCACAGAGCCTGGGGCCTCTCTGCCTGTGTGAGGATGGGAGCCCCAGGCCTTCTCCAGCCCAGTGCCTTTGCCTGGGTTGTCGTCCGCTGTCGGCTGGTCTCCCCCCGCCTCCCCGCTGCCCACCGTCCGTGCCCCCCCGCCTAGCCCTGTCTCTGCCGTCGGTCTGGCTCGGGCTCCGGCTTCCCCTTGAATGTCATTTCCTCCAAGGCAGGTGAGGGCCTTTGCCGACCCCTAGGATTGGCTTGAGTCCTGGGTTCTGTCTTCCTGTGGCTCGGTGACCTTTCTCAAAAGCATGACTGGCCGTGGCCTCAGGAGGAGGGGAGGACTGCTCTTGGCTCCGCCTCCTGGCTCCCCCACCGCCCCCCTCCAGCCGCTGGCAGGGCCCCCTCCCCAGGCTGGACTGCCGAGGGCAGGGCCCTGCATGGGAGCGGGGAGACCTCGGAGCCCGCGGCAGCGGACAGTGTGTAACAGGAGTGCCCTCCACTCTCAGGCCGCTCGTGACTGATGGGTGATAAAGGGTGGAAAATAGCTCAGGCCTGGGGCCCGCGGAGTGTCACCACTGCCCTCCCACCACAGAGGACACACCCCGAGGGCAAGGCTTCTCGGTCAACAGCCTCTCACCTCTGCTGAGGGGACATTCTCTCCCCCTGGGGGTAGGGACCTCGGTCGCTGCCTGGCCCCCCTTGTCTCTAGGTGGGGGCCTGCCTGGCTGGGCCTGCCGGTCGGAGCGGGGCCAAGGGTGCCTGAGGCGCAGGGCCTGCCCCAGGCCGGGGCCGAGGGAGCCGTGGGGGGAGGCTTAGGCTCTCTTGGAGCCTAAGGTCTGGCCAAGGCCATGCGTCCACAAGAGCCCTGACCATCTACGGGGTTTGGCCCACCAAGGCTGAGCCTCTGTAGCCCAGCTGGGCAGCCCAGGCCCACTGCTCCCACAGTCCCAGCTCCGCACGTGGCTCCCACCAGCTCCCGCCTGGCTTACCGCCTCCAGCGGCACCAAGCCCCAGGGCTGGGCCACCTGTCCTGCCATTGCTCTGTGATGCTGCCTGGGAGGCTTCTCACCAGCTCCCAGGCCAGGCTGACCATGTCCCTGTGCCCGGCTCACCCCCTGCCACCAGCCACCCACTGCCTGCTGGTACATCTCTATGCTCGCCAGGGGTCCCTCTGACACCCCACGTAGTGCAGGCCTGCGCGGGAGGGGGCCTTCCCCCGCTGTGACCGTGGGGCGGGCAGCCAGTTCGGAGCCCGCACCTGCTCCCTTTTGCCCCTGCACGGTGCCCGTTTGCCTGCAGGAGCTCGGGGCCCAGGGGCTGGAAGAGCTTCCCGGGGGCCCCGGAGCCCTGGGGAGACCGAGGGTCTCCTCCTGAGCTGGCAGGTCTGGAGCTGGAACGAGGGGAGCCACAGCCTGCACCTGTCCCTCGCACCTGTCCCGGTGACTCCTCCCCCAGGGGCCGTGGGGCTGGTGCAGGTAGGAGAACCACGTCCGGACCTCATCCCGCAGAGGCCGGAGCTGTGAGCCCCACGGCTCACAAACCACATACGTGCGCAGCCTTCCCCCAAACCCCGTGCACACACACGCACACTCACATTGCTGCCCCCCCCCGTTCACACACGCACGCACACACGCACGGGCCCCATCCGGCCCACCCGGGCTCCTGCACGGGCTGCTCCCGGGGTGACCTCACCCACCTGCCCGGCCCCCAGTCCGCTGGCGATCGCATCCTTGAGCAGAGTGGGAACCGGAGCTGTTGCGGCTCCCGGGCCAGCGGAGAAGTTTCCATTACAGCCGTGGGGCAGTGGCCTCTGGACAGACTGGCCCTGGAGGAAGCCGTCCCCACGGGGCCTGGTGGCCTTGCGCGGTGTTTGCCCTCCCCCCCTCACCTGAGCAGCTTGTCTGAATGAAAGCCGGGGGGCTGCTGAGGCCCCTGGACGTACACTTCACCTTCTCCCAGCTGGGGAAGGGGACAGGAGGCTGTGGGCAGTCCCTGGCTGGCCTCCCCTCAGGAGAATGGGGAGCAGAGTGAGGGCCAGCGGGCAGGGGTCCCCAGGAAGGGCCGGCTGCCCCCAGCCCACTCATAGCCCAGGACAGGCCGGCTGCTCCCCAGATAACACACATTTCTGACCTCAGTAAGAGGAGAACCCCGGGGCGCGCCCCTGGCTGACGGCTTGCTCCCTGGGCTTGCCCTGACGCGCCTGCCTGGGCCAGGGTGTGACGACCAGGCGCTGTCTCGGCTCCACAGATGCTCCCCCATGTCTCTGGACATGGGGCAACAGCGGGTCAGGGGGACGCCGGGTGTCTGCTGGGTGCAGGGGATGCCCTGGAGTGGGAGATCTTGACCTTGAGAGCCCCAGGCAGAAGGGAGCAGGTAGACCCCGGCCGCAGGGAGACCTGGGGGGTCACTCGCCCCCAGTTCCGGGCCTCCGTGTAGACTGGAGGTCTATGCCGCCATCCAGCACACCGTGAAGATGGAGGTGATGCGCCGACCTGCCCAGAGGGGACCGCACACAGTAGGCGCCCAGCGAACGGTGTGTCCCGGGTCGGAGGGGTGGCCCACGTGCACGGGGACCAGAACGGAGATTCCTGCCGACCGGGTCAGCTCACGAAAGGGCCAGTTCCCTGGGAAAACTGAGTGCTGTGGTCTGGGCTAAGTGCCCGGAGTGACCCCATTCCCTGCTCGACTGGACTGTGCCCGCATAGACCTACCCTCAGTAGGACCCCAGGGCCTCTGAGGAGGGCTCGCCGGTGTCTGTACCCAGCCCTGCTGTCCCGACAAGAATCCTGGTTCCTGGCCGCTTCCGAAGGGACCGCGCTCGGCTCATGGCTAGGGAGAGCCGTAGAGACGGGCGCCCCAGCTTTGTGGTGGGAACTGCCCAAGCCACCCCCCGCAGCGGCCAGGCCTCGGGCAGGAGCACAGATAAAGGGGCTGGCAGGGCCCTCCCTTGGGTCTGGCCAGGCCGCTGGGGAAGGGCTCAGAGTGCTGGGAACCAGGGTGTCTCTGCGAGCACCCACCACTCCCACTTTTCAGACAACACATGAGGTTCAGAGGGGCCTGGGTCTTCTGGGGTCACTGACCACCCTGGTTTGCTTGGGAATGTGCTCGTTTTAGCACTAAAAGCCCAAGTCCCGGGTGAACGGGATGATCAGCCCCCCCCCCCCAATCTTTGTCTAGGGCCACGCGGAGTTCTCTGCCCTGACCCTGTCCACCTGTCCACCTGTCCTCCTGCCTGTCCTCCTGTCTGCCTGTCCTCCAGCCCGCCTGCCCGTCTGTCTGCCTGTCCGTCTGTCGTCCTGTCCACCTGCCTGCCAGTCCACTTGCCTGCCTGTCTGCCTGTCCTCCTGTCTGCCTGTCCATCTGTCCTCCTGCCCTCCTGTCCTCCTGTCTGCCTGTCCGTCTGTCTTCCTGTCCATCTGCCTGCCTGACTGCCGGCCTGCCCATCCTCATGTCCTCCTGCCCACCTGCCCACCTGCTTGCCTGTCCGTCTGTCCGTCCGTCCACCTGCCTGTCTGCCTGTCCACCTGTCCTCCTGCCCACCTGCCCACCTGCTTGCCTGTCCGTCTGTCTGTCCGTCCACCTGCCTGTCTGCCTGTCCACCTGTCCTGCCCACCTGTCTGCCTGCCCACCCATCCACCTGTCTGCCTGTCTCCTGTCTCCTGTCTTCCGGCCTGTGCCAGGACCCCTGCCGGCATCTCTGGCTGCGAGTCTCCACTCTGGCACCTTCATTCCCAAATGGGAAGTGAGCTTCCCCCTATCGCCCAGAGCTAGGCCCTCACCTGGCTCCCTCCGGGGTCTGAGAAGCCAGGCTCTGCGGCGTCCTCCAGTGAGAGTGGTTCAGGGTGCTGCTGGCTCGCTCTCGGGCCCCCGGGAGAGGCAGCCCCGGGCCCGTGCAGCCTCCTGCTGCTTGGGTCTGGAGCTGCTGCCGGCTGACCCGTGGGGCGAGTCTGCGGCCGGCCGGCGTCCCCGCCCCAGGCCCCTCGGCAGGGCGGCGGAACTCGGCCAACTGGCAATCGCTGAGCTATAATTACTTCTCCCCTTTGGCAGAAATAGCAGTGACCCCGCAGATGGGCCGCTGGCCCTGGTGTGGGAGGGGAGCTGCCGGTTTCCCAGGCCCCAAACACAGACAAGATAAGGGGTCAGTGCCCCGTCCCTGCCCTCCCGGCTTCTGGTTCCAGAGCTTTGGAGCCCTTGGAAAGCCCATGGATCGGAATCAGAGGCAGAGCAGGGGTGGGGAAGGCCGGGAGGTGGGGGGGGGCTGTCAGAAGGGAGGGGAGCACAGAGTCCGGCCCCTGCTTGACCCCGCCCCCGAGAGGAGCCCACCTGCTTCCCACCCCTGCACCCTCCCCGTCCCGCTCTGGACACGAGGTCACGCGGTGCCGTGTGGGGGTGCGCCCTGCGTGTCTCCGTGCTGGGGCCACGGGCCGTCCGTGTCAGGCTCAGATGGCAGACGTGAGGCTCACTGCGCTTGGCTCTGCCACCCGGGGCGGAAGCTGCCGAGGACCGGGTAGAGGGTGGTCGGCACCGCGTGTTCCCGAAAAGCCCGTCCCACCTTCATGTGTAAGGGGACACGGCGTGGTGTTCCTGTTCTAGGGACACCACCAAGGAGGTCTGGGGACATTGGGGCTCCTGCCGGCAGTTTGGCTTCCTGAGGTCCTGGGACCAGACGATCCCCACCCCCGACGCTGCCGTGCCTGGCTGCGCGATGGCCTGCTGCCCCCAGGGCCCACGGGGCCTGACTTCGTTGCCGCTCGCCCCGTGGGGGTTTATCGGCACACCCCAAGGCCCGGCCACGCGAGACCGGCCCCCAGCTCTGCTCCCAACCTGCTAATACTTCCCGGCCTCGTCTGATCAGACGCGCACGCCCCTCCATCGATTGGGTTCAATACCCGCTGGTGTCTGCAGGGCGAGGTAAGGCTGGCCCCGGGAGGCCTCAGAGGGTCTTCGGTCCCCGTGTCCCCGGGGAGGTGCTGTGGAGGGCCAGGGGCGCGGGTGTGCTCCCAGCTCCGTTGCTGTCCGGCGAGGGGACCCCAGGCGGCACGCCTCGACCCTCCCGTCAGCCGGAAGCGACCCCTGGCACCCCACCAGTCCTCTGTCTGCGGTTCTCCACTGGACCCTTGCCCTGTACCAGGCCCTGGGCACACAGCTGTGCCCTCGCTTGGCTGTGGGTTCTCGGGAAGGCAGGAGACATCCCAGTCCCTACGTTGTCCCAAGAGCTGTGAAGCCCAGAAGGGAAAAGTGTTCTCCAGAGAAGGAGACAGACACACACATGCGGGGATGGGAGTCTCTCTAAGGGACCGGTCACCCAGTGTAGGCTGCGAGGCCACGACCGGCGGGCGGCGAGCGGCAGACCCAGCAGAGCCCGCCGTGGGCTCCACTCGGAGCCCCCGGGCCGAGCAGACCCGCGTCCCAGCGGGACGGCACGGGGAGCGGATTCTCGCTCTGCCCGAGGTCCTCTGTGCACCCCAACTGATCGGACGAGGCCCACCCACACCGGGCTGGCATCTGCTCGACTCGGTTCACAGACTCCAGCACCCGTCTCATCCGGAAACACTGGAGTCATGTTCCACCAAACCCTTGGGCGCCCGCGGCCCAGCCACGCAGACGGGGAAAGCGAGCCGTTGCAGGGCTGATTGCCAGCGTGAAGTTGGGGAGGGCCCTGGGGCTCTGTAATGGGGCTGCCCCAGCGAGTCAGCCTGTCCTGGGAGCGTCATGGTGACCTCCAGGTTGTCAAGTGCATGGCCACGGTTCCTCTGTACCTGTGGCCCAGCACTGGCCCTGAGCACCCAGCCACCCCGGGACCGGAGTCCTGCTAGAGGAAGGAACCCTGTGGTGTGCGTCGGGGAGGGCGGGCGAGGGCCCGATGTGGCCTCTCCCTCACCATGGCCTGGTTCCAGGGCCCGGTCCCATGTGGGCAGGCCACTCCTCCAGGCTTGAGGGGAGACTGGCCGGAAGGGACTTGCCCGCTCCCCCTGTGAGGTCCCATGTGTCCTTGGTGACAGGCTGTGTCCCCGCGGAGCGTAAAAAGTGTCTGTTGTTTCTTACTGCTCGAATTATCCCGTCTGCGGTACGTTATTGCGGCAGCGGTAACACACGACCCCGCTGTCTCAGTGGCGACACCAAGACCGTGGGGCTGGAGGGGGCCAAGGACAGGGGCCCAGAGCCCCCAATAAGCACTGGGCCTGTGGGGTCTTGGGCCCCCAACCCTCCAGTGTGAGCACGGGGCCTGCGTCCCGGGGCTCCGGCGGAGCGTGGGGAGAAGCAAGAGAACTCTCACCGCCACGGAGGGCCAGGAGGGATGAGGAGTAGGAAGTCCCTCCCGGGCTTGACCAGAGCCCTTTGGTGGACTGGAGAGTGAAGTCTATGGGTGTGGGGGTTCGGGAGGGAGGAAAGGAGGGTAAGTGGGGAGGGAGAGAAGGGGCTTTACGCTGCAGGGGCTGATGCACGCTCTGGTGAGACCCTGTGGGAGCTGCGGCTGGCGTCCGCAGGCCACCCCTCCCGGGACCCGGTGGGGTGGGGATGGTAGGATTTTCTACCGGGCAGAGCTGTCCAGGACGAGCAGCGGAATGGGAGGTGGTGAGTCTGCCACGCCTGGAGGCAAGCAAAGGAGGAGTCCTGCCGTTGGGGTCTTGCAAAGGCTCTGTGTGGCTCCAGGATAATACTAGGGATGGGGGAAGCAGGGTGGGAGGGGAGCTGGCAATGTGGAGCGTGTCCTGCCCGGCCTGTGTGTCCACCAGGGTGGTCTTGACCTGCCGATGCTGGGACGGATGCTTCTCTGCCGATCCAGGTGGAGGGTCCTGCGTGAGGTCACAGGCCAGCTGGGTCTGGTCAGTTCCCATCACTCTGGAGCCCACAACTTGTCATTCTTGGACAGAAGCACGTGCCCTCAGGCCACTCGCTCGCCCGGCCCCCCGCCACCCCGCCAGAGCCCTCCTTCAGAAGCGGGGCTGCCTGGGTGGCGTCCTCCACCCTGAGCCTGGCGGGGCCCTGGGTCACCGCGTTCCGTTGGCCCACGCCAGTCAGAACCGCAGGACGCGGGGCCCTGTCATCTGTCTCCGACAGCTGCGGTAATGGGAACCACTGGGCCCCATTGTGCGCTAACAAAAGCAGCCCCTTTTCCCATCTCCTAAATTATTCATGACCTCCAAGAGGCTGTAAACGTCCTCAGCTCTCTACAGAAGCCGTAATTACAATGATGAATTTTATTTATAAAGCCGGTCCCCCCCAGCCAGCTGCCTGGGGGACCGTACATAAGCCATAACCAAGCTAGGGGCCACGGAACGCTGCCCGCCACAGCTGGCTTTCCGGCGGGTCTCAGGCTGGCTGCGGGGGTGAGGGGGCGCGGAGTGGGGCAGCTCCACGTCTCACCCAACCTGCCCAGGACGTCTGTCTGAGCTTGAACGTGGTGAGCACGTGCACGGCCGCCGGTCCGGGCTCTGGGGGCGGAGGCATCCGACGGGGACCTGGCTCCCACCGTGGGGCTCCCCCTGATCTCTCGTCCTGGAGCTCAGGGCCCTGAGGACCCACGACAGGGACGCGGCTCTGGCTGGCCCCAGGGCTGAGTACTCGTACACATGACATCTGCCCCCATGTTGTCGCTCGTGACTGCACATCCCCGTCACTCACGAGGTCCGCAGCTGTGATGTGTGTTGCTGAGTGTTCTCGCCGACCCCTTGCATCACTGAGCCCCGTGGGCAGGCGCCGGTGTTGGCCCCACGCGCTGACAGGTTCTAGGGCTTTGCGGGGGTGGGGGAGCCTCACACAGGGCCCTGCGGTGGCGGCGCAAGAAGTGAGGGGTCGTGCTGGGCCGTGGGCAGCCTCGCTTGCACCTTGCACGGGTGGGACACGGGGCACGGATGTTAGAAAGAGCTGGCACTGGAGCCAGAGGGCCAGGGTGCCCCCGCTGCCCTGCTTGTGACCCATGACCTGGAGCCGGCCACTGTCCATTCCAGAGTGGCTGACCCCTCCCGGGGGGTGCTGCCGCAGCAGGTGGGGCTGGCGGGCGGGCGAGTGGTGCCGTCCGCTTCTGTGCTGGCCCGGCAGCAGCTGAGCAGCCCGGGACCTGGTGCCCACCGCCTGCATGGCCCAGGTGCGTGTGTCACTGAATGTCCCGCGGGTCTGGAGTCCTCCTGACCCGCCTGCCACGTGCAGGCAGGAGGGCCCCAAGCTGATTGGTTTGAAAAATCCGTCTGTTGGATAAAGAGCCTGGGCTGGCCCTGGTATCGGGGAACCCAGCCATTGCCATGGTCAGAGTGAGGGCTGATGGGGGCCGGGACACATGCCTCTGGGCTCCAGCCCTCGTTCCGGATGGCTTCCCGGGATGGAAGGGTCGGCACGTGCGTCCCTTCCTGTTGCCAGAGCCCCAGCCCCCGGCGCACACTGGGCCGCACACTGGGCCACACACCAGCGTGGGCAGAGCCCCTCACCGCTTCCCTGGCTTGGGCAGTCAAAGAAATTTGAAACCACCCGTCTTGCCAGGAGAGTCATTCCACACCCCTGTGTGGTTACGGAAATCCCAGTGGTCCCCGAAGACCCAAAAGATACAGGGTTGGTGGCCTCCACCCTGTCCCCACTCAACTCACTGTGTGGCCCATTCAAAACCCAGACAGACCTGGAGACCTCCCGTGAGGTCACCCGCAGCGAGGGCTCAGCTGTGCTGCCAGCACCGGCATCGTGTGGCTGAGCCAGTGGTGCCAGAGGGACCCAGGGTGGAAGCCAACGAGAGTGGGGTCCCCGGCAGGCCCCACACACCAGCCGGGCAGGGGACCGCCACTGTTGGCCAAGCCACTGTGGCGGCCATGGTCTCCAGGAACCCCCTCCCTGGGGATCCCTGGCCCACCATGGAGGGCCGGGAACGGTCACCCGGCGGCCCGTGTAAGCCGGACAGCATCTGTAGGTCGCCCAGACCCCTTCGCTCCTTACCCAACACCACTCCCTCAACTCATTCTCAGGGCCTCAGGATGGGTAGGTCCTGCCTGGTCCCCAGGAGATGCCCATGGTGTCCACGCAGCAGGAAAACTAACAGCAGATGGGCTGTCGTCCCTGACAGACATGTGGAACGTTCCGGGCAGAGCTGTAAGCACGGCCCGGTGTCCACTCTGCACGGGGAGAGGCGGACGGAGGATCCTGGACAGTGGAAATGGCCATGACAGGGGGTCAGGGGCCTGGGAGGGGCCTGGGACACACAGGCGGGAGCCCGAGGACAAGGGGGACAGATCCACAGGGCAGGCAACTGGCGTGGGGATACGGAGAGACTTGCGCAGACGGGCTGGGTGGGGAGTGGATGCTGGTCACAGGAGACAAGGACAGGGCTCCCCTTGGTGGCCGGGCCTGCCTCTCTGCCTCACCCCACCCGTGCTCCCCACCAGAGTCTGCCGGGAGCCAGCTGGGGGCACAGGCACAGGCTGAGCCCTCGAGGAGGGTTCCCCATCCCCAGCAGCCAGACAGGAACCCAGCGGTGCCCCGGCCCAGGGATCGGGGAGCCTGATGCTGGCGTCCTGCTCCTCCTTGGGGCTCCTCTCTCCATTTCTTATTAGTAACAAAATTGACTGGATGCACCCGGGGCTCTGCCGCTTGCATTTCAATGACGACGTCCCTGCGCTTCTGGGTTTTTCTGCATGGACGTGATGAAACCAGCCACAAAGTTTCAGTGAAAAAGTAATTTAACAAGTAGCCTCTCAAAAATCACCGTCTGGAGCCAGGCCCTGGTGGGCCCCCAGGGGACGACAGCGCTGGGCTCACGGTGGGGGGTGTGGCATGGGCACAGGGAGCCGTGCGTGGGGGGTCGTCCACGGCCTGCCCCGGGACGGATGGCCAGGCCTCTCTACTGCTGGCTGCAGGGGCCATTCCGCTCCCCCAGGGGCTCCAAGAGAGTATTGTGGGGACGCAAAGGATGTGAGGGGGCAGCCAAGAGGAGGGACCGCCTCAGGGTTGGACCAAAAGGCAGTGGGCACAGTTAACGCTAGGAGAAAGGCCCCGACTTGCTTCCAGGTGTTTACGGTGTGGATGGAGGCATGAGGTCTTTGTGGGACCAGGGTCGCTGGTGGGTTATAATTGTGTGGTCTCCCTGTCACGCGGGCGGCACCGTCTGGAAGCCCTGAGTCGGGAGACCCTGGCAGGAAGCCCCTGCAGTGCGTGGTCGCTGGTGGCGTGGCTGCTGGTGGCATAGCCAGCGGGCACCCCCGGCTCCTCTCGGGCGCTCACGGGGTCTCCTAGGAGCCGAGACCCCCGACCACGTGTTCTATCACTCTGAAGCGAGGGCTGCCGCGTCCCCACCTCTGAAGGCAGCCACAGGCTGGGCATCTTGGTGACCATGGCCCACGTGGCTTCACCTCAAGGACACCCGAGCCACAGAAACTGACTTGGGCCGGGGGCGGTGGAGTCATGCTGCGGAACGGCCGTGTGGCCCTCTGGGTCCACGGGAACAACCACGGGGGACCGGAAACAGTTGTCGAGGCTGAAGTGCCCAAGGCCGCCTCCGGGGCACTGCCGGCCATGGTGTTGGCTGACTCTGTGGGGGCGTCGCAGGCTTTTCAGACTGGGGGGGATCCTGCAAGTGGCCTCACAGCCACGCTCACAGGTGTCCCCGAGGTTACGTCCCCTGCTCCCGCTTTCCTGTCCCTGTCGCTCTGCTGCTCCTTCCACCTGGACCCCCCCCCGCACCACCCGCTCTCCCCCATGTCAAGGTCACCTTGCCAGGTCTGGAGACACGTGCATGGCGCCCGCGGGAGCGTGCGTGGGCGTGAGCAGGGTGTGCGTGTGCAGCTGGTGGAGCGGAAGGGCCGTGCTGGAGCCCAGTCAGAGCACGCGGCTCTGCTGCTCACTTTACAAGGGACCCTGGGCGGTGGCCATGGGCTGTTGTTCAGGTTGTGAAGTGAGACAGCAGCTTAGGGTTATCGGAGGAGGGCAGAGGCACCTCAGGGGTGCCTGACAGACCTGCCTGTCCTCCAGGGTGCACGGGACATAAGAGAGACGAGGGAAGTGGAGGGGTCCTCGAGGGGGTTGTGCTCAGCTGGGCTCACACGATCCTTCCGCACACCCTGCCCTCGCCCTGGCTTCCCTCCAAATACACAGGTCTGAGGGGACCCGGCATAAGCTCAGGGACGAAGCAGGCCTGTGTTTCTGGGGACAGATGCTCAAGGTGGCCTCCAGGCCTCTTCCTTGAAGACTCGACTTGGGCTCCACAGCCCCCAGACGTCCCCCGCCCCCACTCTTTGCTGAGCCCTGCCCCACGACAGAGCCCTGGTTACCTCTGTTTTCCTGTACCCTGCCTGACCGCTCAGGTGGGCCCTCCCGCCCCCACCCCCAACCCCGCGGGTCTGGAAAAGGGTGACCAGAAGCCGCCCGGTCAGCTGTGCCCCTGTCCCTCGGCACCCACCCGGCGGTCATTCCCACGATTGCCAGCTCACACACACATGGACACATGTATGCACACATGCACACGCATGTGGCCGGAACAGAGGCCTCTGGGAGGGAGGTGCCCTCGCCGCCCTGGCGGGAAGGGTGTCAGGAGCTGCTCGGGCCAGAGGCAGGGAGCTCGCCTGCGTCCTGAGCTCGGCTTCTGGGCCCTGCAGCCCTCCTGCTCCATGTGGGGGGGACAGAGGCCGCTCGCCGCCTGTGCCTCCTGCAGACGCACACGTGCGCCCGCGCCGAGAGCCGGCCCGGCGCTGATGGAGGCGGACGAAGGGCTAGACTTCTGTTACCTGCACCGGTGGGATCTCCTGTGAGACTAGCCCCCGTGAGAGCCGGCCGCAAGGGCTCCGAGCCCTGCCCTTGGGCAGGGGCCAGGCGGCCGGCCAAGAAGAGGGGGTTTACTGCTCACCGTAAGGCAAGCAACGCCGAGATAAGACGGCTTTCAGAGCACTGGCAGCAGGTGGACTGAGTCAGTGGCAACAGCCGGGTCCTCCTTTCTCGGGCTTCCTTACACATCCACACGGCCTTCTCCGAGGGACACTGCTACGGGCCGCACCACTCCCGGTGCCAAGGGGGGCCCGCGAGGCCGGTGTTGGGGGAGGGGCCCGGCACCCACAGGCACCTTCCCACAGGAGGTGCTGGGGGGGTCACGTGACCTTCCCTTTGCGCCAGCCTGTCCGCCGTCCACGCTCTACAGTGGAGTCCGAGCAGGGCCCCCGTAGCCCGGTGGGGGCTGGAGACACCAGTCAGGGGACCCTCCCCACCGAAGCGGGCCCCGGGGAGGCGGGGGCCGTAGCTCGATCCGGGGTCGCAGGGCCGCTTCTCCGAAGTTGGGCAGAGGCCTGGGTAGGGGGGTGGTGGCGAGGGGCGGCAGGTTGGGCAAGGCTTCCACAGAGGCCTGCGGGGCCCTGTGGGGAGAGAGGCTGGAGCTGAGATGTGGGGGGCGGGGCTGGCAGAGGCTCCCACTGCAGGGAACTCACGGGGACGAGGGGCCACCTCATAGCCTCCAGGACCCAGCGTGCCCCTCCCACCCTCAGGGGACCCCAGACTGAAGACACGGGGATGCTCTGTGGCCGTGGGTGCCTGGGGGAATTGCCTGGGATTCGTGTGGAAACGGGACTCTGATCCCCGAGGTCTGGGCAGGCCCGATCCTGCATGTCTAGAGCATCTGGGCGACACTCTAGACCAGGCGCTGGGGTGTCAGGGGGCCCCAGTTCCCGTCCACAGCCGGGGGTGGTGAAGCTCGGCGGGCCCTGACCCTGGCTGACCCTTCCTCCTGTAGACAGGTTGATAAAGGCCCCGGGGTCACGCTGAGGCGGGGATGCCCTGTGCACGTTAGGGGTGGGGGTCTGCGTGAGGGGCTGTGGACTGCCGCAGGGCTGGGACCGGGGGGACCCCGCAGACCTCCACGCGGTTATCTGGGGGCGTGCCGGCTGGGCTATGGTTGGCTTCCTGCAGCCGCGGGAGAGCTCGCTTGCTCCGGCCCCAGCCCCGGTCAAAGGACGGAGCCTTCTGAGTTGACAGAGGCGGGGGGGAGGCGGGGGGTCCGGGAGCCCGAGGGATGGAGTTCTCGGTAAGCTCTCTGCACGCTTCGCCCCACAGTCTGCCTCCCGAGGGGCTTTCCGGGAGCCCGTGTTTGGATCCGGGCAATGTGGGGAGTGTGGCAGAGCGGGGAGCCCGGCGGTAGAGCCGGCACCGGGCTGCTCCTCCCTGGGTACCTCCCAGCTGCTCTCCACAGGCTTCCCTTCTGGGCCTTTCCCTCACTGCCCCTGGGCTCAGTCCCCAGGCTCAGCCCCGGGCCCCAGCGCCTGCCCACAGGTGCCTCCGTGGGAGTCCTCCAGCCTGGGGCGGGGCCGCGGCCCCACTGAGTAGCAGCCACCAGCCCTGCTCCTGGGCAAGTCTGAGGCTTGGGGGCCACGAAGGGGTCTTAGAAGCAAATGCTTGTGTGTGGGAACCCGTCTGCCTGCAGCTGGGGAGGCAGAACAGGCAACCTGGAGGCCCCAGGACACAACGAATGGCCTCCGCGCCTCCCTGGGGAGAGTCGCTGGCCTCAAGCCCCGAGCCCCATGTTCTGAGGGACCCCCCACTGCAGACACAGACTTTCCAGTGGGTGCAGGAGAAGCAGAGACAGCTCCCCTCCCCCAGTATAAGGGGCACTTGGGATCATCCCCAGTTGGCCTCTGGCCCTCTCTGCTTGCAAAGCCTCGGGACACTGGGCTGTACCCGGGAGACCAGCCTCCAGCCTGTCCCTGAAGGGCGCGTGGCTTCCCGGGCCGCAGGCCGATGGGCAAAGTCCCAGAGCTGGCCCCGCTGAGAGATTTCCTTTCTGCCCCGGTCTGGGGGTCCACGCTGTGATCATGCACGGGTGACCAGAGGGATAGAATGCGAGATTATCTCCTGGGACCCCGGGGGCAGTGCCCACCCACGGGCAGGTCCTGTACCGTGCAGCCTCGTGATGGACGGTGACGGCCCGAGCCCTCCTCGGGGGGCGTTCATGGCTTGAGGGGCAAGAAGGCTGTATGGGAGGCTCCCGTGAGGGACCCGCAGAGGCTCCCGCATGGCCATCCTGCCAGCACTTGGGGGCATGCCTGGAAGTAGCTTCCCTCTGGTGTCTCTTGCTCTCGGGGTACCTCACACCTGCCTCTGCTGCCCCCAGGCCCTCTTCCCCACTTGGGTCCGGGACGGGAATGTCCCATGGCCCCATCCCACTCGGGTGGGTGGACCTGCAGGCCTGCATGGGCCAAGGTGGACCCACACCCAGGGGGGCAGAAGTACTTGGAGTGGAGGGCTGCGGAGGGCGGAAGCCACAGGGGTGTGGGACGCTGGTCCCTTGGTCCCGAGCCTGTCCCTTTAGGCTGTGCACAGCTACTACGGGGGTGGACTGCTGCCAGCTGCGTGCCCCGTCGCAGCCGGGCCCCCAGCACTCGGCGAGACAGGGGCCTGCCGGCTGAGGAGTGAGAGAGCAGAGGGGCGGGAGCCTGGGCCCAGCCCCACCATCACCGCCACGTGCATCCCTGGGCAGGTGGATGACCCCAGGCCTGGGTCTAGGCAGGGAGGGCTGGAGCTCTGTGCTGTGAGTCAGCACAGATGCGGAAACCAAGGCTCCATGCGGGGTGAGCGGACGGGATCCCACAGGGTGCTGGGTCCATCTGGGAGCTCTCGGCTCACTTGGGGCTGGCCCTGGCCTCGGAGGTTGCGGCTGTGGCCTGAGTGTACGATGGCCACGTGGGCTCTCGGGGCAGGGGCTGCTGGGGGGTGGGGACCTGCACCCCGTCTTGCCAATGGGTCTGCCCGCCTTGGCCGCTGTGCTGGGCAGGCTGGTGCCGACGCATTGTCACATGAGCCCGGGGACGGCCCTGCCGGTGGAGACAGCTCCCCTGCCTGTCAGGGAGGCCTGCCCCGATGCCTGAGAGGCTTGTGTGGAAAATACCGCGTTAATAAATAACTTTTGAGTCACAAAACACCCTCTTTATCACGTTGATGGGCGGCAGAAGCGCCGGGGCTGAGGGGACAGCCCAGGCGGGAAACGCTCATAAACGCCCCTCCCCACGCTCCGTGCTGGGCACAGGCGCTGCACTTTAAGACCCGTGTTGATTAGAATTTTTTATAAGTTTTTTTTACACGAGGGATAACGGCTCTTTCGAGACAGTAACAAGGCTCAGGAAGGATTTTAAAGGCCTGCAGGAGTGGGGGTGTGATTAGCCATCAGGACGGACCCTCTCCGCCCGGGCTGGCTCTGATTCCTTCCATTTATGAGCTTTTCGTTGCCTCTGCCCTCGGGGGACGTGGGTCCTGACGAGCGCGACTCCTGTCCCAGACCACGGGTGCTGCTGCTCCAGCAAACCGTGCAGACGGGCGCCTCCCCAGCCGGACCAGGGACGGGAGACCTCGGGGACGCTGGCCTGTGTTCAGCGAGTCCGGCTCGGTAAGGCCCAGGACGCCTGTCCAGTGAGGCCCAGAAGCAGCCCAGGCCAGAGGCCCAGGCCCGGGGTGGCCGCGGGCCACGGCAGATGCGCCGCCAGGTGGCGCCGGAGGACCGGCCGGGAGGCACGGGGTGTCTCGGGTGGCCCTGCGGCGGGGAGGGAGGCCGGGGGTGGCGGCCGGGGCTCCGGGCTAGCGGGCCTTGCCCGTGGTAGCCTGGTAGCCGCGGAGCCGAGGAGGGCAGCGCAGGACCCCCCCAGAGTGCCGCTGCGGGAGGGCGGGAGAGGACACCCTGCGCTCGCAGGCTCCGACGGCGGGCCGGGGGTCTTGGGAGGCCCTGCAGAATGGCAGCCTCGGTGAAGCAGCACGCCCTCCCCAGGAGCACCCCTGCTCTCCGGCTGGCCCCCCGTCCAGCCTCCACCTGGCTGGGCCTGGAGGGAATCAGGTGTAGGCAGGGGCCCCCCCAGGAGACCCGTGGGCAAGGGGAGTGCGTCCCAGGCTGTAGGGGCCGGCCATCGGTCCTGGTGCCCAGAGAGGGCTGCACACTGTGTGTTTCCCATGACGACTGGCCTCAGGGCCACACCTCCCCCATCTTCCTTTGCTGGGCCAGGAGCCAGATGCATTCTGGGAAAAGGCCTGGCCCCCTCCTCGCGGTCACCCTGGGGGTCAGGGTGGGTGCTGCGTCAGGGGTCAAAGGCCACACTCCTGAGCATGTCTGGCATCAGACAGGAAGCATGGGGTGCTGATGACCCTGTGCTCCTGCTGGTTTGGGGGTCCCCTGCTGGGAGTCCTACCAAGGAGCAGGAAGGGGGACGGAGGGGCCACTGCAGCTGCTCTGGGAATAAGCTCCGGGCTGGGGGGGTCAGGAGGACCCCTGACATGTTCCCCACTCTGGGCAGCCTGGACCTGGCAGGGGACCTTCTCTCTCTGGGCGGTGGGGAGGGGTGGTCCCTGGAGGAGTGAGCGGGGCCCACAGACTCAGTGTCCACCAGAATCCTCCTATGTGGTCGGTGGCTGTCCTGTCATTGGCCAGGGTCCAGGGAGCTCCGAAGGACCCACAGGCCAGACACGGGCTCCAGGGCGGTGGGTGGTTTTTGCCTTCCTCGTGGTCTGCAAACCCTTAGGGCTGAAAAGGGGATGGGGTACCTGGGGTCACATGACAGGCAGCTGGGCCAGGTTCCACCGCCTGCAGGTAGGGGAAGAGCTGCACAGGTGGGTCCCTCAGCATTTCTGTCACCAGCTGTGACCATGAGCCTGTCAGACCGTGTCTCTGAGCCTGTGCCACAGACTTTCGACTCTGCCCCACACTGAGCCCCAATCCCAGCCCACACTGAACCCACATCCCAGCCCACACTGAACCCTGGTCACAGACCACACTGAGTCCATGTCCCAACCCACATTGAGCCCTGGTCCCAGCACACGCTGAGCCCACATCCCAGCCACCCTGAGCCCTGGTCCCACTATACACTGAGGCCCTAATCTGACCCCAGCATACATGGAGCCTGACCTCAGACCACAGAGTGTAGACTCGGACCTCAGGCGGGACTCTGAGCGTCTGCTGAGTGGATGGGTGAGCATCAGAGCAGGAGGGCGGACGTGGAGGGCCACACTCCTGCTTTGGGGTGGGGCGTGGTCTTGGGAAATATCCCAAGGAGGCGTGGGATTCTCTTCCTTCCCCTCCCAGCTATGCTTGTGGGGCCAGTGCCCTGTGACTTGTGTGGGCGGAAGAGATGTCCTTGGGGAGCCCTAGACACAGCCCTTTGTGGCCCGCTGCTTTGCTCAGTGCCTGATCCCCCATCAGTCCGGCCTCCTAAAGCAGGAGGCTTCCTGCAGTCAGCCAGAGAAGCCGAGGGAAGGAAGCTCCAGCCGGTGCAGCAGAGCCCGGCGCGGAGCTCTTTGAGGGAAGGCCGTCAGCCGGCTGCGCCTCCGATGCGGGGCGGGGCCTCGCCAAGGGACGGGCCGGGGAGCCTCCCTGTGCTCTCGCGGCCCCAGCACTGTCCACGCAAGGCGCCCCACCTTCCTCCGAGAACTCCTGGGGGACCGGGCTGCTGCTCTGTTCTCAGCCCTGTCTTAATTCGCTTTCTGTCCACTCCAGCCACGAGCCCGTGCGCGAGCGTGGGGGAGCTCTGAAAAATTACCTGCCACCAGCGCTTATTTAAATCTCGGCGTGATTCATGAGGGTGGACAGTTTTAAGGCCACTGCCGAGCAGGTAGTTAGCAGACTGCTGAACTGACAGTTTCCAAAGTGAGCGCAAAGGCATGCGCCTGGCCTGGGGGAGCCCGCGGCCAGCTCCCTGGAGCCCCCACGCGGGGCCCAGGGCCTCCCTCTGGAGGGAGTGACTGTGTCTTTTCCTTGCAGAGAAAGCCAAGTGTGTCCTAGCCAACCACGGGCGGCTCTGGGCTCCCAGGGACGCCCTGGGAAGGGGTGACAGGCCGGGGGACGGGCCTCGGTGGGCTTGCAGGTGCCATAGAAGGGGGTGCGGAGCACAGGCGCGGAGGCTGCAGCCGGGCTGGGGGCCGGAAGCGGGATCCAGGCTGTCAGCTTCCCCTGGGGGTGAGCACACAGGTGGCCCGGGGAAGCTGGGAGGGAAGTTTTCTAGATCTGCATCTGGGTGCTGCCCAGGACGTGGGTGGGACCAGATGGCTGGGACAGGGGTGGAGGGCCGGCAGCCCAGTCTCAAGCCCACCCCAGAGCTGTGCACCACTGTGTGCCCCAATCCCAAGGATGGGGGCATGCCCAGTCGGAGGGGAGTAGCACCCCACTCCCCCACAGTCCCAGGTGGGGACGCGAGGGGTCTGCTGCCCAACATTCCTGCTTCCTGGTGGGGCTGGACATTGGGACACGAATAAGGAGTCTCCTGAGTCTTCACACGAGGCTCCTGGTGAGGACACGGTTGACTCCATGCGCCGGCCGTACCACCACCATCAGAGAAGCGTGGGGGCTGGGCTGCCGACCAGGAAGGGCAGACGGGCATGGACCCGACCACAGTGAGGACAGGCCGTGGTGCTGTGGGGCCCCCAGGGCGCGCGGGCATAGACTCTGGTGAGACCCCTGCAGCCCTGAGCTCCCGTACCTGCCTTGCTTGCTTGGACTGGCCCTGAGGGCAGTTCTGGTGCAGGCTGGCTGCCCGCTCGCTGGGAGACCCTGAACAAGGCCCCGTCCCCCTCTGGGCCTCTGGGCCTCTGCACAGAGAAGGACATGAGCCAATGAGCCCCACTGGTCAGTGGCTTCCCTTCTGGGCCCTGTGGAGGCTTCCAGCATTTCCGTGTGGCCATATTTAGGAGCAGGCGTGCACACATGTGTGTGTGTGCCTGTGTACCTGGGGTGTGTGTCCCTGGTCGTGTGCATACACTCGAGCACACATGTCTGTGTGTGTGCACACGTGTGTGGGCATGTGCACACCAGCCCCCCTCTGTGGGCCTGGGGCCCAGCAGTGCATCTCTCCAAGTTGAGTGGGGACGTGTGGGAGCCTGCAGACCTGTCCTTTCTGTCTGGATAGTGTGGACTTAATTGGGCCGAACACCTGTGAAGGACCTCTGGGGGTTGGTCTCTCTGTCAGAGTCATGGGGGCCCAGCGGGGCGGGGGTGGGGCACATGGGCAGGTGGAGCAGATGCCTGAGGGCCCAGGACTGGGACATCCCGTCCTCAGATGGGTGGCCCTGGTGCCCTGCGGGGAAAGTGGCTTCCCAGAGCCCAGGTCTCTGCTGTCCCATCCATCAAGGGCAGGTTGGTTTGGTGGCAGCTGAGGGTCTAAGCTCCTCACGTCGGGTCTTGGGCCTGGGGACGCCACCCAGCAGAGGGCGGGGCTTCCTCCAAGAGCCGTGGGGCTGCCCCAGCTCTGGCCTGGTTACGCCGTCACTTAGTATCACCCGCCTCGCAGCCAGCGACCCACACCAGCCTGGCGCCCTCTGGACCCTGAGTGTCCCCTGCTGAGGACAATGCCCTGGATCAGGGGCTGAGAGATTTAAGACCCCTGCACGAGGCCTGGAGGGGCTGGTGCCCAGCGAGTCTGAGGGAAGGAAGGAGTTTGGGAACGCTGGGTGGCCACGAGGGAGAGGCGGCAGCCTGGGGGAATGGATGGGCTCTGGGGACCGTGGGCGCTCATTGTCGCTGGCGATGCTGAGTCCCACAGGCTGCCGGGCTTGGGAGACGAGGAAGGCAGTGATCCCCTGGTGTCCTCCCTTAGTCTGTCCAGGGACGCCTGTCTCCCTGCGCGAGGGCTGCGGTGCCTAGTGTGAGCTGGGGGACGGGCCGGGACCGGGGGTTCCGGCTGCCATGGGGTCAGGGCCGCAGCCCTCGCGAGCAAAGCCCTCACTCGCCGGCTAGGCCCTCCTTCCGCTCTATCCCCTGAACACTCAGGAGGAAGAACACACCCCCTGGAGGGGGGCGGCCTTGCCTCCTTTTTGGGGGATGCAGACACCGGTTATGGGGGAGGTGAGGAGGGGCTGGCTGGGACGGGGTCGACCTGGAGCTGGGGCCGAGGCACTGGGTGTGGTGGTTCGTGGGCCTTGGGCTGGAGGACTGTGGGGCAGGTGTGCTTGGGTGGGCTTGCCTTGGGCGGGGGCAGGTCCCAGGCGGCCCGGGTGGAGGCGACGGGGCACGGTCTGGTGGGGGGGGCACCTGCGGGTCCTGAGGTCCCAAGCCCGGCGGTCCCCTGGTGCCAGGACGGCGTGGGGTGCGGCTGCGGGCGCACAGACGTGAGGCTGCCGGGGGCGGTGGCGAGCGCAAACCCAGCTAGTGAGTGTTTCAGGAGGCCTCCCAGGAGCGCATGCATAATTCACTGGGCCTGCAGGAAGGAGCCGGCATAATCTGTCTCCTTAAAGAAGGTTTGGTAATCTGTTAAGCTGTTTTGAAATCTGCAGTCTAGCCGCGCGAGCCGCTCCGATTTCTAAATTAATTTGTGTGATTTAGAAAGTGGGCGCTCCATGCCCGCCTCCCTGTTCTGGGGGCCCCGGCGCCGGGGGCTTCCGTGGGCGTTGCGTCCGACGTGTGTTGTGTGTCCGTGGACTGATGCCCGGATGGCTCGTCTGTGCCTGGGGCCCGCCGCTCCCCTCCACCCTTGCGTCCCGCGGGTTCCGTGGGCGGGTCTCGCCCCCTCCGCACCGCCCCCCCCCGCCCCCCGCGCCCAAGGCGAGTTAGTTGACATGGTCAGAGCACGCAGGCTCCGTTTCATCCTTGTCGTCGGAGGCTGGTCCTCTGACGGGCTCAGCCCGCTCCGGGCCCTGGAATGCCCGGGAGTGCTCCGTGGCTGCGGGCAGGTCCTCGCCTGGCTCTGAGGCTGTCGGCCACCTGGCTTCAGGACCAGACAGCGACGGTCCTCGGGGTGAGGCAGGATAACTACGGGAGGGGCCCTGCTCCTTCCCAGCCCTGAATCCGCAGACCCCAGAGAAGCCCGGCCAAGCCCATCTGCAGAGGCTGTCCTGCGTCCTACCAGGCTTCCGGAGCGTAGGGACTGGGACTTGGCCCCTGTGTCCCGTGAGCCCCGCCCGTCACTCGCCTTGTGGGCCTGAAGGGAGGCTTTTGGTGGGTCGCAGTGTCCTGCGGAAGGCCAGGTGACGGGACGAGGTGGCTCTCCGGGCAACCTCGTGGCCGGGGAGGGCCAGTCCATAGCCAGACGGCCTCTTCCTGGAAGGGCTCCTTCCCTGGGGCTGCAGGCTGGGCCAGGCGGGATGGGACCCCGAGTGCCCTTGCCACCCCCACCCGTTCCCACCCCAGGTCTCTGAAGCTCTGTCCTCCCACGGCCCCGCACCAGGCCGGCTCCCACATTCGGGACACCGTCGGCTCCCGGCTGCTGCGGCTCCGGCTGGGCCCCTTCCAACCCACCGTGCCTTTCCCAAGTTCTGAGCTTCGAAGCCTCCAGGTGGTTCCCGGAGAGACGTGGCTTCTGCTGGGGAGCTCGGGGAAAGCTGTCCCCGGGCCTGACCTGGGGCAGGACCCCCTGACTGCCGTAGGCCCTGGGGCGTGGCCCGCAGAGTTGGGTTCACCTGGAGGCCCAGCCGAGGTTTCAGGGAGGACAGTGGCTGCCCAGTGTTCACTGTCCCGGCGAAGAGCGGAGGTGACTGGGGCTCCCAGCTTCGATGACACCTCCCACGGGCTCCGAGGGCCATCAGTCCTCCCTGAGCGGAAGGGGACGCGGAGGCTCACAGAGACTCAGTCCTGCCTGCAAGGCTCCATCCCTGGTCCCTCTGAGCTTGGGCTGAAGATTCCCACCCGGTGACTCCCTCTCGTGCTCAGCAAACCCGTGGCACTGTCCCCAGGCCCAGAGGGGGCTCTTTGGGGAGGCTGCGGCACCTCCAGCCTCCTCTTTGTTCCAGCTGGTGAGGGCCGTCAGCAGCTCTCTCCACGGCTGGGTGAGTCCTGAAATTCTCTTTCCATTAAAAATAAATGCCCCATTTTATCTGCCTGAAATGGCTCTGCTTTCTGATTGTCTTTTCCACGCTGCTGTATATGGAGAACTATAAAATCATAATACAACTATTAATCCCCTGTATCTGCTTGTACCTAATTTTTATTAAAAATATCCTGTGCTCCAGCTGCCTTGTAAATTACAATGAGGTTGGAAGTCTCCAGCTGGATTAGCCGGGAGGAGAGCATATTGGAGCTGGGACAGGTCGGATCCTTGGTGCTGGGTGGGCAGGCGGGGCACCCGCGAAATCTGGTGAGGCCAGGAGGGGACAGGAATCTGGTTCTGCTGCCCAGCCGTCCGGGCCGGCATGAGGTCCCGGGCCCAGCACGGAGCCAGGCGGGCCCGGCGCAGGGGGCTCAGGTTCCTCGGGAGTCCCGGCCCTCTGCTTGCCGGCCCCCTATCCCAGCCGCCTCTGCAGACCTCTCCCCTTTGAGGAGAGAGCTGGGCAGTAGGAAGCCCGTGCGTGCGGGCTGGTGGGTCAAGACCCAGGCAGGAAGCACTGAAACCCCGATGTGGTCTGCCCAGCGGGTGGAGGGCTTTAGGGGCTCTGTGAGAAGGGCAGATGGGAATGGACTCTTAGGGTGCGCGGGCCAGACGCTCAGTGCTGTGTGGACCTGAAGGGCATCCGTGCCCCCTGGGTGGGTTTCTCGGCTGGCGAGGTGGGCCAGCGTCTCAGAGTCGCTCCCCATGCTGGAGTGGGACGTGGCTCTCCACGCTCACAGTTCTGGCCGAGGAGCCCCTGGGCTCTTCTTCTTGGGGAAAGTCCTGTTGGGCCTGTTGGGCAGGGACAGGACGCCCCACTGTGGCCACGGCAGGGCAGGAATGAAGTCCCGGGGCTGAGGGGCCTCTGTCGGTCCTGGCCTGGAGTCCAGGGCATGGCCTGCAGGGGTGGAGTGGTGGGGGTGCAGTGTGGCCGCTGGGGCTGGGCTGGCTGAATGTCCAGTTCAATGTCCTGGCCCTGGGTCAAGGCCGCCTGCCCCCTCGCAGAGGGCCCTTCCGGAGGGAGGAAGGCCAGCGGCTGCTGGACGGCGGAGGGTGGCCGGAGGCCCGGCCAGGGCCGTGGGGAGAATCAGCAGGAAGGATGCAGGGAAGCAGGACAGACGTGGCCCCTCTGCCGGGCTCTCCCCTCACCAAGAAGGGGATGGCAGTGTGGAGGACAGGGTGCTTTGGGCCCACCCACCTCCAAACTCCTGAACCCCGCCCAGTGAGCTCCGGCTCCCACCAGCCGCCCCCACCCCGCCCTTCTGTCCCACTAGAGGCCGGTGGGCTGGCGCGCTGGCTTCTCGCAGCCTGGCGGTGGGCCGCCGAACTCTGCGGCCAGGCCTTCCGGCCCACGGCGTGTCCTGGCCGCGGGGCCCGTGGGGAGGTGGGAGAGGCTGTGTGAGCGAGGGAGGGAGGGAGGCAGGGGCGTTTTTGGCCAGCACCCAGGACGGGCCCTACCTGCGCCCCCAGGTGTGAGCTCTTGGAATCCAGGCACCCCCGAGGCCTCGCAGAGGACTCGCCACGCTCAGCCCTCCCTGCAGCCCCGTCCCTGCACCAGGCGGTTTGGAGCGAAGCCCCAGTACAGCTCCCCGGTGCGTCCGTCTGTGTCTCTAAATGACGCAGACAGTCGTGAGAACAACAAAGTCCAGTGGTCCCTGCTGCCCTCGGGCCACAAGGGTGTCTCCTTTGCTGCTGCTGCGTCCCTGTCACCCAGTGCCGTGCGGCTGGGAACCGCTCCTGCCTCACCGCGTCCACGCTCAGGCCCTGGGGGGGTGGCCATGTGCCTCCGGCCCAGGGCCTCTCGGGCTGCAGCCAGGTGCCCCCGGGGCTGCAGCGGCGGAGGGCTCGGTGGGGCACCCGCTTCCAGGCCCCCTCACCTGCTTCCTGGTGGCCCCAGGTCCCCCTGGCTGCTGGCCGGAGACCTCGGTTCCTGGTCACATGGGCCTCCCCGCAGGGCGGCCTTGTGCCAGCTGGTCCCCCAGGGCTGGGAGGGGGCGAGAGACACAGACATAGACAGAGAGACAGAGACTGAGAGACAGAGACTGAGAGACGTGCAGAGAGACGGAGAAAAGACACATAGAGAGAGAGACAGAGAGAGAGACACACACACAGAGACACAGCGGGTTGAGTCTGTCTTGTCTGTGCAGGGGCTCACCCCCCGGGCAGCCTACTTGCCCGTCCTGAGTAGGGCTTGTCTCTCTGGATCTTGGTGGGTCTCGGCAGGTGAACAGAATGTGTCCAGTGTGATGCTGTGGGACTTCCTGGCCCTGGAGGTGAGGTCCTCTGCGGCAGCCCCCTGGAACCCGGCTCCCAAGCCGTAGGGAAGCCCAGGCCACACGGAGGCCTCCCGGTGTCCCGGCCATGTGGTTTAGAAAGCCTTGTGACGTCTCCAGCTTTGGGCACTATCAAGGCAGCCACAGGAGTGACCCCTTACCCAAAGCCCGGCTTCTGCCCATACCTGCTGCCATCAGACCTCTCCGTGTCCAGATGCAGCGAGCGATTAGCCTCCGGGCCCAGGTGCTGGCAGCAGACCCGCCTGGTCCAGCCACACGGCCACCTGCCAGCTCTGGCTCAGCCTCGGCCCCTATGGGACAAGGCCAGTATCCATCTCCCTGCCCGACTCTGCAGTAAGCGGCTCAGACACGGCCTGAGCTGAGTGAGGAAGGGTCTGGGGGCTGCGAGGGGAGCGAGGGGCTTCGATCCCGCTTCCATCCTGGGTGAACCAGGAGACGGCTGCCCCTCGGCCCCGCGGGAGTCCCTCGCCTGCCCCCAGCTGTTCTCGGGGTCCCGTGGTGCTGGTGCCCACGCTGGGGCCGAGGGCAGGGGAGCAGATGCATATGGTTTCCTTCTAAACGGAGCTTCACAGAGACTCCCACCAGGCACGGCCCCTGCGGAGCCCCGGTCCCCGTGCCCCATGCTGGGCCCAGCCGGGCTGGGGAGCGGAGGCGCCTGCTTCTCCAAGACACACAGGGGCGGAAAGCCTGCTGCCCCACGTAAACAGAGCTCTGAATGGCCTTTCACATTTGTAGACAGTTTAATCGCCAAGCGGATTTCTCCCTCCAGTTCTGCCCACCGACCCCTCGGAGGTTCCATCTGGTGGCCGCATGGCCCCGCTGCCTGTGTGGGGCCCACTGACCGGGACAGTGGGGGTGGTGGAGGCCTCTGTGATGGGCCTGGGGCTTCTGGCAGCTAGCGCTCCCCACTGCACTGTCTCACGTCTGCAGGCTGCCTGTCGGGGCCTGGCCTGGTCACCCTTGCCAGGACAGGTCGAAGGGACATCAGGGTGGCCTCCCCTGGGCTGGACCTGTAGGACCTCAGAGGCCCCACTGGCCCCGGCCTCCTGGACTGTTGTTTGGGCTCACTCCAACGGAAGCTCCTGCTTGTGGCTTCAAGGACCCAGTCTGGGGCAGACTCCCGGATGTGGGCAGGAAAGATGGGGAGCCGTCGGGCGCACCGCGCTGGAGGGGAGCAAGGGCACCTCCCGGCTCTGACTGACGTGTCTGCAGACTTGTCTGGAAGGTTCTGCTCGATGCTGGGAGAAGCGTCCCCATGGCTGTTCAGCTCCCACTGTCCCAAGACCCTGGGGCACATGAGGGACCCCTGACTGCACAGGGGCAGGAGTATGATGATTTCTCCCGGGGAGGGTGGCGGATCTCACTGTCATCCTGAGCGGGAAACCAGAAGCCCAGACCCTCCCCACCGCCACCCTCTGCACCCCGCCGTGGCCTCGGGACCCAGCCTCACCAGGCGGATGATGACAGGCCGAGAACCCCAGGGCCTCCACATCTGCCAGAGGACAGGTGACAGGGCCTGGTGCTGTGTCCCGGTGAACGGAGGGGAGGGGGCTGGGAGAGAGGGCTTGAAGGGTGGAAGTGGGAGGGGAGGGGGACGTTGGGGGCCCGGGATCCCCGGGGAAGGACAGGTTCCAGGCCACGGCACGCAGGCCTGGCCCTGCAGAGCTGGGGCTGTGGGGAGGTGGCTGGCCCATCCCACTCCCCCACACTTCCTGGCCAGTCTCCCAACAAGGGCCGGTCTGGGGATCCCATTAACATGTGGTGTGACCCCGGCCACAGGGACGTGCCGGACTTCCTGGAGCTGACGATACAGTAAGCGGGGGCCGCCCGGACACCTGGAGGAGCCCTGAGCACCAGCTGTGTGGGCGCCGCGCCGTTCAGAGCCCAAGGTGGTGCCCAAGGGCGGCGCGAGGGAAGCCGCTTTCGGGGGTGGGGGCGTGTGTGGGACAGGCCTGTGGCGTGGGCCTGTGGGCCGCAGGGCGTGCCCCCAAATGACCGTGTTGGGAAAGTGAGCAGAAATTGACGTGTTCCCCTTCACTCTGGAAATCAGGGTAGATTCGCAATTAAAGCCTAAATCTCTATTCAGCGCAATAGAAAAAAATTTTTTTTCCTGGCTTCACGTTCCTCCATTATTTTCTCTGACACACGGGCCTCTGCTTGTACTGGTCAGGAGAGGCTGACAAGTCATCCGCAAGCCCCGGTGACTTCCCCAGCTGACCTCCTGCAGAGGGTCCCGGGGCCGCTGCCCTCCTAGCAGGGGTATGGGTGGCGTCCACATGCCACGGGTTCTCGCATTTGGGACTGACACCCGAACGAGGTCCAGAAGGGATGTGTCCCTCCCTGGACACATCCCTTCTGGACGGTCTCACAGGCGGGCGATGTCAGGGGCCCCACCCGAGGTCCTGGGGGCGGGCGGTGTCGTCTTGTGCGTCCAGGAGACGCAGGATCCAGATATTGGGGAGCCCACAGTTACAAAAGAGGCCACTTAAAATTTCTCTCGGGACCTTATTTGGTTTTAAAATTAGCCACGATTATTCTTGGATGCACGGCTTGGGGATTAAATAAAACCCACTCGCAACGGTTTCTTGACCGAATGGGCTTCACGTTCCTTGTGTGACAAGCGCCGTGGACCAGAGCAGGCGGCCCCAGACTCTGCTCGTGGGGCCCCGGCGCTTCCTGTCTTTCCGGCCAGCCAGCGTTAGTGAAGCTTTTGTCCTTCTGCTCGTAGCCTCATGGTCACAAGATGACTGCTACACCTCCAGCATCACATCTGTCTCCAGGCAGGAGGGGGGCACAGGACAGAGGTCACAGGGGGTGAAAGAGGGAGGGACACCTGGGTCTTCCCCGCCCACGCACTTTCTGGGAAGCCCAGCCCAGCCGGCCCCTTCCCTGGCCGTGGCCTGGAGGTGCTGCGGGGCTCTCCCTTCCCGGGGGGACCTCGGAGGAGGCTGGTGGCTGCCCTGACAGGGGGAGGCCCGTGGAGGTAGTGGTGTCTGTCCCGTGGGCCAGAAGGACGTCCGCGTGATCGACGTTATTTTTAAGGTGACCACATTCTTCCTCTTTCTTTTAATTCACTCCTTTTACCACAGAAGAGTCCCCCACCCCCGTGACGACAGTCGACGCGCTGCTCCCCGCCCGGCGCCGGCTCTGTAATTAACGCGGAGCCGGAGATGCTGAGGAGGCTGGCTGATTAGTTTTTTTATTAAAATAATGGCGCCTTCCAGGCAATCAGGGAGAATTGCATGAAACTCAGCAGTTTTGCTGCTTATTTATGGCAATACCGAGCGGTGGACAGTCTCATTACCGTCTGTAAATACCCAGGGTCGTGTCCTTGATGGTGAAATGTTGCCTTCCTGGCCGGGGGGGCGTGGCTCGTGGCTCTCCGGGACTATAAACCCCTGGAAGTAATTACCATGTGCTTTAAATGGGCTTTCGACAATCTTACAGCCTCGTTTGGGGCTGCTTGGGCCTCGTGGGGGCCCGCGGGCCTGAGGGAGGGGCAGGGCGTGGCCGGGGTGATCGGGGCACTGGGTCCGCACTGGTGACAAGCGGCAGGTGTCGCCGTCTGTGCACTGGGCCCTGTCGGGTGGACTGCCCCCCCGCCCCCGGCTGCCCCCCTGCGGCAGACACCTGACGGGGGCGCGCCTGCTTGGTGATGGAGCAGTGTGGGCACAGACCCCCCACCGTGGGCAGCTCGGGCCACCCGGTCATTCCGTGTCAAGAGACCACAGCCCCTTTGGCCTGAGCCAGACGCTGTTCCTCCCGGGGAGGGTGGTCCCCTGCGGCACAGGGTCCTTCCGCCGGGGCAGCCTCCGCGGAATTCCTGTCTGCCCCCCTGCAGCCGCCCTGCTCCTCAGAGACCAGCCACGGGGTCTGCTTTGGCTCCGTCCACGTGGAGCTGGGGCCACTGCACGGCGAGCTCTTCCCTCCGCGCTCCCAAAGTTCCTGCTCCTGCTGCTTCTTCCTTAGCAGATGGGGGAGGAGGAGGGGTGTCCTGGCGAGTCCCAGGCCACCAGACCGTCAGACACAGCTCCGCTGGGAGGTCACACCTTCACACCTCCTCGTGGGCTTGCCTCCCATCCTCGGGCAGGCCAGGGCCCACGTCCTGCAGCGTGAGGTCCCCACGTGGCCTGGGTTCCTGTGGAACAACCCAGACTTCTGTGGGCCACACTGGGGTACGTGCCTGAGATGAGAGTGGGAGAAGCTTCTGCCCAAATCTGCCTGCGTCCAGGGCCGCAGGTGCACGGTCGCCTCCCCCACGCGGCCCGATCCAGCCCAGGGCGAGGCTGCTGCCCGCATCCATCTCCAGCCTGCCCCAGCCGCGCTCGGGCAGGAAGGGCATTCCTAGCTCTCAGGGGACGGCGGCCCTCCGTCTGATTTCCTCCAGGAACGTGGAGAAACTTGGGAGTTTGGCAGCAGGCTGAGCGCGGGTCCCCACGGAGTTCCTCCTCAGTCCCGGGTCAGGAGCCAACTGTCCCACTTGGGGCTTTTCCACGATGCCCTCAGGACCTGGAGAGAGCCACGTGCGGGCTGGGGGGGCACCCTTGATGTGCCTGAATGGAGACAGGTCAGACCTCCTTTTATCCCCAGGTCCCCTGAGCTCCCTCTCCGATTTGGGGGCCGCGGGGGCATTCAAAGTGCCTTCCAAATCCTTAGGACCCATCGTTTGTGGATGGCTGCCCCGGCTCACCTCGGGGTCCGTGTGCCCCAAAGCGGACATTGGAACTGGAGGAGTCACCTTCAAAGGGGCAGTGGCCCCCCTCCCTGTGTCTGCTAGAGCTGACAGTCCCAGCGAGGATCTGGGGTTCAGTCTCTAAACTAGGAACTGGAGTCGGAGCATGTTTCTCTCTTGGAAGCCCCGGTTCTGACAGTAGCTGCCCAGCAACTGGAGTTATGTGTGTTGGACAGCCCCCGCCAGGGTCTGCTCGGTGCCCCCAAACCCAGGGGGTCCGTGCCAGCTTCCTTGCGTCCATCCCAGGTGGTGGCTCAGACACTTGAATGCCACACGCACCAGGCGGGGTCATTCCCCTGCGAGCACCCGTGAGGTGTGCGTGGCTGGTCCCCACCTTCCGTGGCGACTTGTAACCTCACCCACTCCTGGAACCCGTGTCTCAGTTACTCAGTTTCTTGGTTGCAGAAATCAGAATCCAACCACAGATCACTGAAGCAGGAAGGGACTTAGTGGGGGACAGCGTGTAGCTCACAGAATCCGAGAGAGTTTGCAGAACCAGGCTTAGAAAAGCAGGAGGAACCTAGGAGTTTGGGGGATTTTTTTTTTTTTTTGTAAACCACACGTCTGAAGTCTGAGGCGAGAAGTGGCAGGGCTGTGGGCCCCGCCACAGGGATGCCGTGACCACCGGGGCAGGACCCACTGTGACCACCGTGACACGATGCCCGCATAACCTCCCTGACCCCCTTCTCCCGTCCACTTGCCTCCCACCCAGCTCACCAAGTGGGGGCTGGTGCAGAGCGTGGCCTTGTGGCCTGGGGGCCATCCAAGGACCCTCCCCTCACCCGTCATGCGAGCACAGCCCCAAGCAAATGCTAGTCTCGAATCTGCCTCCCTACAGTCTCCCCAGGGCCCAGGTCTTGCCCTGTGGGCCTGTTAGAGAAGACCCCCGCGGGGCTGACAAGAACCCCACTCTTGGGGTTCTACTGGACCAATCAGGCCCTAGCTCAGCAATCATGGGCCCCGGGAACGGCCCCAGGTCCCGCCTCTCTCCCGGTACCCTGACTTGACCTTGCTGCGCGGCTCCTGGAGGCACCGGCCCTTTCTCCAGAATCTGGGCGTCCAGATGGCTCGATTTCACTGTCTCTAGGGCCTGTTGGTGAAGGCGGCCCATCGTCCCGCACCTGAGGGATAGCAGGGATTCCTCCCAAACAGGTAGGAACGCGGGGGCCACGGTCAGGACGTGCCAAGCCCCCGCAAGGAGGGAGGACGGACCCTGCCGACGGAGTCAGTGTTGAACCTTCCACGGCTCCCAGGCCCCGCTGAGTCCCACCCACAGCGCAGCCTGGCAGCGCCAAGCCCGGGCGCTTCTGGAACCCTCTCACACGGCGTCCTGCTGGGTCGCCCACTCCGGCGAGGCCGGCCTCCCCGGGCCGTCCCTGCTCCCCCTTCACACAGGCTTCTCCCCTGACTAGTGCTTCTCCTGGTCGGCTCCGCAGTCCGGACAGGGCGTTTCAGTCCCTACGACGTACCGTGCACCCAGGACACGTGGGAGCGACACGTGCTTCCGACAACTACGTAAGGGCCCCAGACGCACGGAGGAAGGCGCTGGGCCGGCTGGGATGGAGCGGCGCTCTCCCTTCTCCCACCACGGGCAGGTGGCGTTGGCTGGCTGCCTGTTTTCTGGAAGAAGGACACTGCTCTTGCTGGGTGCCGGGGACAGAGAGGGGACAGATGGCTGTCACAGAGTCCCCTGCTTCTCCATCGGTCTCCCCCTCCTGCAGCTGAGGGCGCCCACTCTTATGGCCTGGCGGGGGCCGGGGGTTGAGCATCCCCGAGAGAGATGATGGTACCCGACCCATGTCCCGATCCGACATGCTTGTTTCCAGCAGCAAGTGCGGGGGTGGGGCTGGGTCTCAAGGGTCATCCCGGCATCCAGGACACCAGCGGCGCTGACGTCTCCCTGCCAGTGCCCCCGCCTCCCGACCCCCAGGCATCCTGGTCCCTGGGTCCCCCGGCACGTGGCCGTCTGCCTCCGCCGCGTCCCCAGGCGTGGGGGAGCCTCAGCACCTGCTTCACGCTGACATTCCCGGATCCTGACGCCCAGTGCCCAGGGCTGCCCAGCTCACGGGGCCCCAGCCCCTGGCTCAGACTCCCTCCTCCTCAGCGAAACAGGCCCTCCGGCTGCCAGGGAGCCACGAACAGTGTGGATGGGGCTCTGGGGATTCCAGAACCCTGATCACCGTGTCCCGGCTACTTGGTCACTGTCTCCCAGGGGACAGGAAACTCCTCTCCGCAGAGCACTGGAGGCCGGGCAGCAGGGAGCCCTCAGGTCCAGGAGGGCAGCGGGCAGCCCTGGGCGGGAGGGTGGCCTGGGGAGGCCCGGGGAGGGAGCCGGCCGGGGGCGTTTTGCCGGGGAACCCGGGCCGGGAAGGAACAGCGGTTTTGCACGCCCCAGCGGTCATCGCGGCCATTTTGTCCAGTTTTGCCCAGGGCGGTGGGTCAGGGCGCTGCTGCTGAAGGAGGACCCGCCTCCCTGCCCCCCTCACAGGCTGGATCTCCCGGAGCCTCCTCTGGGGGGGAGCCCAGCAGCATCCAGGGTGCCGGGGAGCGAGGCAGGGAAGGCTTGCGCGGGGTCGGCTGGCTGCCGGGGCCTGGCTCCCAGGGGCTCAGCGCTGCCCTCCTGGAGGGCCGGGTGGTGGCCTGTCTCACCCCCAACCCCGTCTCTCCAGCTTCTCAGCTGCCCGGCTGCTCCAGGGAGGTCCCTCTGCATCTGGCAGGGGCTGTGTCTGCCCGGGTGAGGAGGAAATGTCTCTGGGCAGGGTGGTGAGCCTTGCCACGGGAGCCCGGGTCTGCTGGGGGCGCGCACCGGGTGACGAGGGCCTCCGCCTTCCCTCCCGCGTGTCCCAGTGTCCTGGCCGGGGTGAGCTGCACCCCTGCGGCCGGAGGACAGAGGGGAGGTCCGGGGCCTGGGCCCGCACCTGGAGGCTCTGGCCGGGCCCGGGCGCTGGCTCTGACGGGGAACCGTCAGGCGGGGGGGTCTCTGCTCTGGGTCTTTGTTCCTGGCGCCTCCGTTATGCCTCAGCCACGTTCGCGCTCTGCCCGGAACTTCGCGGCACGAGCCTGCGTCCCCAGCCCTGCTCTCCAGAGCCTGTCGCAGAGCGTCAGGGCCACCGGAGAGGAGACCACAAGCTGCTCGGCCTGCCGCGAAGCTGCCGCGAAGCCTTGTCCCCGACTGTTCTCTCTGCTCCCGGCGACGGCGACAGCCCCCGGGGCGGGCTCCTGCTCCAGCTGGGTATCTCAGCCCCCGGGTCGTGCTCTGGCATCGAGGTGCGCGCCAGCCCCGCCTGCAGCAGCTTCTCGATGATGAGTCAGAATAAATTAGCATGCTAACGAAGGAGAACATGCACGGGAACCATCTGGAACAAGGCAAGCTGTCATCGGAAGAGCCAAGTTGGCTCCAAGGCCATGCTCTCTGCTTCAGACTCATCCCTCTCCCCTCCCACCACCGGAGCGCCAGGGTTAGAGGCTCCCCGGCCATGGTGGTGTTCCTAGAGGGGACACAGACACGGGGGGCCCCTGAGACTGCCCCGTCCCGATGTCAAGGGGAGAGTCGCTCGGCAGGGCTGTGGGCAGAGGGGTGGGGGAGCTGCCTCCTCCTTGGGCCCGCTGAGAGGGAGGGGTGGCTACCCAGGGGAGGAGAGGGACCTCGGCCCCCAGCCCCGAGTGCTCGTGAACGCACACACACACTCACACACAACACATGTGCACACACTCCTTCACATACACGCGCACACACACTCTCACACATGCACGTTCACACGGGCACACTTGCACAGTGCGCACTCTCACATGTGCACATACACTCGCACGTGCCCACATGTGCAGCACACACATGCACGCACACACAACTCGCACATGCACACACACACTCAGACACTCACACACGTGCTCACAATCTCACATGTGTACATATACGCACACGTGCAGCACACACATGCACACACACACGACTCACAGGCACACACACTCAGACACTTGCACAGTGCACACACTCTCACATGTGCATGTTCACACGTGCTCACACATGTCTTGCACACTCTCTTACACACACACCCACACCTTTGGCACAAGCTGGGTGTGTGCACTCAGATGTGGAGTCGTCGCCTCAGAGCCCGATGGCGCAGCTGTGGTGGGGCTGGGTACTGCAGGAACACTCCAGAATCCGCATTTTCACATGTCCGGCTCCCCGCCACGGCGTCAGCACGTGAGACAAACCCATTTTGGATCCTGGCTGCACACCCCCTGCATGATCTCAGTCGTGTCTCGGTTTCTCGCTGCACCTCTGTTCTGTCGAATGGGGCTGACAGCAGGGGCACGTGCCTCCAGAGCCGTGACAGGGCCCCACCCCGCGACGTAGGAGAGCTCGCGGCGGCCAGGACCTCTGGTAAGCAGGAAGAGAGGTCATCATGTTACCTCCTGTGCCAGAGTTGTCCTTGTGAGCAGCTGCACGATGAGCTGCTCAGGAGGGGACTGGAGAGAGAGACAGGAGGGGAGGGACGAAGGACGTGCGGCTTAGCTGGAAGAGGCCTGGTGGGAAGGAAGGAGCTCTGCCTGCCCCAGGGAAGGGGCTGGGTGGATCCTGCGGTAAGAGGTGTAAGGCATCCCACTTTCTGAACCCCGAACTCCTCGAAACTCCCCAGACCCTAGTGGACTCAGCTACCACGCATGGGCTCTGGAAGGAGGATTTGTAAAAACAAGGTGAAGAGTTGTAGTTCTGCACTGAGTTTGCCTTCATTTGGGGAAGGAGAACAGTATTGGGGGGCCTTGGGCCAGAGGGAGCAGGAGGGTGTAAGCCCCCAGGGATTTGCCGAACAGTGAGAGAGGTACCCAGCTGACTTCTTTTATTTTTTAGGATTTTCTTTATTTATTTCACAGAGAGAGAGAGAGAGAGCGAGCGCACAAGCAGGGGCAGGGGCAGAAGCGGAGGGACAGACAGAAGCTCGCATGGACTCCACACGCAGCAGGGAGCCCAGTGCAGGGCTTGATCCCAGAACCCTGAGGACAGGACCTGAGCCCAAACCAGGAGTTGGACGCTTAACTGACTGAGCTACCCGGGAGCCTCACCCACGTGACTTCTAATAGGGCGTGGAGTTTGTGCAGGGACTTAGGCTAACAAGATTGCACACAGAGGTGGGGCTCGGTTGGTGCCTGGCTGCACTGTTGTCGACATTCTTGTTATATTCTCACCACGCTGTGATCGCAGGTGCGGATACTTGTTCTTGACTGCTTTAATACAGGCGTTGATGTCAGCAAAAAATAACTGAGGTGCAGAACGTGCTAATCCCCTCTTAGCAAATCCGTGGAAGGCCTGGCTATTTGGTTCAAGTTCCTGCAGGTGTGCAGCTACCAGCCCTTGAAAGAGTTAAAACCAAACATGATTTATATGGTTTGGCCCTTGGGGTTAACATTTTCAGGACTTCGTGTTTCCATTTTAGTTATTAATTTACTTTGTTATTTCTTACAGGTTTTGCTTTATAGATTTTGATGGCAAGTTGTTTGCTGCTTAAAGATTAATCACTGTTATGCTTTCATGGGGTCTTGAATTGCTCCTCAGACCAAATCACTATTTGTCTTTTTCAGCCTTACATGATACTCATTTACTGATCCTTTTTCTTATTTCTGCAACATGTCTTTCTATCCTTTCCTTTCTAACACTCCAGTATTTTACTTTAGGTGCACCTTGGGCAAAGAGTGCATATTTGGATTGTTTTGTTGAGGGTATGTTTGCTGACACATCTGTTATTTATGCTCTGTTTTCCTCATTCTTTCTCTGTCTTTGGCTTTGTGAGCTGTTTACAGTTTTATTTTCTCTAGTGTTTTGGAAGATCTCCTTCTTATTTGTATTCTCTTAGTGATAAATTCTAAGTTTAAGATGTGTTTTTTAAACAGCTTTATTGAGATATGATTGACACACAATTAGCTGCACATATTTAAAGTGCACGGTCTGATAAGTTTTGACATATATATGTTTATGAAACCATCATTACAATCAAGAAGATGAACAAGTCAGTCCCCGAGTCACCTTGGTGTCCTGTTGTAATGCTGTTCTCCTTCCTGCTTCTTTCCTCCCTCCTCCCTCCCTAGGAAAACACCGATCTGCTTTCTGTCACTGAAGATGAGTTTATATGTTCCCAATTTTACACAAATAGAATCATAAAATATATACTTTTTGTGTCTGGTTTCTTTCACTCATAAGGATTATTTTGAGATACCTCCCTGTTGTAACATCTATCAACAGTTCACTTTTTTTTTTAAGATTTTATTTATTTATTTATTTATTTGAGAGAGAGAGAGAGAGCACAAGAGTGGGGGAGGGTCAGAGGGAGAAGCAGACTCCCTGCTGCGCAGAGAGCCTGAGACGGGACTCAATCCGGGGACTCCAGGATCATGACCTGAGCCAAAGGCAGTTGCCTAACAAAATGAATCACTCGGGTGCCCAGTTCACTCCTTTTTATTGCTGACTAGTGTTCCATTGTGTGGATAAAGGAACAAGTTATCTTTTCATCTGTTGGTGGACATTTTGGGTATTTCTAGCTTGGGGCTATGACAAGTATGCTGTCATAAACATAAATGCACAGGCACTTGTATGGATATGAAGCTTCTTTTCACTTGGGTAAGTACTTAAGAGTGGAATCAGTGGGCATTATACGGTAGGTATGTTTAACTGTTTAAAAAACTATAAGCTGTTTTCCAATATGTTTGTACTATTTCACACTCTCCCCACTGGTGTGCAGGGAATCTGATTCATTCACATGTCCTTAGCACTAGCTAAGGGCAACCATTTTAGTCATTCTAATAAGTCTGCAGGGGTATCTCATCGAGGCTTTATATGCACTTGCATAATGAAAAGTGATGTTGAGAATCTTTTCATATGTTTACTTGCCACTCTAATATCATCTTCAGGTAAGTGTCCATTCAAATCTCTTGTTCTCCCTCCAGATCCTCTTTATGTATTGGGTTGGGGAAAAAAAAAAAAAAAAAGGACAGCAAGATGAAAGGCTAAAACCTAATCTATCAACATTCACACTAAATGAAAATGGTCTATACACCTAAATTAAAAGACAATGATTTTCAAATTGGATAAAAAAGCAAGACCCAAGTATATGGCGCCTATAAGAAACAAAAGCTAAATATAAAGACAAAAGTTAGAATGTATGGGGAAAAGATGTACCATGCTAATACTAGTCGAGAGAAAACCATGTGACTATATTCATATTAAAGTAGATTTCTGAACATTGATTATTGTCAGGTACAAAGAAGGGCCTTTCATAATGACAAAGGTATAAATCAAGGAGGAAGATGTAACAGTCCTAAATGTTCATGAACCTAATAACAAAGATTAAAAATACATGATACAAATATTGGTAGAACTGTAAGGAGAAATAACAAATTTATAATTATATTCCTCTTTCCATAATTGATAGAAAAAATAGAAAAACCATCAAAGATACACTGGTAAACTATCATCCAACTTGACCTAATTGACATTAGACACTCTGCACAATGAGTAGAATGTACATTTTTGTCAAGTGCACACAGAATATTTACTAAGACCACATTTTGGGCAGTTGATCAAGTCTCAATAAATTAAAAGGATTCAAATTATACAAAGTGTTTTCTCTGACTACAATGGATTTAAGTCAGAAATCAGTAACAAAAGGAAATCTGGAAAATCCATAGATATTTAGCTAAATATAACACACTAATGAATAACCCATGGGTCAAAGATGGAATTAAAAGAGAAATTATGACACATTTTAATTTAATTAAAATGAAAACACAACATATCAGAACTTGTTGCACATACTAAGGCAGTATGTAGGGGGGGATTGATAACACCAAACATTAGGAGTGAGAAAGGTGACATCACTTGCAACTCATTTACAAATATTAAAAAGATAATAATGGCATATTATAAACAAACTTTTTGCCAATATATTTTGATGTAGGAAAGACATTAGGGTTCAAAGCCGACAACCAAGAAAGAATTCTTGAGACATCTTTGGTGCAAAAAGGTGGTTTCATTAGCACGGGGACAGGACCTGTTGGCAGAAAGACCTGCACTGGGGTCCTGAGGAGTAGCCCATTATAAACTTTCAAGTTGGAATGGGGTTAGGGATAACATAAGCCTCCCAGGTATTTTGGCAACAAGGTTTCCAGGATCTGGAGGGGGCTAGCTGTTGTTGGGAAAGGTCGTTTATTTAGTAAACCCCAAGTCATGAGGCCTGTCAGATGTATATGGATGGGTGAAGTGCCTGGAGGATGGTCACCAAAATGTATCCTGTGTGTGAGGGGGTGAGGTTAAGAGTTAAAGGAATTTTCCAAAGGGATATTTATATGTTAAAGTAGACTCAATGGGTCCTGGGGGGTAGGGCTAAGATTGCCTTTTGCCCTCAGCAAAGGTCAACATTGAGGTAGCTGAGTTCCTAGAGGAATGTCACTGTGCCTGTTTCAAGGACTTGCCAGTGGGCTGTAAGTAGTAAAGAAATTTAATAATTTTTCTTCTGCCTTTGTTTCCCACATCATGTTTGACCACCTAGATAAAATGAACAAATTCTTCCAAAGACACAAACTACCAGAGCTGACTCAAAAAGAAGTAGAAATCTGAACAGTCCTTTCTCTATTGGAGCAATTGCATTTATACTTAAAAAATCTTCCCACAAAAGAACCCTTTAGGCCTAGATTTGTTCAGTAGTGAATTTTACCAAAAATTTAAAGGAAGAAATAATACTGATTATTCATAAACATTTAAAAAGATGAAAAGAAAGAACTATTTCCTAACTCTTTTTAAGAAGCCAGCATTACTATGATACTCAAACCAAAAGCATTAAAAGGAAAGAAAATTACAGAAAAATATCCTTCATTAACACAGGTGCAAATATTCTAGATAAATTTTAACAAAATGAATCTAACAATATTTTTAAAAGACAGTACAACATGATGCTGGGATTAAGACAGGAATGCAGAGATGGCTTAAGATTAGAAAAACAATCAGCGTACTTTATCATATTAAGAAAAAAACACATATGGTAAACTAAATAGATTCAGAATAATCACGTGACAAAATCCAACATCCTTTACTAACAAAAGCTCTCAGTAAGCCAGGAGGAGTAGGGCATTTTCTCAGTCTGACAAAGGGCATTTACGAAACCATAGTTATCATCACACTTAATGTGAATGATTGAAGGCTCTATTCCTAAAATGGAATGAGACTAAGATTGCTCCTCTCATTACGTTTACTCAACTTGTGCTGGAAGTTCTAGTCAGTGCAATAAAACAAGGAAAAGAAATAAAAGGCTTTCATATTGGAAAGAGAAATAAAACTTTATTTGCAGACATGATCGTCTATGTAAAAAGTCCCATAGAATGTACCATATTCATGAACTGAATTTTTTGATACGTGTTGATGTCAGTTCTTCATATGTCGATTTCTGGAATTCCAAACAAAATTTCAAGAGAGTTTTAATTATAAAAAAACTATATGAAAATAGAGAGGGTTAAGTGTGGACATTACATTCCTAGGGAAGAATTTTGAGGGCTTATATTAGACGTTGAATTATAAAATTATAAACTTTTCTTTTTTCTTTTTTTTTTTTTGAAAAGATGAATGCAAAACTAACTTTATTGTGGTATCCACCTTTGCAATATATAGGTTTAATTTACAAAATGTTATATGCCAACTATATATGAATAAAACTGGAAAAAAACTTTGTAATAAACTCAATAAAAGAAGTAGTTATTTAATGTTTGGGAGTATTAGCTACCTCCTTCTTTCTGATTAGCTATTCCCTATGTCATCACCCCTTCCCAGCCACTGTTCTCTCTTAAACAGATGACTGGATTCCATTGAAGATAAACTTTTCTTTTTCAAAGACTCCATAAAGTGAAAAGGCAAGTCAGAAGCTGGGAAAAGCAACCCAGAAATGACAAAGGATTAGTATTGATAATACATAAAGAACTCAATATGAAAATAAAAAAACCAAGAGGAAAATGGACAAAAGATTAGTTACTGGAAGAAGCAGCATGAGTGGTCAATAGACATAAAAAGTTAATCTAGAAAATACAAATTAAGATCACAGGAAGAAACTACATTATGATTATTAGATTGGAAAAAAATTAGAAATTTAACAAAGCCAAGCATTGTGAGGGGAAGGAGAGGTGTACTGATACATAAACTGCTTGGGAGTGTGATATTGGTGCAATACTTTATTTTTATTTTTCGCACACAAGTGCTTTTTTGAATTCAACTATAGACTGATGTGCACATAAAATTCAGTGGGAGGAGTGACAGCCTCAGGCCATGGACAGTGACTAGTAGCCTCCATAACATTTTATGATCTTGAAATTGCTTGGGCAATCACTTATGAACCAGTGGCAAAAATAATAATGAAGGTAATGGTCAGAAGGAAACCCAAGACCAGGGCCCAGATGTTCAGGCACTTGGCAGTGGAGGCATAGACCTGGGTCCCCATCATGTCACCTACTACCTTCTGGTCCCTAGATTTCATGGAGTAGGTGAATGCCACGAAGCCCCGGTAGCACTAGTTCAGAAAGATTGTGTTGAACAGGTACCAGACCATGTGGTTGGCCATGGTGGTCTCCCTGGGAATGTTGATCATGGTGGTCCCCATGGGAGGCGAGCTCTGGGGTGCCCTGCCCGAGAACAGCTCCTTCCAGCTCCTCCTTGAGCCTCTCATAGTTTGGGGATGCCAGTGTAGTCAACAGGGAAGAAGGGCTGGGAACTGTGGTTCACGGCGTGAGATGGAGCAGCTGTGGTCCAGATGCGGACAGTGCTCTGGGCCCACCCCTCCCAAGTAGCTTAGATTTCTCCAAAGTTTCTATTACCTGGCTTTTTCAAACCTGGTGAACTGGCTGGGTACCAGGAAGGGGGACCAATGACAGGTGGATCAAGGCAGAGTGGGAGGAGCCTGAGGCAGTAGGGGGAGCTTTCTTAGCAGGGAACTCTCCCTACCCCTTTACCTGTTTTGTGCAGGTCTCAGCTTGTTAATAATCATTCTTGTGGTTGGATCTAGCCTGATGATTTTTTTTATGATTGCCAGAAGCCCTTCAGCTACAACTACGAGGAAACTTTGAAAAATTTTTAAAAATACAAGACCTGGAAATTACACAGCACAGGTGTGGCCACAAAACACGGTCAATGGTGGGGGTTGGAGGGAGAGAGAGGGAGAGAGAGAGCAAGAGAGAGGGAGTTCCTGAAAAACATGAGCGGGAAGTGGAAGGGTAGGACAAGAAAAAACAAGTGATGCAAATGATCAGTTGTCAAAATCAACCAGCATCTTTTGGAGGTGGCCATGCACTTTATCTTGTCATTGGGATAGCAATGTGCTTTCTGGAGATAGCTGTCTTTGAAATGGATGCCTCCACGATAAATGATTAAGTCAGGCACTGTGATTTGCCAAAGACTGACATCAAGGGGTGTTTATCGGCTGCAAGAGAGGGTCGCCCACCTAGCAGGATCCTCATCCCAAGTCACCGCAGCTTGGAGGGCTTATGCCCAATGTGATTGTCTTTCTTGAGCACTGCTTGACCCGGGAATGTAAGACCCACCCTGCCCATTGGGTCAGGGTCAGTTCAATACTTTAGAAAATGATTCGAGGGGTGCCTGAGTGGCTCAGTCAGTTAAGTGTCTGCCTTCATCTCAGGTCATGATCTCAAGGTCCTGGGATTGAGCCCTGTGTTGGACTCCCTGATCAGCAGGGAGTCTGTTTCTCCCTTTCCCTCTGCCACTCTCTCTCAAATAAATAAAAAATGCAAACCTTCTTAAAAAATGATATGATATCCTGTGGAGTTAAAGGTAATGCATACGTATGAATCATCACTTCCAGACCTAGTTAGTAGAGCCTGGAGGCATTTTGGCATATGTGTGCCAGGAGAGATGTCCAAGAATGTTAAAAGCAGTATTGTGCACAAGAGAAAAAAACCTGGCAATAACTCATATTCCCATAAACAAAAGAATGGATAAATTGTGATGCATTAATACAATGGAATATTCTATAGTAATAAAAAATGAAATATAGCCCAGTCTAGTATTGTCTTAGACACAATGTCCAGTAAAAACAGGAAGTTTCTGTGTAATATACATGGCATGATACAATTTTTATAGAGCTCAAAACAAAACAAAATAATGCAATGTGCATTTAGGGAAACATTTGGGATAAAATTCTACAACAAAACAAGGGGGTGATAAACACAATATACAGGATGGTAGTTACTTATCCAGGGGCACAGGGTGGAGGGAGGCAGGGTGATGGGATAAGAATGGAGTATGCAGGTCCATTTAATAGTATTAGTCATTTTATTAATTTTTTTCCATTATTGAGCTGATGAAATTATATACATTTAAAGTCTACAATGTGATGATTTGATATACATATGCATTGTGAGATGATTACTACAACCGAATGAACACATCACATCGCATAATTAACATTTTTGTGCACATGTGGTGAGAACACTTTGCGTCTGTTCTCCTAGCGAACTTCAAATATACAATGCAGCGTTATTAAACATGGTCACCGTGCTGTCCATTAGCTCCCCAGAACTTACTCATCTCATAACTGGAAGTTCGTACCCTTTGCCCAACACCTGCCCATTTCCCCTCCCCGTGAAACCTCTGGCAGCCACCATTCTACTTTGTTTCTACGAGTTTGACTTTTTGTTTGTTGTTTTTGGATCCCACAGACCAGTGAGATCACGCAGCACCTTTCTTTCTTTTTCTGTCCTATTTCACTTAGCAGAGCGTCCTTCAGGGTTATCCATGTTGTCACAAATGGCAAGATTTCACTGTCTTTTTAATGGCCCAATAGTATTCCATCGTATATCATATTTTCTCTATCCATTCATCTGTTGACAGACATTTAGGTTGTTTCCATATCGTGGTTATTGTAAATAATGTGGCAGTCCATGTAGTGGTGGAGCTGTCTCTTGGGGATGCTGATTTCCTTCGGATATATACTTAGAAGGAGATTGCTGGATCATGCGGTAGCTCCCTTTCGAGTTGTTTGAGGAACCTTCATACTGTTTCCCGTAGCGGCTTCACCAACTTTCATTCTTACCCACAGTGCACCACGATTCCCTTTTCTCCGCATCCACACCAACACTTGTTACCACTTGTCTTTTTGATACTAGCCATCCTCGTAGTTGTGAAGTGTATCTCATTATGGTTTTTTTTTTTTTAAGATTTTATTCCATATATACCATGGAGTATTACTCCTCCATCAGAAAGGATGAATATTCAACTTTTGTAGCAACATGGACGGGACTGGAGGAGATGATGCTGAGTGAAACAAGTCAAGCAGAGAGAGTCAAGTATCATATGGTTTCGCTTATTTGTGGAGCATAAGGAATAACATGGAGGACAAGGGGAGATGGAGAGGAGAAGGGAGTTGAGGGAAATTGGAAGGGGAGGTGGACCATGAGAGACTATGGACTCTGAGAAACAACCTGAGGGTTTTGGAAGGGACGGGGTGGGTGGTTGGATGAGCCTGGTGATGGGTATTAAGAAAGGCACGTATTGCATGGAATGCTGGGTGTGGTGCATAAAGAATGAATCTTAGAACACTGAAAAAATAAAACAAAGTTAAAAAAAGAAAAAAGAAGAAAAAGATTTTATTTATTTATTTGACAGGCAGAGATCAGAAGTAGGCAGAGAGGCAGGCAGAGAGAGAGGGGGAAGTAGGCTCTCCTCTGAGCAGAGAGCCCGATGCGGGGCTCGATCCCAGGACCCTGAGATCATGACCTGAGCCGAAGGCAGAGGCTTTAACCCACTGAGCCACCCAGATGCCCCTTTCCCTATGGTTTTTATTCGTATGCATTTCCTTGATGATTAGTGATATTGAGCACTTTTCCTGTTGGCCATTTGTATGTCCTTGGAAAACTGTCTGCTTAGGTTCTTTGTTCATTTTAAAATTGGATTTTTTTTCTGTTGAGTTGCATGATTTTCTTATATATTTTAGATATCAACTCCCTAACACCGATGCGGTCTGCAAGTATTTTCTACCATTCCATAGGTTCTGTAGTTTCCGCATATCTGTGAATTGCCCACCTTCTTCTTGTTATTGATTTCCAGTTTCATACAATTATGGTCAGAAAAGATAACTGAATATTATTTCAATCTCCTTGAATTTGTTAAGACTTGTTTAGTGACCTAACACCTGATCTACCCTGGAGAACAAGTGTATACCCGAGAAGAATGGGTGTTCTGCTGCTGTTGGATGGAATGTCCCATCCGTTAGGTCCATTTGGTCTAGAGTGTAGTTTAAGTCCAAGTCTACTTTCTGTCTCGATGAGCTATTATTGAAAGTGAAGCATTGTCATTCCCCACTGCTGTTACATTGCTACTTATTTCTTTCAGATCTGCTATTCGCTTAATGTGCTTAGGCACTCCAATATTAGGTGCGTATGTGTTTACAATTGTTAGAAACTTTTGGTGGATCGAACTTTAAAAAAAATTTATTTATTTGAGAGAGAGAGTGCAGGAGCAGAGAGCGGGAGAGGGAAAAGCAGGCTCCCTGCTGAGAAGGAACCTCAACCCGGGGCTCGATCCCAGGACCCCTAGATCATGACCCGAGCTGAAGGCAGACGTTTCGCCAACTGAGCCACCCAGGAGCCCTGCTAAACTGAACACTTAATCATTATATGACTTTCTTTGTCTCTTGTTGCAGTTTTCAACTTGAAGTCTATCTTGTTCAAAGTAAGTATAGCTATCCCTGCTCTCATCTGGTTTTCATTTGTATAGAATATTTTTTCCCATCCCTTTGCTTCGACCCTACGTGTGTCCTGAAGCTGAATTGAGTCTGTTATAGGAAGCGTACCATTCAGTTTTTAAAACAAGTCGGTTCAGCTACTTTGCGTCCTTTGATTGGGGACTTTAATTCACTTACACTGAGAATAATTATAGATAGCAGGTAAGGACCTGTTATTGCCATTTTGTTAACTTTTTTCTGGATGTTTTGTGGTTCGTTTCTTCCTGTTTTACCTCGTGATTTGAGAATCTACCGCAGGGGCCAGTTGTGATTCCTTTCTCTACCTTTCGCGTATCTAATACAGATTTTCGCTTTGTGGTTGCCATGACACCTCCGTGAAATATAACAGTCTGTTTTAAGCTGATAACAGTTTAACTGCAATCACATACAAAAACTCTACATTTATACTCCCCACACTTTATATTTTTGATGTCACGGTTTATATCTTTTCACATTGTGTATCCATTAATAAATTATGTTAGCTATGTTTGGTTTTGAGACATTTTTCCTTTAACCTTTCTGCGAGAGTCAACTGATTTTAAACATCACCGTCACAGTCTTGAGTATTCTGAATTTGACTCTCGACGTACCTTTACCAGTGAGTTTTATACTTTCACATATTTTCATGTTACTAGTAAGTTCCTTTTATTTTGTCTTAAAGATTTCCCTTTAGCATTTCTTACAAGGCAGGTCTAGTGGCCAGGAACTTCCTCAGCTTCCGTTTACCTGCAAGTCTTTATCTCTCCATTTCTGAAGGACAGCTTTTCTGGGAAAGCATTCTTGGAAGTTTTTTCTTTCAACTTTTGATATTTCACCCCACTCCCCTGGCCTGCAGTGTTTCTGGTAAGAAATCCACTGGTAAACTCACGGGAGTATGCAATGAGTTTCTTTACTCTTGCTGCTTTTGAAATTCTTCGTCTTTGATTTTTGACACTTTTTTTTCTTAATGTGTCTTGGCAAATCCTCCTCGAACTGAATCTGTTTGGGAACCTAGGAGCTTCATGTACTTAGATGTCCATATCTCCCCCCCCGAGTTAGAAAGGTTTTAGCCATTACTTCTTCTTCTTCTTCCTCTTTTTTTTTTTTTTTTTTTTGGCCATGTATTTTTTAAATTCAATTTAACTTTTTTCAGTGTTCCGAGATTCATTGTTTATGCACCACACCCAGTGCTCCATGCAATTTGTTCCCTCTTTAATACCCACCACCAGGCTCCCCTAACCCCCACCAACCCCCACCCCCTCCCATCTAAAACCCTCAGTTTGTTTCTCAGAGCGCACAGTCTCTCATCCTTCATCTCCCCCTCCGACTTCCCCCAACACCCTTCTCCTCTCCACCTCCCCATGTCCTCCGTGTTATTCTTTATGTTCCACAAGGAAGGGAAACCATATGATAATTGACTCTTTAAATAAGCTTTCTGCCCCTTTCTGGGATTCCCATAATATGTATATTGTTCATCCGTTGATGTCCCATAATTCTCATAGGTTTCCTTCATACTTTTTATTCTTTTTCTCCTCTGAGTTGATGATTTCACGTGACCTATCCTAGAGTTCACAGATTCTTTCTTCTGCTTAGATCTAGTCGGCTGTTGATGCTCTTAACTAGAGGTTTCATTTCATTCATTGTTTTCTTAGGCTCCAGAATTTCTGTTTGGTTCTTTGTTTGTTTTTGTTGTTGTTGTTGTTCTGTTTTGTTTTTATTTTTGTTTTTTTGGGGGGGGAGGAGGCTCTAAATGTTCTTTATTTTTTTTTAAGTTCTAATTTAGATGCCAGTTAATTAACACACAGTGTAATATTAGTGTAGTGGGTTCAACACTTCCATACAACACCTGGTGCTCATCATGAAAAGCACACTCCTTCATTCCCATTTCCAATTTCACCCTTCCCCCACCTCCCCTCCGGAAAGCACCCCTCCTTTTTTTGGGTTCATTTTTAGAATTTCGATTTCTCTGTCCTTATTTTGTTCATTTATTGTTTTCCTGATTTGAGTTGTTGATCTGTGTTCTCTTGTACCTCACTGAGATTCCTTAAAAGTATTGTCTTGAATTTTTTTCCAGGTAACTCATAGATCCATTTTTGGGAGGTCAGTTACTGAAAAAATATTGTGCTCCTTTCATGATGTCATGTTTTCTTGATTTTTTTCATGTTTCTTGAAGTCCTGTGTCGCAGTCTTCATATTTGAAGTACTCTTCTCCTCCAGTCTTTGCTGACTATTTTTGGGAAAGAGATATCTTCACCAATCAGCCTGGTTAGGGATTCTGAGGCTTTATCAGAACTTCTCTACGAATGCACTCACTCTACAGGGGAGATGCATGAACAATTGGGGGTGCCCATGAGCCACTGGGGAGTCTATAAACAAGGCATACTGACTGGCTCATGGGCAGCATTCCGATGCAGTCCCTGAAGTGGTTAGTAAAATCTGATGAGTTCTGAGCCCTGGTTGCTCTGCTCCAAGTCTTTTCCCAACTTCTCGGCTTTGTAATCACTTCAGTATTCTGGCCAGGTGGAGAAAGTAGTGGGCCTTTTGGGTAGCATCTCATGCAGCTGGGAAGTTGGGCACTCATTCACGTGCTCTTACTTTACCTCATGAGTGAAATCATTGGCTGGACAGAGATCTCGCTTGGTGCTGAGCCGCACTGGCTGGGGAGGGTGATTTCAGATAAAGTCACTCCTTTGATGTGTTTTTGCATTTTTTTTTTCTCCAGCTGTGTGCTGGAACTTTTTTGCTTGACTTATGGACTCCTACAAAGGTACTTTCATCCACAGGTAACTGTCAAAATTATTTGACAATTCTGGGAAGAATAGTGGTAGAACTCAATATTGCCACCTTGCTGGTGGCACACAATAATGAACTTATTTCTCAAACAATGTTGCCATGATATATACATCAGCTTTGGCTCATTGGTGTTGGCTCTATTGTCAAACTCTGTGTGTTGGTAGGTCCAGGCACACATCGTAACTATCCATCCAGGAGGGGAAAGAACTTTCATGCTCATTTCTTTTTCTTTTTAAAATTTTATTTATTTATTTGAGAGAGAGAGAGAGAACGAGAGCAAGCATGAGCAAAGAGAGGGGCAGAAGGAGAGGGAGAAGCAGACTTCCTGCCGAGCAAGAATCCTGGTGAGGGGCTCAATCCCAGGACCTGGGATAGTGACCTGAGCCCAAGAAAGACACTTAACTGACTGAGCGCACTTTCATACTCATTTATTAAATTGGCTTTTGTTTCATGATGGTTTATTATTGTAGTATTGCATAATAATAAAACATTTAAAGGAGTTTGATGAAGTGAGTAGTTATGTGTTATTGTTAGGACTTGCTGGACTTGAAAATAAAGCCGATTCTCAGCTTCAGCCTCTCAAGACAGAAAAGATTCTCAAAGTAATGAGTGGCTATAGGACAAAGATCAAATTGAGGCTATCGAGATGTCTCAGGGTAAAAATGAAGACAAGCACATGACTGTAAGATGCTTATTTGAGAATCTGGAAAGATTTTAGGGGAGTTCCTGTAGACCAGTGATTGTTGGCCTTGGTTCTATTGACATTTGGGGCTGGATAATTCCTTTTGTGGAGCTTTTCTGTGCATTGTTGGATGTTTAACATCATTTAAACTCTCTACTCCCTAGATGACAGCCACTCACCACTTGTGAAAACCAAAAATGTCTCCAGACATTGCCACATTTTCCTCAGGCAGTAGCAAAATCACCTCCAGTTAAGAACCACTCTTGTAGACTCTCTCCTTTAAACAGGGTTTGAAAGAATCTTAAAGATGATGTCCCATATACCCTGAGTCCCAACCCAAGGTAGAGAAGAACCTGTATCAGAGATTATAAGTTGATATAGAGGGAAGCCACACAGTTTCTAAAGAAATTATATCAGCGTGGACTAAAAGGGAAAGAGAATTTAAAGCCAAAAGAGAAGGCTTTGAGTCCTCAACTTCTTATGGCAGAAAGCAGGCTGAGGAAACAACTCAACTGAAAATGTGGGCCCTTTGTAATGGAAACTGAGGAGGATTCTAGGAATAGAGCTTAGAGCTCAAAGAGTGAAACCAGAATGGCAGACAGCCACTCTCAGGAAATAGAACTTGTCCTAACCAGGGAACTGGTACAATATACCTGGCTGGGTTTTAGTTGTGAGGCCCATTTTTGGTTAGGAGTGAGGTGACAGCTATTCTGGGCCCCATTTCATATGGGATGCGAGGGGACAGACCACTTGTATCCCACAGGTCTTCATAAAGAGCCATATTTGAGGCGTTGCACTTGGGGACTGTCATGTACAGCAGGACCGAATTCAACAAGACGTAGGCCTTGAGCTGATGCTGTACTTGGATGAGACTTAGGGGTCCTGGATGGGGGTAAACGTACTCTGCATATGCGAGGGATGAGAACTGTGACCAGAGGGCACACTGTGTCAGGTCATATTTCCAAAGACAGCTGCCACAGTCTCTCCCTTCCTACGTTCCTCTTGTGCAGTATGAACTTGCCACTAGCACTGCAGAGGTGAAACGCATTTCTGAACACCTTTGAAACTGGGTGGCCCTGAGGAAAGCATAGGCTAGAAGTGGTGCATGGCCTGCAGTTGGCCTGGTCGTTTCCTCTTCCTGCCTCTTGGAAGCCAGCAACCATGCAGGAAACGTGGGACCACTGCACCGGGACCACATTTCTGTGAGAAGCCCAAACCGCACCAAGAGGCTGTGTGTGGGGTCAGCACCCCAACTGCACTTGCAACCAACAGCCAGCTTCAACGGTTGCCATTTTGGATGGCCAGCCAGGCGAGGCTGCAGACGACTCCAGCTTCACTCGCCACTTCACTCCACTGCAAGAGACCCCGGCGAGAGCAGCCCAACTAAGCCAGTTGGTCCATGGAATGACAAGAGCTAAGCGTAAAATGCTGCAAAGATGAGGCCATGGCTATAGGAGCCTGATGCACAGAAGGTGTTAATGTGGCTACGGTCACAGCTGTACAGAACAGCTGCTTTTGCTTACCCAGCACAAATCTCCCCTTCTTCTGGTATCAGGGCTCCAGCTCCAGGGATGGACCCAAGCCTGGCCAGTTAGGATATTCCATTTGCTTGGCAATAATGATTGGACTGTGGTTGGACATGTGGCTCAAGGACAGAGAGGCAGTTCTGGAACATTGACAGGAACTATTGAGAAAGGGAGGGTCACTGTGTGGTTGAACATGGGTTCAGCTGTAGGGACAAGGGCCCTAAATCACCATGGTCGAAATACCCCAACAGTAGTTTTGTTGGACTCGGCTTGGTGGCTCTGCTCTGGGGAGCATGAGGAGTCCTGACTCTTGCTATCTTTTTGCTCCACTACCCCCTAGGATGTTGCTCGTGTCCACGCATCCAAGATGGCTCTTTCCTTAATCTGCTTTCCAGACAGTGAGGAGGGTGAAACAATGGTGGTAGGAGGCACACCTCTTCCTGTCAGGGTGTGACCTGGAAGTTTCCCACATCATTTCTGTGCATATCCAACTGGCTGGAGCCTTTTCCTGCTTCCAATCCAGTGCCTTTGTTAGCATTCAGGGAAGATCCAGAGAGTACATTCTAATTATAGGTAGGACATGGGAACCCTTGAGCAATAGTGCTGTGCCCCAAACTAGTAACAAGCAAGGACTGTTACCACTCCTGTCTGAAGGGCAAGGGAAGGAAGCAGAACGGGGAAGACTAGGTGCCCAGGGCTGCTGTGAAAGGAAATGTGAACTCTGGAGCAGTGACACGGCCAGCTTGAGGCAATGTTAACAAGCGGGAGCTGGAGGAATAAATAATATGACCACGTTTCCTGCCAGAGCTTCTCATTGGCCAGATCGCTTTAGAATAGAGAATGCAAGGGAGGCTGTGGCTATTGTTCACGCAGGGCAGCCTTCCCAGGCAGACGGCAGGGTGGAGATGTATAGCAGATAGATTCAGAGGCGTTCACAGAAAATTCCAGCAGACCTAGGTAGGTAGTCAATAGGTATCTGGGTTTGTGGGCTTTGCTCAAAATTCCGTCCCAATGGGAGAAGGGGATGTGGCCACTGGAAGTAAGAAGCAGTTTATGCATTCCCTTTCCCTTGGGCAGAAACCATTTGCTACCATGAACGGAAAGCCTGTGAGAGGAGGTGGCCAAAGGAGAGGATGGTAGAAAGCAAAGATGGAGGCAGACTGATAGCAAACCATGGAGCACCTTGATTCAGCTATACCTGAAGTCACCACAGCTGGATTTTTCAGTCAGACAAGCCCATACATTCTGTTATTTCTCTCGATCTCATTGTAGCGTTTCTGTCTGGCTGGCTGCATTTAGACACTCTAGAGCTTGTTCTTGCTTCCTTCTGACATTTACCTGGGATTGAAGCCAGACCATACTCCAGGCAGGAAAAGGCAAAACCAGGTGTCTCCACACTCAAGCCCTGTACAAACAACCCAGCCATAGCCTCCCCTTCCTGCAGGCTATCTTTCTTTTACAGCCAAGCAGACTGAGAGCGATGACATTCAAGGACTGCTTCCTCATTCAGGACCTTCAGGCAGAGGCTTTCTTTAATTTCTAGTGAGAAGTTTAAGGGCGTAAATGTTCCTAAGGCTGAGTGGGAGCCATCAGACTTGCTTTGTTCTCTTTAGCATGTTACAACTTATATCTGTGACCTCACAGGGTTGGAATGGTCTATACCAGGCTCTTCCAGTCTCTCTTGGTGACAGCATATGACGTCACAGGTGAAGACGTCAGCATTGTCACTTGGCAGATGAAGCCCTTTGGCTTCCTGAGGTGTGACCACCCAAGGGGCCCAACACATTCCTTCCTTCCATCCTTCTCATTATTTCGTGATGTGTATGGGTGAAATGTTCCAAGATGTAGTCAGTGCCTGTGCTTGAACCTTTAGCCAAGGTATCTGGATACAGGCTGCACCCCAAACCGATTAAGTGTCTCTGGCACAGAGCCTGGACATCAGAATTTTCCTGAAGTTCCAATATGCAGACAAGTTTGAAAGCCACTGCTACAAGCTCAGTCACTCTCCATCAGGTGGGGCTGCCCGCTTTCCTAGCATCCTACCCGCCTGTGACCCCACTAAAGCAGAACAGACTCCTTTAAGGCCGCTGCAGGCTTAGTTGGGGCACAGATAAGCCCTACCACCTCACTGACCCAGATCTCCATGCTCCTGGCTGTGGTCCCCCATCCTGAGGATGGCTCTGATTCAAAGTAGAACCACTGGATGCCAGTATAGCACCTTGATCTGGGTGAGACTGAAAGGGAAGACTTGAAGCCAACCTTATACAAGAAGGTAATTCAAAGCAAGGAGGCTGTAGTCAGAAATAAACTTAATAACAAGGCAAGTTCAGAGCGCAGCCAGTAACCCATGCCAGACTTTGGAAAGGTGGCCTCAGGTGGCTCGCAATCTGTTAATTCTAAGGCTTTCTGAGCCAGACTGACTTCACTTCTGATCCCACATTGATTAACAGGATAATAAGAGGATACTATGGTCAACTCAATGCTCACAAATTTGATAACTTAGATGAAATGGACCAATTCCTCAAAGGACACAAACCACCTAAATTCACACAAGGAGGCATAGATAATCTGATTAAGCCTATGTCTGTTAAAGAGATGAATCCATGATTAATAGCCTTATGGAAAATAAAGCACCAGGTAGCTTGACTGGCAAAATCTACCAGACAATTAAGGAAGAAATGGTACCAATTTTATACACTCTCTTCTAGAAAATAGAAGCAGGGGGAACACTTCCTAATTTATTCTATGAAGCCAACATTACCCTAATGCCAACACCAGATAAAGACAGAATAAGTAAAGAAAATTATAAACCAATAGGTCATGAACATAGATGCAAATATCCTCAACAGAATATTAGTCCATGAAATACAGCAAAATATAAACTATATAAAAGGAAGGGACTAGAGATCTCAGGAATTGACTCACAGAAATATAAGTAACTAATCTGTCACAGGGACACAAATGGAGTACAATGGAAAAAGGGTAGTCTTTCCAACACATGGTGCTGAAACGACTGGACATTCACAGAAATCTGGACATGGGTCTTATATCCTTCACAAAAATTAGCTCAAAATGGGTGGTAGACCTAAATATAAAGTGTAATACTTAAAAAATCCTACAAGAGTATGTAGGGGAGTCTAAGAGATCTTGGGATGAGTTTCTAGATAAAACAGCAGAAGCAGGATCCATGAAAGAAAATATAAGCTGAGCTTCATTAAAAGTCAAAGCTTAGGCTCTCTGAGAGACACTGTTAAGAGCACCGACAGACAAGCTGAAGATTGAGAAAAGAAATCTTTGCAAAGCACGTATCTGATAAAGCGCTTTGTGGAAATAAATGAAGACGAACAGATGAGAAGAGGCAAAACCTATTTGTTCAAGGTTTGCTGTAGCAAGGGAGTTGGCCACCGTGACTTGTGTTTGCCGGCGGAGACCCAGGACAAGCAGAAGAGGGGAAAAGTTTATTGTGGGAGCACAGCTCAGATGGATGCTGACCGAGCCTGGGAAGCTGGGTTCTTGGAAGTGGGCGTCCCATGTGGTTGCTTAGGGAGGCATATTTGGCGTTCTCAGGCTGATCCTAAGTTGGAAGCTGGGACCAAAATTAAGGATGTGTCAGTTATAAATGAAGTCCTGGCTATTTTGGGTTGATTGCTACAGGGGTTAAGTTTGGTTTCCTGGATTGTTGCTGGCTATGATGGTCTGACTTCCTGTGAGTCCAGCTTATGGCACGCTGGCTACTGTGGACAATGGCAGCTGCTGGGTGTGGGTCAGAGTCCCGTGTTCATACATGTCTGTCCATTTGTTTATTTGGCCTCTCAATTTTGTCCAAAAATATACAGAAACCTTACTCAGCAACCAGAAAACAAATACCCCAATTAAAAATGGGCAAAAGAGCTAAATAGGCAGCTCACCAAAGGAGAAACGCAGATGGCAAAAAAAAAAAAAAAAAAAAAAAAAAAAAAAAACATTTCTTATAATGGAATTGAAAATTAAAAAAACAAAGAGATACCGCTACATATCCATTAGAACGGCTAAAACAAAAAAAGATACTGGCAACACTGAGTGCTGGCAAGGATAAGGTGCAACAAGACGTTCATTTGTTCTTGGTGGGAATGCAAAATGGTGCAGTCACTTTGGAAAAACAGTTCTGCGCTTTCTTACAAGCTAAACATAATGTTACAATACAAGCCAACAATTGCTCTCCTCAGTATTTATCCAACTGAAAGGAAAACATATGTCCACACAAACCTGCACCTGAATGTTTACGGCAGTTTCCATCATCATCATCACCCCAAACTGGGAGGCAATTAAGGTTTCCTTCAGTCAGTGAACAGGTAAATCCCAGACAAGGGAATATTATTCAGCAGTGAAAAGAAATGAGCTATCAAGTCATGAAAGATATGGATGAATCTTAAATGCATATCACTAAGTGAAAGAAACCAGTCTGGAAAGGTTGCAGACTGTATGATTCCAATTATATGACACGCTGGAAAAGGCAAAACTGTGGTCACTAAAAAGGTCAGGGCATACCAGGTGCTGGGGGGGGAAGGGTTAATACACAGAGTGTAGGCAGTGAAAACATTCTTTGAGATGCTGTAACAATAGGACATAGGACACGCGCATTTGTCAAAACCCATAGAACTTTACAGCCCAGGGAGCCCCTTAATATACACCAATTAAAAACCTACAATTTAGGTCTCAAATTTCCCAGGATGGGATGCACTCTGTGATGAGAGAATTTAGCAGTGATACAAATGTGTGAGAAAGCCTCAGTGAAGGACAATGGGAGAGTAGGCGCTGGGCTGGTGACTTCGGGAAGGAGTGGAATCAGCAAGACTAAAGGCAGAAGGAAGTGTCCTCAAGCACCGGACTCTGGTTGATAAAGCTGCTTTCCACGGGCGTCGGGGAGTCCCAGTCTGATGTCACAGTGCATGTATACTAGAACAGAACGATAAGTACGTGGCAGGCAGGCAGGGGTCAGACTTCTCACCACTGGACTGGGAATTTACACAGAAACAGGGGAGGAATGATTCAAGTGGTGTAGCTCAGAGGTGGGAGTGTCAGCATGAACTCACGTTTAGCATCACGTAGCTACCAATGATTACATGCGGATTTATTACAGAGACATAGCCATACGCAGTAGCTCACACGCTTACCTCTGTTGGCGAGAGGCTGAGAGGCAATGTGATCCCCGGACCAATGAGCACACCCAATGCTCAGTTCTTGGTGTCTAACACCGCCGTTCTCCTCTCCAAGGGCTCCTTTGAGAAATGGCTGATCCCAGGACCGGGGCCGGGAACACACAAGACGAGCCTGGAGTGAGGGAGGGCTTGAACCAACAGCTTTGCCTTGACGAGGGCATGCTCTGTGACGAGGGACCCAGGGGATGGGGCTGGAACAATGTGAGCAACAAACTAAAGAGTGCTGGATTATAATCTTAACAAGAAAATAAATATCTGTGGGTCCAAGCGGTTCAAATGACTGAACGAGTGAATGGGAGAGGGACAAATCTCCATGCACAAGAATTCTAAGTAATTTACGTAGACGTTTCCCCCTCAAAGAGCTCCTCCCCCCCATTGACAGATGGCCCCGTCCCTTAGGTGTGGGCTGCACAGAGCGACTTCCTTCTGGAAGACAGTGTGGGTGGGACGGGAAAGAGTTACTCTGCAGTGGAGAGACCCGACAAACACGCCTCTCCACCTGGAGACCAAGGCCAATGCCCGCGGTGACATGTCATGTGGATTATGTGCTCCCTCTCTGGGATCACCTCCCAGTCCCACACCACCAGTCGACCACGAGGAAGACATCAAATCCCAACAGAACGTGGAAAAACCTGACAAAATAACTGACCAGTGTCCCTCGATGTTGTTGAGGTCATTGGAACGGAGAGGAGATCAACATCTCCAAGGCCAGGGTGTTGTTTCTGACACACAGAACACTTCCAGCACCAAACACGTGGGGTTTTCCACACCAAGTAACTACACAATTCTCTGCAGACTCTGAAGGGTGTCCTGTCCGACACCAACAACCCAGACTCAGCACAGACCCCGAGGGTCACGGTTTCAGTCCCACAAGGTCCCCCCACCCCAGACCGTGTTCGCAAGTCTGGGCCACCCATACTTCCGACCAGATACAAGACGGGGATTCCCACTACATCCTCGGGTCGATCATTTGCTAAAAACAGCTCAAAGGGTTCAGAGAAGCGAGTCGCTTGCGTTTATTGGTTTGCTGGAAAGGTCATCACAAATGCGAGCGGCTGGACGACGGTCCCGAGGATGAGATGCATGTGGCCCCAAGAGCGGACACTTCTGTCCCTGGGGAGTTTGGGGTGCACCCCCTGCTTGGCACATGGACGCGTTCACCAACCAGGGAAATCTCCAAATCCATTCTTTGGGGTTTTCTTAGAGGTTCCAACATGGGGCACGATTCATTCAGTCACTGCCCATTGGTGACTGACTGAACCCTGCTCCCTCTCTCCTCCCAGAGGTTGGAGGTTGGAGGTGACACTTGGTTCCTCAGGCCAACAGCACCCATCTTAGCTCTCTAGGGACCCCAGAGTCACCTCAGTAGCACAGACTCAGGTGGGATGGGAGGGGGTTCGTTTACCTCTCAGCCCCACCGCCCAGGAATTTTCGTGGGTTTCGGGAGCGCCGCGCCGGGAACCGGCAGCGGACTAGAACACTTCTGGAATCCCAGCTTCGCCATCACAGCCGAGGGGAGCCCAGTGAGGCTCGCGGACTGACGGAGACATGGGAGCCTGGGGCAGAGGAAGGCAGGGGGCGACCGAGGAAATCGGGATAAAGGATGACTTTTAGTTCATACGAATACGTCGGGTGTGGTTCATTCACGTGGTTCGTTCATTGTGGCCGCAGCCCAAGACGAAGGTAAGTTTTCAGCAACAGGGAAACCGCGTGTGGGTCGCAGGAAGGGAGGGCTCTGTTTTGTCTTCTTGGGTTTTCTGTCAATCAGACCATTCCAAAAACCACAGTCTACTGGAAAAGATCCCGAAGACGTGCTGCTGCCCGTGAGGGCCGCTTGGCGGAGTGAGGGCAGCCTTGCGAGGGCCCTTCGTGTGTGGTGCGGGCTTCAGAGCAGTGGAAGCCATGCGAGGGTCTGTATTTAGAATGTGGTGTTGGGGAACCACACACCTTTGCCTGGGACCCTGGTGGGCCCCACCGTCCACCCACGTTGCTTCTAGGACGCCAGGGTCGCGGCTGCAGGCCCCATCCTCAGTGGGAGAACAGGGGCTCAGCGGCAGAGACCCCGCGGCTCCGGAGACCCCGAGAGGCTTGGCCCTGCCGTGACCTCCCTGACCTGGGATGGAGGGTGGGAGGGCACTTGCCTTCTCCCCTCCTCCCCTTTAGTTTTAGAAAGAAAGTTGAATCCTTGTAAAGGGAGCGAACGGTACAGGAACCGGAGAGGAAGGTGAAACAGGCCACGGAGAGCGGACCTTCTCTGCACCCCACGGGACCGCTCTCCGCGTGGCCCTGCAGGGACGCATGGCAGGAGATGTACATGGAAATCGTCTGAGCCACGGGGTCGCGAGGTACAGGAAAGGGCATAACATGTCATGGGCATGAGCGTCCCCAAGTGAACCGACATGCGGTTGAAGTCAGGCTTCAGTCGAAAGTGTTGTCACCAGCAGGGACGGAGGCCACTGGACCCCACCAAGGACAACCGTGAAAACCCGTAAGAGGAGCCATCGCTCTCCTAAACCAGGTGTCTCCAGCGTGGACGTTGTTTTTCGACTCCCACCCCTCCCGCACCCCCGGTTCAGTAGCTGAGTCCTGTGTTTCTGCGGTATCCGCACGCCCAAAGTCGGGCGCGTGGCCTCCGTGGCTGCGCCGGGCTCAGGACAACCGCTTCCCGGGAAGCCCACCTCCCGGTCCGCGACCGCGCTCTGCCGCCGGGTCTCGCCGCCGGGGCTGCGGGGCGGCTCGCGTGCTGGCTGGCCTTACCGGCTGGTCCAACCTAGAGCTCTGGGCTTCCCCTTTCCAGGCTCTTCCATGCAGAAGTGATGTCAAACCTACACCAAAGTGGTAAACGCAGAAATAGCACAGGGACCCGCCGAATACCCTTACCGGATTCATCCGTTACTTAACTCTGTTCGCTTTGGCCTCTGCGCTCCCGCCCACAGACACCCCTAAGAGGTCCGGACACCCCGGGGATAAGGTACCCATAGCGGGACCTTTATAAAGTACTTCTGTGTGTGCCTCCTGAGAATAGGGGCCTCGACTCTTCTCCGGGACCTTAGCACCGCCCCTGGCTCGTCCATTCACATTCACATCGGGGCCTCACGCGCCCTCCACAGTCCACTTCCGTCGGGTCCTGGGACGTCCTGGACATGCCTACTCCCCCGGAGGGTGTGCTGGTGACCATGCCGGGGGCCGGGGGACTCCAGGTGGGCCACTGCCCCACCGCCTCTGGGTCCTCGCAGGCCAGAGCACCTGCCTCCTGCACCTGCAGACGGACGGCACAGGCTCCAGGGGCCACACCGGCTACTACTGTGTCCTGAGAGGAGGCAAGGGCCCGGCCAGCCCGGCTGGACCCCTGAGATCCTGACGCAGCCGGGAAGGTCTCGCTGCTGCGTCGGCCTCCGCACCTGGAGGCCGGCTCTTTGCAATTGTAGGTTCCGTCTTAAGGTCAGCAACATGTATCCTGGGTCCCCAGACTGTCTTTTCCTGTCCTGTGTGACCCGCTTTCTTCCTCAGAAACATCAAGATCGCACGCCTTAGAGCTGCCTGGTGGGAGTCCCGCCGCGCTTCCCCCGATTACTTCGACACTGTGGTTTTCATTCCACCTTCTGTGATTCCCTCAAGCGCAAACCCTCTGTCTTTAAAGGCCTGTCCCGCTGTGGCCGGTTTTCTCCTCTGGCTGACCTGGCGGTCACCTCCTGCCGGATTTCTCCGCCTCTCCCCGCGGCGCCCCTTCCCCTCAGGAGGCCGGGTGGTCTTGAGTAGTAGAATCTTTCCGCCTTGCGGGCTATTCGAGGTCCTGGGACCGGAGGGAGGGGACCTTGCGCAGGTGGGAAGCTGCGTCTCCGCTGTGAGGGGCTGTCCGTGGAAGGGCTGGTGGAGGCCGCCGCGGGGTTGCTCCGCAGCCCCCTCCCGCCCCCTCCCACCCCTGTGGACACACACGTCTTCGGCCCTCAGGGCAGGCAGATGACTCAGGCCCGTGCTGTCTAGGGACAGTGTCCACTACGGTCTGCATATTTGCGTCCTCCCATTTCTAGGGTGAATCCTAAACCCCCACGTGTTGGTGTTTGCGGGTGGGCTCGGGGGAGGCCGTGTGGCTGCGAATACCATCACGTCGGGGATCGACGCAGCTTCCCACCTGTGCATGGACATCTCCCTCCGGCCATGGCGGGACAGGCCTTTAAAGACAGAGGGGTCCCAAATCCAATGACAGGTGTCCTTGTAACATAAGGAGGCAGGACGGACAGAGGGGCCCGGGTGAAGACAAAGGCAGTGCTTGCGACGAGGTGGCCACAGCCCAGGACGCCTGCAGCCCCCAGGAGCTGGAAGAGGCAGGAAGGACCCTCCCCCGCAGCCTCTCCAGGAAGCACCGTCCTCCAACACCTGGATTCGGACCTCTGGCTTCCAGATCCAGGAGCAACACAGCTCTGTTGTGGGAAGCCCCCCATCGTGGGGTCATTTGTTCCAGCGGCCCCAGGCGCCAGGGCAGAGCCGGGTGAGGTGCCCAGGTGATTGGGTCCCGGGCCATGGGTGACCAGCCACAGCTCTCCCCCAGTTCATGGTTAGGGGGCTCCTGGAGGGCAAGGGCCCCACCTGGGACGAGGCTTCCGCCCCACCTGCCTTCTGGGCTCCGAGGGTGGAAGTGAGCCGAGGGGTCATGGCTGGCGTGGTGTCGGGGTGGCTGCGTGCACACCACGGTGGGGGTAGGGCTGCCCACCTGCCGCCCACGTGTCGCCCGCGGAGCACGTGGCATCATTTGCTTGAGCTGCCACGAGGCACCACGAGGCTCTCGAGGTGTGTTTGCTTGTTTCCCACGGCCTCCGCCGCTCTGAACCAACAGCTTGAAGCTATTTGAGTGCTTCGTTGTCGATGTTGGTAGACAGCCCTCGTTCCGGGAAGAGCCCGCCGGCCAGCCGAGTCTGGGAGCGCGAGCCGCCCGCGAGGGCCCCGCACCATCCCGCTGCTCAGCGCAGGGACGCTCCCGCGTCGCCCAGCTCGGGCTTGTCACTCCCCAGAAGGCCTGTGAGGAAGGGGGACGGTCCCAGCCCCACCACCCGTGGCCGTGACTGGGCACGTCCTGAATCTCGGTACCCCCGAGCCTCATCTGAGAGGTTCGGGGTCACGGGGGCCTCACTCAGCGAGGGGCTGCATGTGGGGACCCGCGAAATTGTACAGAGATGGTGTCCGACTCTCCCAGTGCCCGAGACTACAGGACGGGTGCGAGTAACTCCTTCCCACAGGGGAGAATAACCCCCTACGTGGGTGACCACGGTCTCTCGGCACCCGCCAGGTCCCATCTCTGTCACCTCCTCCCTGCCGAGGAGGGGCTCTCCTGTGGCCCACGAGGAGATGCGTCACCAGGGTTCAGAGCTGTCCCTGAGCTGCCTGCAGAGAAACCGGGGCTGGCAGAGTACCTCTGTCCACGACGGTCCCAGGGAGAAGAGGAAGCATCGGGGTCTTTCTGCTCTCGACCCTCAAGGGGGCTAAGAAGCAGAGCTGACCTGACAGCGGACTTGCCGCATGGGGTCACTGGGCTGATGTAGGGCTCTGACCCAGACCTTGGCCATCGCTGACAGAGCTGGCCCGCCCTGTGGTCCTGGCTGCCCTCTGCAGACCTCAGAGGAGCGGATGAGCCTGTGGGTCCTGGGGGTGGCCTCTCCAGGGCCAGTTGATGGAAAGGCCCTGCGGATAGTGGGGAATGACCACCAGAGTCCCACAGAGCCTGAGACGGGGGGTGGAACAGTCATTCGTCTGGTCTTGAGGGAGCTCGGGTGGGCTGGGAAGACCCCGGACTGCCTATATTTTGGGTACCACAGCTTTTGCTCATTCATTTCCAGGGCCACATGTGACCACAGGACATTTGCTCTGATTCACTGTGACTCAGAGAGAATGTCAGAATAACACAGCAGGCAGCAGGCAGCTTGGCGGTTCGGCTGCTGGTTGCGGCTCCCTGTCCTCATCAAGCCCGTCCGGGCCGCTGTGTGTGAAACCCACGAGCGGGACTGAGGAGGGCGGGGGAGGGGGGGCAGAAGTCACACCTGCGTCTCCATCCTAAGGCCAGCAGCAGAGTCTGCTGCCCATTTAAGTATCTCTGTTGCCAGTGATTTGCTTAGGGAACCCCTGCCCCGAGGGGACCCCAGCCCACCAAGGCTATACTTGACCTACAGACCTCAGCAGGACGGTTCCCCCCTGCAGGGGAAGGGGTGAGGGCAGAGGCTGTGAGCACAGGCCCAGAGTCCTCAGAGAGGGGGCTCTTGGGGACTGGAGGGGAACGACCAGGGTGGCTGCAGGCCAGAAGCCTCAAGGGGTCAGAGGTCCACAGCCAAGGAGGGAATGAGGAGGCTGCGGCTGGGGGCTGGGGCCTCTCTCCCCCTGGGACAGGACACCGAGCAGCCCATGCCCCGTTTTGTCTGGCCCTAGCATGGTCCTGGGGTGGGAGAGGTTCGCTCCACACACCTGCCCCTAGGATGTGTTCACGGTTCTGTGATGGGCCCTGCAAGCTTTTCCTTTAAAGGCAGGGCCTGGGGCCGTGGGCGGTGGATTGAGATTTCTGATTGCTGGGCCCCGGGGACAGCATCCAGCCGTAGCCGGAACAGGTCGCCAGCCCCACACCCACTGAAAACAAACAGCCACAAGCTGTCTAGGCTCCTCCTGTTAAAATGTGGAAAACAAAAGACAAGGAGAAAGTCCCTGCAGTGCCAGACGGGACAAGCTGTCTTCCGCAGAGCAGCAGACACGCCTCGGCCCTCTCCAGAGAGACGCGGGAGCCCGGGGGACCACGAGGTGCTGTTTCAACGTGAGAGAACCACTCAAAATACTGACTTCTCTCCAGGAGACCACGCTCTGCGAATGCGGGCGATAAAACACGTTCTCGGACTGATCAGGCTTCCTTCACGACGGGACACCGTGAGGGCCTGGACCCTCAGGGAAGGACCTGGGTCGGAAGGAAGAGGAGTGAGGACCCTGTGGTGTGGCGGGGCCGTGGCCGAGTGCCGCCAGGGCTCAGCTGCCAGGGTCGGGGCGTTTTGTATAGAGCATTACTGGGTGTGTGGGGACTGCCCGAATCACGGACAGGGCAGACCCCTGGAGCCGTCCGCTGCGTGCGATCGCACACGCCGGGCAGCAGGTGCGGAGGGTCACCGTCCGGTTGGGTTTCCAGGAGCCCCGCTGTTCTCCAAGGTGGCGAGCTGGCCGGAGCAGGTGCAGGCCCCCTCACGGCCGGCTTCCAGCCCCAAAGGGGGCAGAGATTTCTGCAGATGTGGTTTTGCTTCTGGCTTTCCATCTTAATGCAGGAAGTCCAGGATTTCCATTCAGCCCTGAAGGAATAAAGGAATTGCTGTAAAGGCCCCCAATCCATGGGTCAGAGAAGCCACAGCCTTTTCATTCTGCCTGTTACGAAGGACGTCCATTCCAAGGTCTGGAACTGGGGAAGTAACCAAAGTAGGGGCCAGTTTCACAACCCAGCACCAGACCGAGTCTGACCCACGAAGACACCTCCAACCGCCTGACCTCCAGGCCTCCCCCTCAGACGCAGGGGCTGTGGCTGTGTTTGGGGTTCCCAGGATGACCAGCAGTTCAAAGCCGGTGCTCACTAATCCCAAAAGGGCACCTCCCCACCCCCCAGCAATCTGCATATGTAAATTGATGATTTGATTTTTTTTAAATTAACTTTTCATTTATAACAGGTTTAGATTTACAGAAAAATTCTGAAGACAGTCCAGCCAGTGCTGACGTCTTACAGGGGGCCGTGTGTCTTTGCTGCCGAACGGGATCAATCCATCCTCGTTAACCGAAACCCCCACTGTGTTCAGATTCCCGACTTCACCCCTCCTGTCTCTTTCCTGTTCCAGGGACCTCTCAGAACATCATGTCACAGCTAATCAGCTCTCCTCACACTCGTCCAGGCTGACAGTTTCTTAGATTTTCCTTGTTTGTTTGTTTGTTTTTTAAGATTTTATTTATTCGAGAGAGAGCATGAGCAGGGGGATGGGCAGCGAGAGGAGCAGGCCCCCCACTGAGCAGAGAGCCCGATGCAGGACTTGATCCCAGGACCCTGGGATCATGACCTGAGCCAAACGCAGAAGTTAACAAACTGAACCCTTCAGGTGCCCCAGATTTCCCTTGTTTTTGATGACCTTGAGGTTTTTAAAAAATTAACATATAATGCATTATTTGTTTCAGGGGTACAGGTCTGTGAATCACCAGGCTTACACAATTCACAGCACTCATCATAGCACATACCCTCCCCAGTGTCCATCCCCCAGCCACCCTCTCCCTCCCCCCTCCACCCCCAGCAACCCTTAGTTTGTTTTCTGAGATTAAGTGTCTCTTACGATTGATCTCTCTCCTGGGTCCCATCTGGTTTCATTTGTCCCTCCCTTCCCCCCACAGCCCCCCCCACTGCCTCTCAAATTCCTCATATCAGAGAGATCATATGATAGTTGTCTTTCTCTGATCGACTTACTTTGCTCAGCCTGATACCCTCCAGTTCCATCCACGTTTTTGCAAAAGGCAAGATTTTGGGTTTTTCGATGACTGCATAGTATTCAATTGTATATATACACCACTTCTTCTGTATCTGTTCATCTGTTGATGGACATCTAGGCTCTTTCCATAGTTTGGCTGTTGTGGACGTTGCTGCTATAAACTTTCGGGTGCACGTGCCCCTTCGGATCACTACGTTTGTATCTTTAGGGTAAATACCCAGTAGTGCAATTGCTGGGTCATAGGGTAGCTCTATTTTCAACTTTCTGAGGAAACTCCATGCTGTTTTTCAGAGCGGCCGCACCAGCTTGCATTCCCACCAGCAGTGTAGGAGGGTTCCCCTCTCTCCGCATCCTCGCCAGCATCTGTCATTTCCTGACTAGTTAATTTTAGCCATTCTGACTGGTGTGAGGTGGTATCTCATTGTGGTTTTGATTTGTATTTCCCTGATGCTGAGTGATGTGGAGCACTTTTTCATGTGTCTGTTGGCCATCTGGATGTCTTCTTTGCAGAAATGTCTGTTCATGTCCTCTGCCCATTTCTTGATTGGATTATTTGTTCTTTGGGTGTTGAGTTTGCTAAGTTCTTTATAGATTTTGGATACTAGCCCTTTATCTGATATGTCGTTTGCAAATATCTTCTCCCATTCTGTCAGTTGTCTTTTGGTTTTGTTAACTGTTTCCTTTGCTGTGCAAAAGCTTTTGATCTTGATGAAGTCCCAATAGTTCATTTTTGCCCTTGCTTCCGTTGCCTTTGGTGATGTTCCTAGGAAGAAGTTGCTGCGATTGAGGTCGAAGAGGTTGCTGCCTGTGTTCTCCTCAAGGATTCTGATGGATTCCTGTCTCACATTGAGGTTCTTCATCCATTTTGAGTCTATTTTCTCGGTGTGGTGTGAGGAAATGGTCCAGTTTCATTCTTCTGCATGTGGCTGTCCAATTTTCCCAGCACCATTTACTGAAGGGGCTGTCTTTTTTCTATTGGACGTTCTTTCCTACTTTGTCAAAGATTAGTTGACCATAGAATTGAGGATCTATTTCTGGGCTCTCTATTCTGTTCCATTGATCTATGTGTCTGTTTTTGTGCCAGTAACATACTGCCTTGATGATGACAGCTTTGTAATAGAGCTTGAAGCCTGCAATTATGATGCCACCAACTTTGGTTTTCTTTTTCAATATTCCTCTGGCTATTTGGGTCTTTCTGGTTCCACATAAATTTTAGGATTATTTTTTCCGTTTCCTTAAAAAATTGATGATATTTTAATAGGGATTGCATTAAGTGTGTAGATTGCTTTAGGTGGTGTAAGGACCTATTTTATATTTTAGCAAGGGGCTTTCATTGAGGTTAAACAAAACCTTGTTGTTTAGCCCTTAAACTGTCCCTGCTCCCCTTCCCCCAGGGGATTCACTTAAAAACAAGTCCCAGAAACCAGCGCCTGGTAACAAAGCCCAGATACAAGGGTGGGTCAGGCCAGGTGGAGACATCGGTCAGTGGGGGGTCGCATACTGTCTCCCTGGCTACCAAGGAGTATGGGCCCCCACCCTTTGGGAGCCTTTTGGGCGCCAATCCTAATCGAGGTGTGATAGGCTGGTTCAAATGTCTACTAGGGTAAATCGTAATTCAGTTGGTCACCTAGCATCACTGTGGAGTTTCCTGTGTGTGTTACAATCTCATTGGTCACCTGTGCGTGGCCAGGCCTGACCGCATGGCCTTTGCCCTTAAAAGCTAGTCTGTGAAACAGAGAAGGGTTGCCCTCTCTTGTAAGAGGCACGGCCCCGAACGTTCGGTTAGATTCTTGATGCTTGGCGTGGAATAAAGCTTTGCTTGACCTTCACTTTGCATCAGTCTCGCTCCTTTAATCATGGACCCGTTATTGGGGCATAACATATGGGGGCTCATCCGGGATTAAACGATGAGAACTGAGTCAGCCTCAGAATTTCTGGGAAAAGCCTTGAGGTAAGATCTCACAGATTTTACTCTGTGGGATCCGCCGATCTCCAGGTGCTCTGTGAGGTCGGTCGGTCTGTCTGGGTGGAGCTCCAGGTATAGCCCACTGGGGTGAAGCCGAATGTGGCCATGCTCCCCAGGGCTGGAGAGGATGCGGGGACACCCCTTCCCTCCACTGGTAGATCGCCAGGGGGTTCGAGTCCCCCTAGACAGTCAGGGGGTTTGAGTCCCCCTAGGTGGTCACCTAGGCGGTCAGGGGGGTCGAGTCCCCCAGGCAGTCCAGGCGGTTCGAGTCCCCCCAGGTGGTCACCGGGGGTTCGAGTCCCCCTAGGTGGCCAGGGGGTTCTAGTCCCCCTGGACGGCCAGAAGATCAAAAAGTCCCCACCGGTGGCAGGTTCTGGGTAAGAACTGCTGGGCCTGTGGTTGTCTTTGTCTTGTCTTTTGTTGTCTGCTGTGCTGTTTGTTGTGTCTGAAGGAATGCGGCAAGCAGACAGTAAGGGAACTCTGACACTTAATGGCTATAACTGGAGCCAACTGGGGTTAGTCTAACTCGAGACAGAGACTTTAAGGAATATTCCAAAGCAGCTGCCGAAACAACTTTGTTTTGGGGACATTCCTCGCCCTCTCTGGCCCGACGTGGACTGCCTGGTCCCTCCCCCTTGCTGGCGGGAAAGCATGGCGTGTGCTCCTCTCCTGGAGCTGATGAGCCCTGGACCTGGGAACCCTTTCTCTGCCTTCTGGTGGCCCTTTGTTCTGTTCTTCACTGTCGGGAAACAAGAGCACCTCCTGGACCTAACACCCCCCACTCCCGATCTTCCCACCCGGGTCTCAGGTAAACATTCAAAACGGAGTGGGCCCAGGTGGAACGTAAATCAGTACTTGAACTAAGTTAAGTTTGTCGGGTTAATTAGGATAAACATGTCCTTTGACTTAACAGTAGTAAATGTGAAACTTCAGAGTTTTTACTCAAAGTCAAGCAAGCCCGTGTTATTTGTTAAAAGCTGTGTTAAATCTGTTAGCAAAGAGATGACTGAACTGGTGGCTAATTGTCTGTCTCAAAGTTTTAATGGGTGATTGTTAAAGTAGCTTTCAAAGGCTTTGGTAACCTGAAACTTTAACCAAATGGGATAAAATGCTAGAGCGCTGGTTGCTGGAACTAGGTTTGTGCTTTTGAAATCTGTTGGTGAACATGTTTTGTGCTTAACTGATTGATAAATTTGCCATCTAAAGAATTCTGTTGTAACAGCTCACAATTGGTTTATATTTAATCTTCAGTAGAGGTTAAGGTATGTCTAAGAGTACAAAATTCTGCTAAATGCAACTAAGACTGATGGAAATAAGGGAAACAACTCTGTATGTAAAAAAAAAAAAAAAAATAGGAGATATGTGAAAAAGAAAAAATACCAGATGCCTGATCCTGTTTGAATAAGAAAGGAAAACAGCCCCGAGGCCGCTGACGGAGCCAGACCCATTCCTAGAGAATGGAAGCGGAGACTGGTTGCCTCCCATTAGCCAGGGATACCCCTAGTGGGAGGGGGGGGGGGGGGTCCAACCTGTTTGAATCTAGAGTGCCTGACTGTGTGAATGTGTCTGTGTGGCTCCACCGCTTCGGCCACGGGGTCTGAGTGGGCTGCACCCCGAGTCTCGTGGGGCGTCATATGGCATAACGGTCACCTACTCCACGGAGTAGCCTGGTCCGGGGTTTATACGGATAGACCTTAGCTAAGACACTCCTAAGTTCCTGCAAGGGACGCGAGCAGGACAGCATCTGAAAGATCCCCCTCCCTTTGTCTGCGACATCATTCACGACGGGAGGGAAACCCAGAAAACTCATATCTTAAGACTGCACGCTTAAAAATAAAAAAAGGAAAGACACTGGAATAGAAAAGCTGGTTTTCTCTCTGTTTAAAAGGGCAAAGTTTTCTTCCATGAATTGAAATGTAAATGGTTTTCTCTTTGCCTGCCCAGGGTTGTAAATGAGATCTCTTTGGCTCATAAGGCTTCCTTGATATGCAAAGTTACTCAGGGAGTACTGCTTAACCAATGACAAACCTTGGGTTGCATTTGGGTAAATGCTGTAATTCTACCCATTTCCTAAAATTTTAATGTTTTGATAAGGGTCATCACTTGATATTTAACTATATCTGTTCTGATATAGTTCTGATATAGTTTGTAATTTTTTTTTTCATTTGTAATTGTTTTAGTTCTCTTGTAAGATGAATTCCACCTTAAAGGAAATTCATATGGGAAGACTTTCAGGACAAATGCAGGTCTTTGATATGTTAAAATCCTGGGAACTGAAATGGGTAAAAATTTACAGAAGTCAGGGCTACATTTGGACTCAACCAGAATTAGTAACATGGGACTAGATGAACTGAAATGTTGTAATGTTGTGTCTCTTAATGTTCTAGGCATTACTGGTTCTGTAGTGTTTACTCCTCTAGACTAGGGAAACTTTTTCTTAAGTTATCTGTAACGTACAGAGATGTAAAAGTACTCATTTGTAAACAAATCACGGCATTCAACTTCTCTCTATCTGAACCCTCTGAAACCAAAAAGTCTCAGTAAGTATTCTTTCTTCCTTGGCAATCAGTCATTTGCATAAGTTCAACAAGAATCCGTTTTCCTCGTAACAGGACACCATTGGAAACTGGTTATTTTACCAAGGCTTTGACTGGAACGTCATATTTGAAAAGACTCATATATGACCAGACGGTTTAAAGGAACTAAGGTTGACTTTGTAAAACCTGGAGCCATAAAGCCCTTTGGAACTGTTGGCCTGATCCCTTGCTTACAGAGTTCCCAGCAGCCTCACCAGGTGAGTAAAGAATGTCACTCCCTGGTAGGAGAAGGAGCCTCAGGATACTTTGGGGACCTCAGGGAGAGGAATTTGCCCAAATCGACAGGTATTGCAGGCATGTCTGATGGCAAGTACGTCGCTTGGCTTCTGGCCCGGAGAGGCTACTAAAAGTTCAACCTAGAGATTCCTTATAAGAAGTCGCAGCAAAGCAGATTCTAAAAGATCTATATGATTACTTACTGTTCTTGCTGAGCTTATGTCAATAATTAGGCCAAGTTTGTTAAAACTGGACTTGTTTATCAAATGAATAGGTCCTGATTTGGATATCTCTGGAAATGGTTATTTTAGAGAGAAAAATTTTGTTTTAATAACATGCCTTTATGGGTGTCAAATTCTAGATTAGGTTGTTATTAAATGTTTACCTAAGCTAGACAACTTAAGGTAAACTTCAGAGAAGTTTCACAATAACTCGTGTAGGCGATCTTGCCTTTGCCAGTCAGTCAGCCCCAGATATAAGGAAGAAGCTTCAGAAAATTGAAGAATTTAAAAGGAAGAATCTGACTGAGTTAGTGGGAATAATGGAAATAGGCGCTGAGGACTATGGGTCATGCTTGCGGGGGACAAGTGCTCTCTTACAGACTCTGCAGGAAAAAGGGTATTGGGTGTCAGCAGTGAAAACACAGCGGTGTCAGAGCCACACCACTTATTTAGACTTTGGTCTCCATGAGGGAGTTCCTTGGGACTGTGGACTACTGCAGGCCGTGGATACCGTGGTTCGTGGAGATGGCGTGACCTCTCTATGAACTGGCTAAGGGAGGACTCACTATGGTAAAATGGACAGCTGAGGCAGAAGGAGCATTTCAGGAATTACAAAGAGCCTTACTGAGTGCCCCGGCACTGGCCATCCCAGACGTTACCAAGCCCTTCCACTTGTATGTGGATGGAAAGGCAGGGGTGACTGAAGGAGTTTTGACTCAGACTCTGGGGCCTTGGCAAAGACCAGTAACCTATCTTAGCAAGAAACTAGATCCAGTAGTGGCTGGGTTCCCGCTTGCCTCCGCATAATTGCTGCCACGGCCCTCCTGGTCAAGGATGCAGGTATATTTACAGAAGTGGCCTAAATTAGACTATGAAGGAGATTGGGCTAAGACTAGAAGAAATTAGCAAGCCAAATACATCAGGGCACTCATCTGGGGACACGCAAGCTTAAGGAGCTTATGGGCAAGCAGTTCCGGATTTCTAAATGAGGGCGTATGGCTCAAGATGTGGTTGATAGATGTGCTCAGTGTCAGGCGGTAAATGCAGGAGGAACTAGAATGGGAAGAGGGAAAAGAGAAAGAGGTAAGGAACCAGGAATTTATTGGGAAATAGATTTTACAGAGATGAAACCAGGAAAATATGGGCACAAGTATATGTTAGTTTTTGTAGATACCTTTTCAGGCTGGGTAGAGGCTTTTTCTGCCAAACATGAGACGGCAGGGGTGGTAGCCAAAAAGCTACTAGAGGTTTGGGTCACCTCTCGTGATCGGGTCCGACAAAAGCCCTGCATTTGTGAGTTCAGTCTCACAGGCATTGGCCAAAGCCGTGGGCACTAATTGGAAACTACATTGCGCCTACCGGCCCCGGGGCCCCAGAGCTCGGGGCAAATAGAAAGAATGAATCGGACTCTTGAAGAGACCTTGACGAAGTTAATTCTGGAGACTGGCGGTGGGTGGGTGGATCTCCTTCCCTGCGCCCTCCTCAGGGCGTGATGTACACCCTACTTAAATAAGGTGACCCCATTTGAAATAATGTTCGGGAGACCCCCCCCCCAGCCCTCTATTACAAGAGGTTGCTATAGCAGAAATGACTGACCAGTCTGTACTCCAGTCACTGCAGGCATTACAGTCTGTCTTAAAAAGAGCCCACGCAGGGATGCGGACTGCCCACACTGGGATGGAGACGGAGGTGAAGCCACACCCTTACCAACCCGGGGACTTAGTTTGGATGTGCTGCCACCACGTGGGAGGCTTGGAGCCTCGCTGGAAGGGACTGTTTACTGTCATCCTGACCACCCCCATGGCAATAAGATTCATGCGGGTCACGTCAAACGAGCCGAGGACGAGAACGTCCCCCAGAGGTGGATGCCGCTGCCAATGGACCCCGCCAATCGTGGACTAAAGCTAAGACTCAAAACAATGAGTTCATTAAACTCATTGTTGCCCCTGTTGTCAAGATCTAGGCGGGAGGTATAAGCAAGTGCAAAATACAAGGAAGGGGGTGGGGCTCTGCATAACCTTAGGAGAGAAATACCGTTTCTGGGTAAATCACACTGGAGTCATTAAAATAGTCTCACAGCCCTTAAAAGGGGGGATATAAAACTGGCTAAAAAAGTCAAAGATTTGACTAGTCTCCAAAGAAAAGGGGGGAATGTAAGGACCTATTTTATACTTTTATATTTTAGCAAGAGGCTTTCATTGAGGTTAAACAAAACCTTGTTGTTTAGCCCTTAAACTGTCCCTGCTCCCCTTCCCCCAGGGGACTCACTTAAAAACAAGTCCCGGAAACCAGCTCCAGGTAACAAAGACCAGATACAAGGGTGGGTCAGGCCAGGTGGAGACATCGGTCAGTGGGGGGTCGCATACTGTCTCCCTGGCTACCAAGGAGTATGGGCCCCCACCCTTTGGGAGCCTTTTGGGCGCCAATCCTAATCGAGGTGTGATAGGCTGGTTCAAATGTCTACTAGGGTAAATCGTAATTCAGTTGGTCACCTAGCATCACTGTGGAGTTTCCTGTGTGTGTTACAACCTCACCGGTCACCTGTGTGTGGCCAGGCCTGACCGCGTGGCCTTTGCCCTTAAAAGCTAGTCTGTGAAACAGAGAAGGGTTGCCCTCTCTTGTAAGAGGTGCGTCCCCGAACGTTCGGTTAGATTCTTGATGCTTGGCGTGAAATAAAGCTTTGCTTGACCTTCACTTTGCATCAGTCTCGCTCCTTTAATCATGGACCCGTTATTGGGGCATAACAGGTAGCATAGACATTTTCACAATATTTGTTCTTCCAATCCAGGAGCATGGAATATTTTTCCATTTCTTTGTGTCTTTCTCAATTTCTTTCATGAGTACTTTATAGTTTTCTGAGTACGGATTCTTTGCCCCTTTGGTAAGGTTTATTCCTAGGTATCTTCTGGTTTTGGGTGCAACTGTAAATGGGATCGACTCCTTACTTTCCCCTTCTTCTGTCTTGCTGTTGGTGTATAGAAATGCAACTGATTTCTGTGCATTGATTTTATATCCTGACACTTTACTGAATTCTCGTATGAGTTCTAGTAGTTTTGAGTGGAGCCTTTTGGGTTTTCCACATAAAGTATCATATCATTTGCAAAGAGTGAGAGTTTGACTTCTTCTTTGCCGATTCGGATGCCTTTAATTCTTTTTGTCGTCTGATTGCTGAGGCTAGGACTTCTAGTACAATGTTGAACAGCAGTGGTGATAATGGACATCCCTGCCGTGTTCCTGACCTTAGCGGAAAAGCTCTCAGTTTATCCCCATTGAGAATGATATTTGCAGTGGGTTTTTCATAGATGGCTTTGATGATATTGAGGTATGTGCCTTCTATCCCTACACTTTGAAGAGTTTTAATCAGGAAGGGATGCTGCACTTTGTCAAATGCTTTTTCAGCATCTATTGAGAGTATTATATGGTTCTTGTTCTTTCTTTTATTAATGTATCGTATCACATTGATTGATTTATGGATGTTGAACCAGCCTTGCAGCCCAGGAATAAATCCCAATTGGTCGTGGTGAATAATCCTTTTAATGTACTGTTGGATCCTATTGACTAGTATTTTGGTGAGAATTTTCGCATCTGTGTTCATCAAGGACATTGATCCGTAATTCTCCTTTTTGGCAGGGTCTTTGTCTGGTTTTGGGATCGAGGTGATGCTGGCCTCATAAAATGAGTTTGGAAGTTTTCCTTCCATCTCTATTTTTTGGAACAGTTTCGGGAGAATGGGTATTAATTCATCTTTAAGTGTTTGGTAGACTTCCCCTGGGAAGCCGTCTGGCCCTGGGCTCTTGTTGGTTGGGAGATTTTTGATGACTGTTTCAATCTCCTTACTGGTTATGGGTCTGTTCAGGTTATTTATTTCTTCCTAGTTCAGTTGTGGTAGTTTATATGTCTCTAGGAATGCCTCCATTTATTCCAGAGTGTCACATTTGCTGGCGTTTAGTTGCTCATAATATGTTCTCGTAATTGTTTCTATTTCTTTGATGTTGGTTATGATGTCTCTTCTTTCATTCACGATCTTATTTATTTGGGTCCTTTCTCTTTTCTTTTTGATAAGTCTGGCCAGGGGTTTATCAATCTTATTAGTTCTTTCAAAGAATCAGCTCCTAGTTTCATTGATCTGTTCTACTGTTCTTTTGGTTTCTATTTCATTGATTTCTGTTCTGATCTTTATTATTTCTCTTCTCCTGCTGGGTTTAGGCTTTTTATGTTGTTCTTTCTCCAGCTCCTTTAGGTGTAGGGTTAGGTTGCATACTTGAGACCTTTCTTGTTACTTGAGAAAGGTTTGTATCTCTATATACTTTCCTCTCAGGACTGCCTTTGCTGTGTCCCACAGATTTTGAACCATTGTGTTTTCATTTTCATTTGTTTCCATGAATTTTTTCAATTCTTCTTTAATTTCCTGGTTGACCCATTCATTCTTTAGTAGGATGCTCTTTAGCCTCCATGTATTTGAGTTCTTTCCAACTTTCCACTTGTGGTTGAGTTCTAGTTTCAAAGCATTGTGGTCTGCAAATATGCAGGGAATGATCCCAATCTTTTGGTACCAGTTGAGACCTGATTTGTGGCCCAGGATGTGATCTATTCTGGATAATGTTCCATGTGCACTAGAGAAGAGTGTGTATTCTGTTGCTTTGGGATGAAATGTTCTGAATATATCTGTGATGTCTATCAGGTCCAGTGTGTCATTTAAGGTCTTCATTTCCTTGTTGAACTTTTGCTTAGATGATCTGTCCATTTCAGTATGAGGGGTGCTAAAGTCCCCTACTTTTATTGTATTATTGTTAATGTGTTTCTTTGATTTTGTTATTAATTGGTTTACACAATTGGCTGCTACCATGTTAGGGGTATAGATATTTAAAATTGTTAGATCTTCTTGTTGGACAGACCCTTTAAGTATGATATAGTGTCCTTCCTCATCTCTTATTATGGTCTTTGGCTTAAAATCTAATTTGTCTGATATAAGGATTGCCACCCCAGCTTTCTTTTGATGGCCATTATATGGTAAATTGTTTTCCACCCCCTCACTTTAAATTATGAGGTGTCTTTGGATCTAAGTTTCTTACAGACAGCATATTGATCGGTCTTGTTTTTTAAATCCATTCTGATACCCTGTGTCTTTCGATTAGGGCATTTAGCCCATTTACATTCAGAGTAACTATTGAAAGATATGAATTTAGTGCCATTGTATTGCCTGTAAGGTGACTGTTACTGTATATTGCCTCTCTTCCTTTCTGGTCTGTTACTTTTAGGCTCTGTATTTGCTTAGAGGGCCCCTTTCAATATTTCCTATAGGGCTGGTTTGGTGTTTGGAAATTCTTTTAATTTTTGTTTGTCCTGGAAGCTTTTTATCTCTCCTTCTATTTTCAATGACAGCCTAACTCGATTTAGTATTCTTTCCTGCATATTTTTCTTGTTCTCCCGGGGGGAGAAGAAAGGAGGAAAGAAAGAAAAAAAAAATCAGACTGGTGAATAGAATAGAGCCACACTTTTGATTTTGGGTGTATTTTGGTCTGTTAGAAGAAACTGTATCCCAAAATTTTAAAGAAAGAAAAACCTGTATGTATACAAAAAATAAGGTTAAATACAATGAAGGGACAGAATATGACAATGAGAATTTAAAAAGATTTTTAAAAATGTATTGATAAGATAAAATCACTAAAAAATTTTTAAATAGGAAAGAGGAAAAATTAAAAAACACAGATTAAGAAAAAATAAGATTAATAAAATTTAACTTTGAAAGACTAAATGATCATGGGGGAAAAGCCATGAATTCTATGGGTTGTTTTCCCCTAGCTCTGGAGTTCCGCTGTTCTCCTTGATCGGGTGAACTTGGTCTTGGCTGGATGTTCTTGCTGATCTTCTGGGGGAGGGGCCTGTTGCCGCAATTCTCAAATGTCCTTGTCCAAGGTGGAATTGTGCCTCCCTTGCCAGGGGCTGGGCTGAGTAATCTGCTTGGGTTCGCTCTTGGAACTTTTGTTCCCTGAGCGCTTTCCGTACTGCTCTGGAGGACAGGAATGAATGTGGCGACCTCCCAATCTCTGGCCCGGAGGAGCTGAGAGCTCGGAGCCCCACTCCTCAGTGCGCCCTCAGAGAAAAGCGCTCAATCACTCCCATCTTCCTGGTCTCCGGCTGCGCTCCGAGCTCACCCAGCCTGTGACCGAGTGTCTGTCTCTGGTGTGTGGCCCCGTTTGGAGTCTTCAAACCCAGGAGATCCCTGCCACTCTTCCAGGGTCTCCCCAGAACTGCCACTTGTGGTCCCTGCTGAAAGAGCAGTGCTCTGACTGTGCCTTGGATCACAGTTTAAGGTACCAGAGCTGAGAACCCCTCCTCGGCTCCGTCTCTGCATCTGGTTCCCCTGCTCTGATATCTGCGAGCTCTGCGACACTCAGACACCCTGATCCTTCTGTGACCCTGCGTGTCCTTAGACCACACTGTTCCCCCGAGGGCTCCACCCCCGCCTTAGCCTCTGCAGCAATGTCCCTCAGTGGAGCAGATTCCTAAAAGTTCTGATTTTGTGCTCAGCTGCTCCACGGCTTGCCAGGAGCCAGCCCCTCCCCCCACTGTCTGTCTTCCCATCACCTTGAAGTCACGTCTCCGCACGTCCTACCTTCCGGAAAGTGGTGGTTTTCTGTCCCTAGAATGGCTGCTCTTCGTCTCTTCTCTCCTGTTGAGTTCGTCGGTGTTCGGGGTGGTTTGATGACTATCGAGCTCAACTCCTGGGACCGGAGATATCTAGGTTTCCTAGTCATCCACCATCTTGCTCCTCCCCGATGACCAAGTTTTGAGAAGAGCTGGGCAGGTATTCGTGGCATGATCCCAGGTGGAACTTGTCTGATGTTTCTCTCATGATTAGCCTCTGACGTGTGATTTTAGGAGGAAGAACACGGAGGGGAAGACCCTTCTCATCTCCTTGCAGGGGCCCACTACCGGTGGGACGTGTGCTGTGGTGTCGGGCTTGGCTGCCGAGCTGAGGGGTCCTGCCCCCCTTCCGCCTGCTGCCCCGTGCCCTGGAAGGAAGTCTCCGCGCAGCCCACACCTGCGTGCTGGCGGCTGTAGTCCTCCCCGAGGGCGCGTGCACATGGGGCCTCGGAGTCTTCTGCAGAGACGTCTGTCTCTTCTTCCCCTCTGCGTGCGGTCACCTGTTTGTCACTTGTTTATATCAATGGGACATTTTTGAATTTTTGCTATTCTTCAGGTTAAAATTCAGGACCATATTTTGTGGCTCAGATTGTTCTAGCTTTAGCCATTGGCAGGTTTCTGAGTTGGTTCCTGTGGATCCTTGACAGTTCCACCGTGCATGTGTGTGTGTCTGTGTGTGTCTGTGTGTCTGTGTCTGTGTGTCTGCGTGTGTCTGCGCGTCTGCGTGTGTCTGCGCGTCTGCGTGTGTCTGCGCGTCTGTGTGTGTCTGCGCGTCTGCGCGTCTGTGCGTCTGTGCGTCTGCGCGTCTGCGCGTCTGCGTGTGTCTGTGTGTCTGTGCGTTTGTGCGTCTGTGCGTCTGTGTGTGTCCGTGTGTCTGTGTGTCCGTGAGTCTGTGTGTCTGGAACACTCCTTCACTTTCTGGCACTGCCCGGTGTCCTGGTTTTCAGCAGTGCCCAGTGGACGGCAGCAGGGAGGACTCGGGGGCAGCGGTGCAGACCAGGCCCAGGCCCAGGCCCGCGTTGGAAGGGTTGCACGTCCCCTCCTCTCTCCCAGTTTGCCAGCACATTCCCCGCGCCCAGCGTCCCATCACAGCTGCACATGGGACAGTCGGCTCCTTGCGATCATACCCAGGGCGGGAGCAGGGGGAGGGCTGGCTGACATTGGCGCTGCGGCACGGCTGTCTGCACCCTGTTTCCCACAGGCAGGAAGCTCGGTGTGCGCTGCTGGGAGGTGTGAGCCCCACGGATGGAGCCTGTGATCCTGCCTTGGTGGCCGCTCCCCAGGGCCCACTCCAGTGCCAATTCTGCCAGCTGGGCCATGCTGGGAGCCAGAAACTGCACAGCAGAGGACAGGAGGGGGTGTGACAGAAGGAAATGTTGGCTGTGGGAGGGGTGAGCACCGTGACACTGACGGACACAGGGCACATGGGGACAGGGAGCAACGGGTCCCCACATAGGAGCAGATCTGGATGAGGTCCCGTGGGCCCCTCACCTCAGTCGGGATAGAGAGTAGGAGAGAGGTGTGCCACAGTGGCAAGCCGCATGCTGGTGCCTGGGAGATGGCCCCCAGGGTCCCAGGCCCACGCTGGAGCCCAACGTGATGGGCCCAACAAGAAACAGGGTCACGCTGGGGTTTCTGCAATAACCCTGGGCTTCGAGCTTCCTTGGGAGGGGCAGGTGATGCAGTGGGTCCAGCCGGGAGGGTCAGAGGGGACTGCAGGCCCTCGGCTGGAGGGTGAGTGAGAGGCATCCCGGGGATGCCCTGCGCCCCACCTTCCCATCAGCCTTTCTAGCTCCTCCTCCCCAAACCCTCCTGCCCGGCCCCTTAGCCCCAGAGATCTGTTTGGGCCCAGTGGAACCTGTTTCATCCTATTTCCCAGCCTCAGAAAGGCAGGACCCCTGGCCTCCCCTTCTCATTCTCTGCACCAGTGATGACTCAGGTGCTGGTGGACGAGGGGCACTCTCGGCCACTTCCTCCCTGGCTGCAGTCGTGCTCCCTGCTCCCTTGTTCTGGGACTCAGCCCCCGTGAGGCCTCTGAGCTCCAGACACGGTGCAGACTGGGCCCGGCCTAGCCTGGCAAGCCCCGTTCTGGGACACACTGTGCCAGGCGGTGTGCATGCCTACACCCGCAGGGGCTGCCCGGCCTCCAGGGAAGCACGGCCTGGGGGGGGCGGGGCGGGCAGAGGAGGCGCTCCCGTCAGCGGAGATCTCCATGGCTGGCTTCCCAGGCTCAGCGATGCCGGTTCTGCCGCGACGTGCTGAAGCCAGCGCCTGGGGTCACAGAGGCTGGGGAGTTCATCACCCTCCTGCAGAGGGAAACGGAGCTCCACTGTGGGCCCAGCCGCTCGTGTCTGCAGAAGCCCATCATCTGGCGACAGAGCAAAGCCCAAAGGAGCTGATTGCTCCTGGAGGCCTAGAGCGGTGCCTAGCACACGGACCGTGCTACGGAGATGCTCACAACAGCAATGGTAGTGACTCTCTCGGAGCTCCGACTCCCCGATCCCAAATCTGGAAACCCCGCTACTGTTCGGCGTTGTCTGGGTAGCTGACAGCTTTCAGCTTGCTTTCAAATGCTGCTCAGCATTTTGCGAAACCTCCTGTGGCCGGTGCCTGAGCTGCTGGCACACAGCGGTCTCGTGGGGATTTGTGGAGACCGATCCATGAGCAGGGGTGCGGGTGTCTCCCCAGGTAGGGAGCCCCACCCCTCACCATGCCGCTCATGAGGCGAGTCCTGTTCCCTGAGCCCCAGCTCTGTGTCCGTGTGCTGCTTCCTCCAGGAAATCAGAAGTCTCCTTAGGGCCCCAGAGCCCTCTGAACCTCCCCCTTGTTATGCCCCAAGGGCGGTGTATGGCCCCTGCTCACCTCTTGTCACCTGATGCCATGTGAGCATCCTGGGGGCCAGGGCCGGGCCAAGCGTGTCTCCTGTCCCCAGCTCCTGGCTCAGGCTCCTTCTGCTCTTACTTCTCCGGGTGCGTTTGTAGGAACCAGAGTGGGTCTCAGAAGATGGCTGAACTGAGAGCCGGCAGGCCCATCGTGAAGGAGCCACCCCTGGCCAGCAGGGGATGTGGCAGATACAAGGGAGGGTCCCTGGTGAAGGGGCAGAAGGGCAAAGCCAACATAGCTGGGAGGCTACCCGTGACGCCAGCCCTCCCCAGGCCTGGGAGCAAGCTGGAACCGGTTTGTGGCCCAGACATGCTGTGTGAGCCTTCCCAAGTGACATAACCACTCCGAGCCTCGGTTTTCTACTCCAAAGTGGTGAGCGGTGGTTGTTCTTTTCCTGGTAAGTTGGACCTGGCATCAAGACGCGCTCCATGGAGACCACAGGCCTGGAGCTGTCCCGGGGCCACCCACACTGGGTCCCCCTCCGGCAGAGCTCAGCTCACAGGGGAGCAGGGTGGAAAGACGTTGGTGCCGCCAAACAAGTCATCTCAAGAGCCAGTCCAGAGGGTCCCACGGGATGCTGTTTCCCATCCCCCAGCGGGGTCCTCAGGGGAAGGGCAGGCATCCATCCCAGCACAGCAGGAGGCCAAGCCCCCCTTGTCTGAGCTGCAGCCCGGCTGTTGCTTAACTCCCCAGCGATGACTCAGGGCCCGTCCAATGAAGACCTGGGATTTCAAAACTGCGTAGAACAGGCTGTGGGTCCGAAGGCTGGGACCCAGGCTGAGGTTTGCCCTGGAGAGGTTGGACACCGGGTGGGCTCACGGCCAGGATGCGGCAGGGGAGGCCAATGCGGGCTGGGGTCCCCGCCTGTGTTCCTCGAGGGGAGGGCGGAGGGAGGCTGCCTCTGTCACCCTAGAGGTGGAAGGGCCCCCGGGGGCTCTCCTGCCCTCCAGCTGGGTCCAAGTTCTGGACCAGCGCACCGGGCCTGACTTCTACCTGGGACAGAAGTCCTACCCTTCCTCTCTCTGAGAGGAGGGATGTCGTGCTGAGTAGTAAGAACCCTGTCCCCCCTTGCGCTCCCCCCCGGGCCGGTGAGGATCCCCGAATGTGGGGGGCGGCCCCCATCTGCAGTAGCCACGCTGGGGAGAAGCCGGAGCAGCCTGCACGCGCTGAACTAGAGTCTCCCTGGGCAGCTCCCGGCTGTGGAGGTGAGGCTGGGGACCTGGTGAGCCACCTGGGGGAGGTGAGCTGGGGGAGGGGGGCAGAGGAGACCCTCCCCCCACCCCTGCAGGAAGACTTGGGAAGAAGACCTGCCTCACCCAGCCAGGGTTTCAAGGATCTGTGGGCACCGCACGCTGCCTTTGTAATTGGGACAGCGCTAAGTCTCCGAGCTGGGAAGTCGTGGCGCTGCTGGTGTTTTACCAGAGGAGCCTGTCCCCTTCCCAAAGGCACCTGGCACTGGCACAGAGACCGCAGCGGGGCGGGGGCTGCCCCACGCGGTACACACCCCCACGTTGGCCCCTTTTGAAACCAACCACGTAGTCAAGACGGAGCTGCTGGGCCGTGTGCCTCCGTGTTGGCGTGGGCGGTGCCGATGGGGCACACCCCGGGGCGCCTGGGTGGCTGAGTCTGTCCGCCTTGGGCTCAGGTCGTGGTCCCAGGTCCTGGGATCCAGCCCCCCACCTCGGCCTCCCTGTGCACTGGGGAGCTTGCTTCTCCCCCCCTCCGCCAGTCCCTCTCCCCTCCTCATGGGTGCTGCTCTCTCTCTCTCAAGTAAATAAGTAAATTAAGATAAGCACACAGACAAAACCAACCAGAAGACTGTTTTCCAGGTTCATGGGCATCGCAGCAGGTGTCAGAACTTCCCGCCCTTTCACGGCCGCAATGTTCCAGCGCGTGGCTGGCCCGTGGCTGCCGGCTCACTCCTCTGTGGACACGCACAGAGGCTGGGAGGAGCTTCTTCAAACGCAGTGGGTGGTGAGGTCTCACCTGCTTCAACCCTCCGGGGCTTAGCCCACAAGATCCCCAGTGCCACAGCCCCAGTGACCCTTCTGGCCCCTCGCCCTTGTCCTTGTGGGCTCCTTACCCCTGACCATCTTCCTGGTCCTAACCCGCTGGGCTTTGTGTCGCCTTTCTTCAGCGCATGGCTCTCAAGGTCCCGCTGGATTCCTCTACCTTTTTCCTGACTGGTGGTCCTCACCCTCCGAGTCCCCGCGCAGACCTGCTTCTTGGGGATGCCGTCCCCCAGCCCCGGGCTGTGCTGCCCCCTCCCCGCATCGCAGCCTCCCGGCCGGTGATCCTGCAGCCTCTGCAGCCTCGAGCCCACGTGGGGCACAGACACGTCTGCTTGGCCTCGGTGCCCCCAGCCCATCCTGTCCGAGGGCGGGGACAGCGCCAGATCTCGGTGCTCGCTGCGGCCCGGAGGCCGACTCGAGAGAGGAGAAGGAGAGTTTGATCACCGTAGTGCCGGTCGGGCTTGGCGTCGGATCTGAGCTGGCATCTGGTGTCAGCTACGAAGTTTGCATCCAGCTGGCCCGTGCACACAATTGGTCTATATCCACACCAGCAAATATGACATATTCTTATTTAAAAAAAATCAATAAATCATTTGCGGGGCTGCCGCCAGCACTTACATGACTGAATTAACTCCTTGTCTGCCAAGAGGGTGATATTTTCATGACTTCATCTTACCTAGTGCAGGGGGGACGTGGCCAAGCAGCTCCCGCGGGCGGGAGTTCCTGGGTGTCTGGTCTGGGTGCCCCACAGAAGGGCCCACCATTCACCACCCTTCCGAGTGCTGGGTGTAGGCCGAGTGCAGGTCAGGGAGCTGCCAGGGGCTGGGAGGTCCAGGATAAAACGGAATCCCCCAGATCTGTGCTGCCCGACCAGACCCAGCTGACCTCGCTGCTGTCCTGGTGGCTTCTGAGTTCCGGTGCCCTGCTGAGGGATCGGGGTTTCTGCACTTCCCATGCCTTCCCCGAAACATACACTTCCTAGTTCCCCCGCTGTACCCAGTCCTCATGTCCCCTGGGACTGCTCTCCAGCCCCAAGCAGGCCTTTCAGAACATTCCAGCACCCCCACCCCCAGTCCTTCTTGGTGTGCACACTGTAGCCCCTGTGGGCGTGGTCTCAGCGGCCGCGAGGACTTGGAGGGTGTCCTTTTGGCCGCCCCCAGCAGCCTGGCGGGTGTCAGGGCGCGCCTGTGCCCGCTGAGGACGGACCGACCGGCCGAGCACGTGCCCGCTGAGAGGCTTCCTGTTAGCCGCCCTGGAGGGGCTGAGTTACCAAGGAGCAGACTGTCCCCCGACCATTTATTTTTGGCTTTGAAACACGTTAGATGTTTTGGCAACACGTCTCCCTTCTCAATTCTGTCTCTCTCAGGCTCATACTTCAATCAGTTTGCGTTCCCCGAGCATATGCCAGCCTCCAGCATGTCTCCATCTCCAGAGGACGTCTGCTCCAGCCCTCCTCACTGGGGGCCCGAAAGAGGCGGGAGCCGCCCCGGCTGGGCTCCCTGTCCCTGTCCTCTGTCCCTGAGGCCCACAGGGTGTCGGGGAGGCCCCTGGACCTCCCTCTGGCGTTCATGGCTCAGCCTGCCTGCTGGCCCACGTGCCAGCCCCCTCCCCATTCCTCCACGGTGCTGCCCTTGGGGACCCCCAGCACCAGCCCTCATCC
>JAHRIG010000021.1:729000-891696 GCA_020311275.1 Eira barbara
AGCCCTTGCAGGGGGGCTGTTGGGTCAGGTCACCCTGGATCGTGCACAGCGCAGGCTGTCTGCTGCTCTGGGCGACTAAGGAGGGCTTGAGTCCCCTGGAGAGCCCGCCTAGGAAGCAGACTCTCCCCTCCAGGGACCTTAGGAAACAGCATTTCCCGAGTTAGAAGCGACTGCTCATCTGAGTGGAGTGTGTTAAGAGCAAATACCAGCCTCAGGATGAGGGACAAGCGGCGCCGTCTGGAAGCCGCCCTGATGGATACGCTGGTGTTCTTACGTGCACGTTTGCATGAAAATGCCTGGGAAGCTTGGGAGGTGTTCACCCGCCCGGAGCAGGGATCCCTCTGGGGAGGGCACGGGGTGGGAGATTCTCACACTGAAATAGTGAGCTGCTTCCTGTGGCATTGGTATAATTTAAAATAAATATTGTTAAAACAAATATTCCCTTAATTTCACAGCAGTGCCTTGAATGGTGGGAAGCGCTCAGTCATGTCCCTGGTCCCCTTCGTTCTCTGGGACTCGCACACCAGAGTGGGGTCCACGTGGGGGGACAGCCCCAGCCCGGCGGCACCGTGAGCCGGGCGAGGGACCGGGCGGTGAGGGGGTCGCGAGCACCGTGCGGTGGCACGCACCGGGCTGAGCGCGTTGGAGCCGGGGGATGGGGCCGTGAGTGCGCAGAGCCGGCGGGGTCTGGCGGCCTCTGCGGGTGGGCACCCGAGTGCCAGCGCCTTCTTTCTCACCACGTGGCAGGATCGGCAGCGCAAGCACGAGCTGAAGTCTTGGCCGGGCACGGGGCTGGAGGTGCCAAGCGCCCGCTCAGAGCCAAGAGCCCGCTGGCAAGCCCCGCAGGACATATTGCGCACCAAACACGTGGCCGGCAGCCTTCCCAGATGGGCCCGTGCTCGCCAGTGGGGACGCGGTGGTGGAATGTGCTGGGCGCCTGCCTGCCCAGGGCCGGCTGTGGAGGAGCCTTGGGGAGCCCTGAGCTGCCCTCCCCGGGGGCGGCGTCACTCTGTGGGCACCCTCTGCCTCCTCTCCACCCTCCCCTGCCGCTCTTCGTGACTGTTCACAAGAATCAGCTCCTACCCCTGCGTGTGAGCCCCTGAATCAAATCGCTTTTGCCATTTGTCAGATCACGCGGAGGAACCAGCGGAAAGGAAGGGAAGTCGTTTGATTCTATTATGTGGAAATTAGCTTGAAGCAGAGGCTGCTCGCCTGGTAGAGCAATTTCTCTCCATTTGTTTCGGGAGAAAATTGCCTGTGCATCCTCATCTGGCCGGGGCCGGGGGCCCACCGGGCTGAGAGGGGCGGGGGCTTGTGGCTCGAGGTGGATGGGGCCGGACATGCCCCAGATGCAGCGTGACTCTGGGAAGCCCAGGAGGCAGGTTCCCTGCGGCAGGGCCAGGCCGAGCCCCAGAGGCAGGGAGGGCTCCGAGGGCGGAGGGCAGACAGCACCTGTGCCAGGGCCGGACTCAGGGGTTAGAGAGTGCTGGAGGTGACAGGACACACTGGCTAGAGGCTTGGAGAAGTTGTGTATTTGCAAAAGGTCAGAAGTGGTGGCAGGACCGAGCTGTGCGGGCCCTTCCTGGGGGGGCGGCTGTTGATTCTGGGGCCCAGCCCGCCCGGCAAGGCTGCAGGGAGCGTAGGCATGGGGCGTCTTGGAGAAGCGGGGACGGAGTGGTTTGCTGCAGGCCACGGCCCTTCTCTGAGTCCTCCGGAGGCCAGACGCAGGGCTAAGGGCTCTGTGTGCTGCCCCGAGCCCCCAGCACCAGCCCTGGGAGGGGAGCTGTGGTCCCCGGTTACAGACGGGACCCGCGGCTCAGGGGGCACTCAGCGGAGGCCACATGCCAGTGACTAAGTTCACACTTAGGTCCCAATGACCCTCAAGCCCACCGCTCTAGTGCGCCGAGCAAAGACACACACGCAGCTGGGCCCTGGGGCTCCGCTGGGCACCGCTGGGCAGCCGGGGATCTCAAGGCCAGGAATCTCCGCCCAGGTGGGGGCAGAGTGTGGCTCTGGCCTTGGCCCGGCCCAAGGGGGTGGGCAACCCTTCCATGCTGTGTCACAGCCTTTTTGGGGCGGTCTTGTTTGTTCTGAAATAAAACTTAGGTCGATGTGCAACGCAGACATCTAAGCATCAATGTGGCCCGTGGAACTGATACCCCATTAGGCGGCAGGACACCCCCGTTTGCCAGGGAGTAGTGCCCCTCCCACCCTGCACAGGCAGACACCGCTCTGATTTCTTTTCTTTTTTTAAGATTTTATGTATTTATTTGAGAGAGAGAGCGTGAATGAGAGGGAGAGGGACAGACACTCTGAAGCAGACTCCGCAGGGAGCACAGACCCCACACAGGGCTTGATCCGTGACCACGAGATCGGGCCCGAGCCGAAGCCCAGACTCGATGCTTCCCCGGCTGAGCCGCCCAGGCTGGGTTTGGTCTGCTCTGAAGTGTCCCATAGATGGGATCGCACGGCCTGTGTCTGTCTGTTCCCGGCTCCTGTCACTCGCTGTGATGCCTCTGAGTTGGCCTCACGGAGTTTATTGACTTTCATTTGTTGACTCTTGTCCCACTTAACGCCCGAATGTGCGCTTGTCCCGCCGACCCATGGTCGGCAGCTTCCGGCGTCGAATGCCGTGAAGGAAGTGGCTCTGAGCATTCTCGCCCAAGTGTTGTTGGGGACCTGTGTGTGCTTGTCTTTGGGGTAAATCCCCCGGAGCCGAGGGGCTGGGTCACGGCGTTTCTGACGGAAGAAGTCGCCGCGGCGTTTTCCAGGTGTCTGGAGCCCGCGCCCCCGCGAGCTGCCTGGGAGCCTCCCGCCCCCAACCCCATGCAGGCGCTTGGCTCTGTCAGCCTGGTGGGCAGAAGTGCTGTCTCCTCGAGGTTTTAATCTGCATTTCCCTGGTGACTAATGATGTTGAGTGTCTTTTCACATGCGTGTTGGCCATTTGCACTTCTTTCGGGAAGCGTCTGTTCCATCTTTTGCAGGTTAAATTGGGTTATTTGTCATTTCACCTTTCTTGGTAAGGATTCTTTGTGTATCTGGGTATAAGATGTATGGGTATATGTGGACGCGCGGACATATTCTTCCCAGTCTGCGGAGTGCCCTTTTCTTAGCGATGTCTCAAAGATGGGAAGTTTTCCATTTTGATGAAATTCCATTTGTCATTTTTTTTCTCCTGACCAGTCCCTTTTGTGTGGTCTCCAAGGAAAACCTGCCTGCCCCGAGGTTGCCAAGGTCTGCCCCCGTGTGTCCTTCTGGGTGCTCCCTCGTCCGTCTTTCGTATTTACATCTGCGATCCATCTCGAACTAGTTTTCGCATATGGCGTGAGGAAGGGGTTGGTGTTTATTTTTTCCCGCATTTGTCTGGAAGAAACACTCATTTCCTTATGCGATTCCCTTGGAGCCTTTGTCCACAATCCGTGGGCCTTGTATTTGGGGATTTGGTTGTGGAGTCTCTCCTGCTCATGGTCCAGGTCCCCCCTCGGCCACAACCTTGACGCCCTGACGTCTGTGGCTTTGCAGGACGTCTTGCGTCAGGTGGTACGAGTCCAAATCTGCCCATCTTTTCCAAGGTGGCGTTTCCTTTTCCAGGTCCTTGGCACTTCCAGATGGATTTCAGAACCCACCAGCTGGGTTCTGACGGGACCGTGCCGAGGGGTCTGTGGACCCCCCTTGAGATGCCCGGTGTCTTGGCCACAGCAGCCCTCTGCCCACGACCTGCCCACCCTTCACACGTGTCTTCTTCCTCCCTTTCTCTCCACAGCGTGTCCGGGATGGAGCTGGACCTGGTCTCTGCTTCTGCTCTCAGGGTTCGGTTCCATGTTGTCAAAGACCCTCACTTGGAAAGTTGAGCCAGACCTGTGCTCACTGTTGCTATGGTTATGAGGAGGGAAATAATTTCCTGCGAGGCGTCTTTCCATCGCTTCCGTCGGACGCGGGAGGAGATCAGGAGACCGTGGTGTTGCCCCACTCGTCCGCAGGGATGGCACGGCTCTCGTTCTGACCTCGTGTGTGGGGTCACGGTCCGCCTGCTCAGCCGGGGGGCTAGAACGGGCTCATTGACTGCCATCAGAGGTCACTTTTCTGGTTTATTGCAGTCGGGAAATCGTCCTCACCTTATTCTCTCAGAAACGCTCGTTTACATCACAAGAGATCGGGAAGCCTGGGGGACCTGAGTGTGGGGAGTGAAGCCAGCACCGCAGCCACTGACTTCGGGCCCGGAGGCTGTGTAGCCAGGAGCCCACTGCCCGGGGACACGCTCTCTGGGGTGACGCCCACCCGTCCACAGACCTCGCCGGAGCTGTCGGGAGAAAGGGTGGAGAAGGAACGGTGAGGTCAGCGCGATGTCCAGAGCCTCTGGTCTGGGAGCCGGTGACAAGCGGATTTCTTGCTGTTGGGGGTTCACTGGTCACAGAATCATTTTGGTCGCAGCCCCCTAACACCACCGGGCCCTGGAGAGAAGAGTGTCTGACTTGTTCTCAGGAAGGCACAGACCCGAGAGCAGACCGGGCCTGGGCAGTGCCCACACAGCTGAGGTCCGCCGGAGGAGCCCGCTTGCCTCCGACCTGGTGGGCCTCTGCACCTTCCTCTTCTTGACTCAAGGACCCAAGGGGACTCCAGACCCTGCCGTCCCTGTATTCGTCCCTCAAGAGCAAGGCCTCCCTCTTCTTCCCGAGGGGGCATGGGGCATAAGAGACTGAGGCTTGGTCTAAGCACCGGAGAGGGGGATGCCCTCATGAGAGGGGACGTGCTATGGTGAAGCAGCACAAAGACTGCCTTGGGTGTGTGGACAGAGGGTCCCCAGCCACGTGGGGAGACATCAAGCAGGCAGCTGAACACTCCTCTTGCTTTTGGATAAGGTGTCAAGGTCCCACCAGTGACAACAATGGCTTAACACGGCCAAGGTGACCTTGACCAGCTGACCTTCATGGCACCATAGTTGAGAGGGCAGCTCTGAACCCAGGGCTGGAGAAAGAGGCAGGAAGAAATGGGTCTGGATTTGGGACAGCTGCCCCACGGGGAGCTTCTGGGAGGAGGAGACACCCCCACGAGCAAAGAGAGACTCCAGACTGTGGGAGGGGGAGGGCCTGGGCTGAGACAAGGGTGTGGGGCGGGGGTCAGCCTCCCGAGGGCACGTAACACCGCAAACCTGGGCGAGGGCGCTGGAACGAGAGAGCAGGCAGAGCAGGAGGTAGAGGGCCGGTCCTGGGCTGGGACGGACAGCAGGACAGTGAGGAGGCTGAGGCCAGGAAGCCAAGGAGGGGGTGCAGGAGGGTGACCCAGACCCCACCAAACCCTGCTACTGGGTCGAGGGATGAGAACAGAGAGCCGACCGTGGGCAGAGTGCCTTTGAGGGGAGACGCTGTCCAGGGGAGAAGGCGGAGGGGGTGGGTAGGAGAGGGGCTGTGGGGGTGGACAGGCGGTCAGTGCAGTGGGTTTCTGTTGTGAAACTCATGTCCTGTCTCCTTGTGTCCTCGGGTTTTGGGTTGTCCCCCACAGAGGCCTGACTTTGCAGATGGGAGTCAAGGTCCCTCAGGCCCCCCCCCATTAGGCGGGGCTCTCCAGTGCTGTGTTAGGTCCGAGTGGTCTCTGGGGGGACCTCGTCAGAGAGCCTCGTCAGAGAGCGAGAGGGGCCCAGCGCCAGAACACCCCGGCTCTCCCTGGCCGCCTGGCTGGGGCCGCGGTGCAGGGGTCCCGGCTGCTCAGCAGTGCGCCTCCATCCTTTGTCAATGCCGGCGGAGGTCCCACGTGCTGGCCCCCGTCCCACGTGCCGGGCCCCGTGACTGCATTCTGATAAAGAAATTGTCTGGAGAAATTACAGCAAACACCGCTCATCGGCGCACAGAAATGCTTCCTTTTCTCTCTCTTCTTTTCATTGGCAAGTAGGCAGTGAGCCCTGGCTGCGTTCGTGCAGCCCGCCCTGGGGGAGGGGGTGTGAGATGCGTTTCCTGCTCTGAGGAGGGGGCACGTGGCCCAGGGACAGCAGACGGGGTCCGCGGAGCTCCCAAGCTGGCAGCTGTCCCGCCCACGCTGGTCACCCTCTGGGATGGAGCTGCAGGGGACGAAGGGCCACGGGGGGCGTGGGGGGCCTTGGGGGACACGGGGTCCATGGGGCAGGCCCCATGGGAGGGCGGGGATGCAGGCCTGGCAGCCCAGGGACCTGCCACACCACCCGCACCCCGAGGCTCGCCAGGTCTCAGGGCACTATCTGGCCTGGTTATGTAGAACTTTCATAGCAGCCCGGGGGCTGGCATGAATGTTGTTTCCGTCCCCATTTTCCAGGTGAGGAAACAGACTCTGAGTGCCACCCGGAGTGTGGCTGCGGTCATGCCTGTCTGTGCTGGGTCCCCCATGTGCCCAACTGCCTCTCTTATAACGACCCTTGTGATGGCTTTGAGGGCCTGCCTGGTGACCCTTACAGTTTCTTTTGCCACGTAGGGTCCTGTTTTCACAGACTCCAGGGACCAGGGTGGGGATGTCTCCAAGCTGGCCACGCTGGAGCAGGGGGGAAACGTTGTCCATGTTTGCTTGTAACTTTTCTATTTTGGCAAAGTCTCAGTTCCCAGGAACCCCTCGGTGCTGGGCAAACGGGAGCCTGGGTCACCCTCCTGGGCTGGGGGTGGGAGTCCTACCCTAGGGGCTCCTGGAATGGGGGCATCGCTGCTCCCAGGACCGAGCCTGGCTCTGGGCAGACAGAGTTGAGAAGTCTCGAAGGAGCGAATGAGTGAGTGAAATGAGCGAGTGTTTTATCAGCGGTCAGCCGGGCACCCGACGGCCATCTGAGCCTGTCCTGCAGGTCCTCCTGCCTCCTGGATGTGTCTCGTGTTCAGTGCGGGGCTCTGGCTGGCCGATGGCAGCTGCTGGGAGGCAGAGCCCAGGCCAACTTGGTGGCAAGAGGTCATTCCTCTGAGTAGCCCTGCCTTGGTCCTCCAGGACAGAGAAGGAAGGCGGGGTACGTCACGGGCTACGTCACGGGCTACGTCACAGGCTACATCACGGGCTGCATCCTGTGCTGTGTCAAAGGGTGGTTAGCTCCAGAGCCTCATCTGGGAAGGTCAGCATTTTAGACCCCCCCTTTGGTGGCTCGGAGGAGGGACAGGGCTGCACTGGGGTCTGGGCACAGCACCACAGTGCTTTTAGGAGTGTGGAGTGGACAGAGCTTTTCTGGATGCAGTCTCGTGGCCCGTGGACAAGCTGGGCAGGGAGTTCCCATCTGTGCATGAGTGTGTGTGTGTCCGGGCTTGGGAGGACAGGACAAATGCTTTATGCTGTCACTTATATGAACTCTCACTTCCCTGAGAGAGTTAAATCCAGAGTCAGAGAGTAGAAAGAGGCCCGAGGGGTGAGTGTCCAGTGGGACCGAGGCCGTTTGGAGAGATGGAAAAGGTTCAGGAAAAGGTGCTGGTGATGGTCACATGATGATGTGAATGTACCTGATGTCCTTGACCTGTGCCCTTGAACACGGCTAAGATGGCAGATTTTATGTCATGTAGATTTTCTCACAATAAAAAATGTGGAAAAAAATTGATTGTGTCTGTACAGTAGGACCTTGACTTATGCTCCTGGTGTAAACACCTCAAAAACCGGACAGAAAGTATGGAACGACTGTTCTGCAGGCACCAGAGAGTGAGTGGTGTGGACCTAAGATACCCAGCAAAGGACGTGAGCCCTCCAGTGCTCTGAAGGTCGCTTCCGGCAGCAGGGCAGGGAGGAGGGACCCGCAGACAGTGGTCGCCGAGGCAGAGACCCGGGAAGCTGAGGTGTGTAGAGTTTGCAGAGCAGAAAGCCAGAGAAGAGGGAGGGAGCAGTGGAAGGGGCAGAATTCTGCAGGCGACCCACGGGTCTTTGCCCCAGTGCCTGCCGTCCCACGCACGGGTATAAACTGCAAGCGACTTTGCAGAGTTAGCGATCATAGACTGCTGCGAGGCGAAGGGTTTCCAGAGCTCACACAGGCCGGGACCCTTTATGTTTCCACCAGCAGGTGTGGAAGGAAACTATTCGGTAGGGACCCCACAAGAGACTGGCCCTCGTAGTGAGCTGAACTAACCACAACAAGCCTCACGGGACCCGACCTTCCGAAGGTGGCTTCCCAGCCTGCCAGAAAGAAGCCGTACTCCTAAAGGACGAGAACAGACTCCCGCTCTCAGCTATGGCACTCAAGGGAATGTCCCGCATCCGATCAAAAATCACTAGACAAGCGAAGGCATAGGGTGGCGTGACCCACACACAGGAGAAAAATCAGCCCACAGAGGCCGACCCAGAAATGACAGAGATGGTGGAAAAGGATGTTACAACACCGGTTATAGGTCTGCTCCGTCGGCGAAAGGACTCGAAGGAGGACATGAACAGAGTGAGGAAGAGAGAATACACGGACCTGCCCCGTGTAAATTACAGCAGAGACAGAAAATACAGTGCAGGAGGGAGCATTTCAGTGGACAGACCGGGTACCGCAGGAGAACCCACGGGTTCTCTCAGTGTCTGGAGGAGGCGTTAGCAGCCTGCGGCCGGCCGCCCGGCTTTATGAGTGAGTAACCCCGCTCGGTCGGCAGCCGCCCCACCTGCTGTGTACCGCGCGCGACTGCGTTCACCCCATGGCATCGGAGCTGAGTGGCTGCAGCCGGCATGGCATGGCCCACAGAGGCCAGCCGTCTGGGCTTCACAGGAGATGCTCACTGACGTCAAATATTTGTGGTTTCAAGCATTTGACTTGTGACGTCTTCGCGTTATCAGTTGTAGAACAAATCTTGGTTCTCAGAGATGACGCACATACTAACTAACTAACTAACTAACTAATGTGCATTAGTTAGCGCACGCACTAATTTTAAGCGAGTTGGGTCAGAATGATTCAGAATCAGCCAAGCATGAGTTCTCAGAGATGGGAACTGTGACCCCGGGGTGCTTTTTGGGCGCGGTGGAAGGGACGTGGGCAGGAGCAGGTGGCCGGAAGCCTGTGCTGCCCTGAGTGCCGGGCTCTTTGTCCTGCTGGCTTCTAGGGGCTCTCTCTCCTCCCCCCAGGATGTGAGCCCTGCGGCGGGGGGACGTCTGCCTCATCCTCCTCCCCACAGCCATGCGAGGCCCTTGAGTGGATGCGGGAGAATGACCGGAGACCCAGGGGTCTGCTGTGAGTCGGGTCCAACTCAGCCTCTCCTCTCGACAGCGCCGCGTTCCCTCTTCCTCCTCCCCGTACCTCCCTTTTTCAGTTTTTAGCTGACATCTGTAATTTGGAAAGCCATAAAAATGAATACAGATGAAATATTAGAGGACGGCAGTATGAGAAAAGCGTGAGCAAAGAGGCTCTCACCGCTTCAAATAGGTCTTAAAACTGCTTTCATCCGCGCGCTGGCCTCAGCCCAGTGAAATTGATTCATTGACCAAATTGGCCATTTACAATTCAAAAGCCTGTGTTCTCTGAGCCCAGCTCCCTCCTCTCCAGATTTATGGGGCCGCAGGGAGGCACCCGGGGTGTCTCTGGTTTCTTTTTTAAGGATGATCTACAGTGAGGCAATAGGCCCCCGTTTCCTAGAAAGCCCACACGCGCCTTCTGGGCCTGTAGTGGCAGGTGCTCGCCCTGGCTCTCAGGGCCCTGAGGACCCCTTGGCGGGAGTTGGCTCTGGGCCCCGTCTGCAGGGCTGGCCGGCCCCCACACTCCCACCCTGGGCTGAGGATCCCAGAGGGGTGGGGACTGGAGGTGGGCACAGGACAGTCTGCATGGCTGGCCGGCCCCCATACTCCCACCGTGGGCTCAGTTCTCACTGTGAACTGAGCTGACCGTTATTCAGCCCGAGACACTGTGGCTCTGCCGTGTGGAATGACTCTGAGCTCCTTGAACTTGCTCCTCTGAGCCCTTACACATGTTGTCCCGCTGCCGGCCATGTTCCTCCACTCCTTTCCCAACCCCGGGCTGAGTGGGGGCTTCTGTCCGTTGTCACGTCCTTGACCCAGCACCTCCTGCCTGTGGTTTGCCTGAACCTGGACCAGATCTGGTCACCCGCGGGCCCCGTGTCCAGCGCAGCTGGCACACTGCAGACTCGGGGACCCGAGTTCCATCCTCACTGTCTGCTAGTGGTCCTGGGTCCCCGGGACCCTTGGGTCAGGTGATGGGTTTCCTCGGGGGTGGGCAGGAAGCAAGACGAGGCAGGTAGCCAAGAAAGGGCTTGTGGCCAGCCTGTGAAAGGGGAGTGGAAGCCCCCAGGGTCGTCTGGGAGCCTCAGAGTTGCCGCCCAAGGGGTCAGGGAGCTGGAATAGTCACCTGCCCATCCAGGAGCCCCTGGTTGAGGTCAGCACTAGCTCCCATGGTAGGGACAGTAGAAGGTTCTGGGGCATTTGGCAAAGGAATGTGGGTGCCGGCAGTGGGAAGTCCAGGTGTGCACCGAGGGGATGCAGGCGGCCCTGCCAGCCCCAAGCCCTGGGCCTCTAAAGCTGGTGCCTCCCACTTAGCGGCAGGTGGGGCCAGATGCAGGCAGACCCCTGGCCAGGGCTGCAGCCCCTGGGAGGCAGGACTGCACCTCCCCACCCCCACTAAGGGAAGGTTGGGCCCCCTGCAAAGCCTCAAGTCTGTATTTTAATTACTTTAGCCTATTCTGTAACTTTAATTATATAGTAAGCGGCACACTAAAAAAAACATCGTTAAATTTTAAGCCTTTGTAATAACACCATTTTATTACATTTTGATGACTTTATAACTATGATACTTTATTATTCGTTCCATGTTATTTTATGATGGCACAGTGAGATTTTTAATATCTAACTACGGTGCTGGTGATCATTAAACAAGTCTAATCCATAAGTGTGTAGCACCCCGGGTGCCCGCGTTCGAAGAGGTAGGAAACCTGTCTCATCTGTGGGCCGTGCTGGGCCCATCAGCCGTGGGCAGGGGGTCGGGCTGTGCAATCCTACGGGGACCCGCGAGCGAGTGGGCATCGGTTCTCCACCACACGGACCACACCCGGAAGGTCACGGAGAGCTGGATGAGCACAGGTCCTGGGGCTCCCGGGTCCCTCCTCGCCGGGTCACTCCCTGTAGTGTTGACAGACCTAGAGACCTCCTCCAGAAAGACCTCCAGGCCCTGCTGGAAGGCTTCTTTGGGCCTCGTGTCTGTGCCCCAGGATGTCTCTTAAAGTGCCAAGGAGGGTCTCTCCTCCTGGACCAGAGAACACCTGCAGGACCTTGGGGACGTCTGGTCTACCTGCCTCCGTCTAGGGACGCAGAGACGCGCAGCTGGGAGGGTAGCGTGGCAAGGCCGTCCGAGTCTCCAGCCGTAGCTCAGAAGGAGGACCCAGGCCTGTGCTTGTGGCCCTGGAGGGCTGAGTGCCTGCAGGACCGCCCCGGCAAAGGACCAGGGCCAGGGCAGGGAGACTTGGAGGGACCAGTGCCAGGCAGGAGAGGAAGAAGAAGGGGCCGTCGGGTGGTCCCCGCTCCCTCAGAGCCTCTCCTGGCTCCCCGTTCTCCAGACAGAGCCGGGGAGGACTCGTTGAACGCAGGATGCCCACCCGGGCTAGCGCGCCGCTCTTCATCTGAGAGCTCCTCAGAGCAGAGGGAAAGCCCTGGACCCTCCGGGGGAGGAGTTCTGAATGCACTTGTGGCCAGGGGCTGCTCCTTTCGGTGTGTGAGGCTCTGCCCACAGCCGCCTCCCCTGCCTGCCCCACCTCGTGTCCCGGGCCTCGTGTCTGCCACATCCGCGTTCCAGCCCCTGGGGACCCTCCTGCTCCAGCCCACCCCCGGGGACAGGCCCTTAGATGCCCAAGCGGGGCTGAGCATGGGCATGAGAGTGCCCTGGTACCCCCAGTCCCTAGGCCTCCGTCCGCTGCCCTCTTCTCGGATTCCCTGTTGGGTGCGGGGTTGCGGGGAGTTGGGGCTGTGGGAGCCTGTGGGACCCCTGCTGCCGCGCCTGGCACGCACCACGGCCTCACGTGGTCACGACTCTAATCCTCCTGCCTTCCTGGGGCAGACAGGGCAGAGGCTCGCGGGCGCCTGCTGGTGAGCCCAGGAGAGGAACGAGCTTCAGTGATGGCAGGACATGTCTCGTCTCCCTGTATCTCAGGGAGCTGAGATAGGGCCGTCTGTCTGTCTGTGCGCGGGCGGGCCCCCCAGGGCTCTCGGGAGCCATCTCTCCCTGGGGGGGGCGGGCGTGCTCTGTCCGATCCCGAGAAGCCACATCTTCGCTGGGGCCGTTGCAGGGTTTGACCGTCCTGGACATCACGTTGCTCTCCCGGCCCCCGGGGAAACTCCAGTGGGAGCCGTCAGGCCCTGGTCCTGCCCACGGCCGTCAGGCGGGGAGCCCTGAGCCACAGCCCCCCTGGGCTTGCCATTCCGGCAAGGTGAGGCCAGACCCTGGCTCTGGGGGCCCACAGGCATCCTGCCCATTTGCCTAAAAGTGAGCGAATAAAACTGAAAAAAATCAAGGACCTTGGCATAAGGTGCCCAGGGTGGTCCTGGCTCCATATTTTAGGGCTTGTTTTTTTTTCCATCTGGTGGTCCCCACCCTGCCCCTGCTCCCTTGCCTGGAAAGGGTGCTGTCTCCGTGAGACTTTTTAAAAAGACTTTTTTTATTTATTTGAGAGGGAAAGAGAGAGAGAGCACGAGCAGGAGGAGGGACAGAGGGAGAAGCCGACTCCCCACTAAGCAAGGAGCCCAATGTAGGGCTCGATCCCAGGACCCCGGGATCATGACCTGAGCCGAACGCAGACTCCCGACCTACCAACCCCCCCCGGCGTCCCTCCGCGACCCTCTTCCAAAGAGAAGATGCAGAGTCACGTCGGTGACCGCCCCGGGTTGGTCCAGGTTCCGCACGCCTGTCCCTGCCCGTGTCCTCCAGGGCCACCTGCCTGCCTAAGGATGTGACCCAGGCCTGTCTCGGGCCCCGGGGGTGTGGCCGTGGCCTCTGTGTCGGGCAGTTTTCCCACTGGGCATCGCGGGGCCTCGGCTTCCTCGTTTGTAAAATGGGGTTCTACTGTTTTGTGCTGTCTGGTCGTTTTTCTTAACTGCACAATTAAATAGTTTTCGCCACCCCGGAAAGAATCCCCGTGTCTGCTATCCGTCACCGCCCCCCACGCCCCTGACCTTGGCAGCCACTCATCCCCCTCCCGTCTCTGCAGATTTGCCTGCGCCACACGCTTCCTAGAAAAGCGGTCACTTGCCGTGTGGCCTTCGTGCCGGGCTTCCTCCATGGAATGGCTTTCAAGCCGTGTCCCTGCCCATGCCGGCCCTGTGGCCCTTGATTGGGGAAAAACACTCCAGGGTACGCCTGTTCCCGTTCCCACGGATGCTTGTTTCCGCCCCGAGGCCGTTCTGGACTGAGCTGCGGTGGGCATTCCCGAACCAGTGTATGTGCCTGGGTTTCTGCTCGGGGCTGCCCGCGCTGGGTCCCAGGGTGACCCTGTCCCCTCTCCCCCTGGCGCTGGCTCCCACGGTGGCCCCAGCGCCCCCCGCATCACCGGCAGCGACGTGCGAGGGACCCCGTCTCTCCACACCCCACCAACCCTGGTGGTTTTCTGGTTTTGTCTGGTTGCTCTGATGATGGCCATCCCGGTGGGTCCCTAGCGGCGCCTCAGCCCGCTTTCCGCTTGCCTTTCCGGACGGCTCCGCGGGGAACCGTCTTCCCTCAGCCCCGCTGGCCGTTTGCTCAGCTTCCCCGGAGAAGTGCCTGTGGGAGCCCGGCGCCGGCCGGCTGCTCGTCCTTCCCCTGTGGGTTGTGGCTCCAGGGTCTGGGAGACCGTGTGAGAGGGCTGCGTGCCCCTCGGGGCCTCCTCTGCCCCCGCTCCCAGGGCCTCGGGGCCCGGCCTCCAGGAAGCCTCCTCGCCTCTCCGGTCTCTCTTCAGGAGAGGCAGGGCCGGTCCCCCGCGGGGTGGCTGCCGGCCAGACACGCGTCCCTCCACCGCCCGTGCTCCCTGTCTGCGCGGGGCCCACTCCGCCCCGGGCTCTCCGTGGAGGGGGCGACACGAGTCCACCCGAAAAGCAGCTCAGGGCAGAGCAGCCGGAGGGGCGCGTCGAGGGCCAACGAACACCGAACCTGCCGTGGGGCCTGTGTGCCCGATGCCCCGGCCGCTCTTGCTCGCGCCTGCCAGCCTCGCTAACGTGGGAAATCCGCTTCCTCACTGCCGTCTGCGCGCCAGAGCCCTTCCCGCAACAGGCTGTGCGGTCCCGCAGGCCGGAGGCCAGGAGGAGGGCCAGAGCCGGCACCTCTCCACGTGGAGGCCCCCGGGGCCGCAGAGGGGACTCCGGCTCTGGGTCTGTGCCTGGGGCCTGGGTCCAGTGGGGCGGGTGGCCTTTCTGTTTCCAGGTTCTGGAGAGGGTGAAGGGGGGTGAAGGCCTGGGGGGCACCACGTGGGGCTGAGCGGTCCCAGGAGCAGCATCTTGTGGCTGGAACTGCTTCTGGGGAAGCCCATCCTTGCGCCCTCTCCAAGGCACCACGGCCACCAGCCAGCTGGGGCCTTCTCGGGGTGGGGGCGGGGAGGCCCACCCAGGGTTGCACTTAGCGAAGCAGAGCTTCTGGGCTCCAGGAGTCCCTGCCCTGTGGTCCCCGGCTCAGCACGTGGGCTGCCACTCGCAACCCCCACCGTGCACACCAGTCTCCACAGCCCTGCTGGGCCAGCATTACCACTTCCCACAAGACAAATGGGGCACAGAGAGGCTGAACAAGCTGCCCGAAGTCACGCAGCTGGGTGTGGGGACCCCAGAACTGTGGGGTGGGGCCCGTGCTGGGCATCCCGTGGCCTGGCCTGACCTCTGGCCCAGGGAGCAAGAGTCCCCCTCGTTCCCTGCAGACTAAGAAAACACCTGTGGGCCCCGCACCGCTATGCCCTCTTCCTCGGGCAGCAGAAGGACGCGGCTTCCTCTGATTCACTCCCAGTCCCTTGCCTTGTCCCTCGGAAGGGGCCTGCTGGCTTGGAGGCCAATGAGGGCCCCACACCGGGAGCTGGCAGATGGGACATCCCCTGGGAGGGGGCCGGCGGGACAGGCAGGGTCCTGGAAGGTGGCAGGTCCAAACGGCAGCTCGAGGCCTCCTGGGTGTCCTGCAGGGCCGGCTGTGGCCTGTCCAGGGCGCTGGGGTGGGCATGGGGTGGACCTCCTGTGGGCTGAGGGTGTGACTGGGGACCTGTGGCGGCAAGAGCCTCCCCCACCCTGAGCAGTGGGCGTCTCCCAGCAAACAGGGGAGTGGGATGGGGCCGGGGGGTGGGTAGCAGTGAGCAAAGCCTCTCACATGCCCCCCTGGGCAGGGGACGAGATGCCCGTCAGAGGCCTTGCAGACGGAGGGCCTGTCTCACCCAGGGCCCGAGTCCGGTGCTGGGGTCTGAGACCCTGGGCTCCCGCGGACACGGGCTGCCGGGAACGGGACAGGGTTGTGAGGTAAGGCCCAGGGCCTGTCTGCTGGGCTCAGGGGTCTGGCCATCTTCCTGAGGACAGAGGGCGGCACAGTCAGCGCCGTGTTTCAGAAGGCCCGCTGGCAGCCCCGCCTCTCCCCTACGAAGGGTGGGGAGGGGGGATCCAGGGTAGGGCGGGGCAGAAGACCCCTCCCAGCCCGAAGGGTCGGAGGAAGGAGCGGCCCCGAGCCCCGCTTCTTTCTTTGGGGCTGTCCTTGTCTCCTTTCTCTTCCCTCCCTCGCTTCTCCTCCCGCTGTGGTTGGCAGCATTCTCGGGGCTCCGAAAAGCCCTGGTGTGCACGGCCCTGGGGGCACCTGGGAGAGGCCAGCTCTCGCTCCCATGAGTGGGTCATTGAGTCCAGGGGGAGCTTGTCCTGGGGGCTTGGCCTACCCATGTGGGCCTTTATAGAACATAAGGAATCACATGTCCTCCCACAGCGGACAGAGCAAGCGGGCCTGTTGTGAACTGCCCACAGAAGCCACGTAGCAAAGTGGTGGCAGCCTCTGGGAGCCAAGTGTGGTCCCCAGCCCAGCCCGCGGCCCACATGAAAGCAAAGAGCGGACTCGCCCAGCGTCCACCTGCAACTCGACAGAACCGCCTGAGCTCCAGGAGCTCCGGGGAGGACCGTGGCCTGCGGGACAGATGGCGGCAGTGGACTTCTGGGCTGAGCAGACTAGCCGACCCACACCCGGTTCCCAACATGGAAAGTGTCTGATATATGCAGTTGGGGGTCACCGGGTAGCAGAGCCGGCAGCCAGGGCGAGGGGAGCTCACAAAGGTCTGGACTAACGGAGCCGCAGCCGGGGCAGGAGGGCAGCAGGGTCAGGTTGCTCTGGGACCAGGGGTCTCCCACACCCCCCAGCTTGGAAGGGGAGGATGGCTGGGAGAGGCGCGGGAGGGCTGGGCCCGGACCCTACTCGGCCACCCCAGCCGCACCTTGCAGCCCGCAGCTGTCCGCGCAGAGGGGCAGTGGGCTGTCTGGTACGTTTGCCGGAGGCTGGGCAGCCAGCCCCGCCTGCAGCCGCGGGGAGGACAGGGTCTCCGCCGGAGGCCAGGGTGACCCCCGTGATCACCATAGGCTGGTACCAGCTGTCCCTGACCGATGTTACGGGATTACTTCCTACGAAAGCTGGAAATGCCCATTTCCCGCCAACAGCGTCTCACCGAGCTCTTCTTTGCCTCCCATTTGCAGGGGGCCGTGTCCCCCTTCCCTGGTCCTCTGTCGCTGCTGGGCGGCTTTTGGGCACCCGATAGCTCCCTGTTCCTTGAACGTGCATGTCCCTGTCAGCAATCTTGAGCCCTTCCCACGGGATGTTGGCCGTTTGAATGGACTCTTTTGTGAATTCCTGTTCTCGGCTCATTTTTCTGTTGGCCTGTTTCCCCGTGGGCTGGTGAGCCTTGTGCTTAGAGACCGTCGTGCGGGTCAGTCGGTTTCATCCGAAGCAGCTTCTGGTTTCCCCAGACTTGCGCCCCGTCCGGGGGCTGCGCGCTAGGGGCCGATCTCGGCTGTGCCTCCCGCTGAGAGCCGGGTACCTGCAAATTCTCTGAAGCGCTCCCGAGTCCCCCTCGTGTGTCAGGACTCCTTCCGCACGGCACGCAGCTCTTTGGATTTTCTGGCGGGTTTAGTTTCGCTTAGTTTATGTAACGTTTGCATCGAGTCCAGTTAGAATTTATTTTGATTCGGTTGTAAGGGTGGCCCCCCACTTGGATGTTCTGGTTGTAGCGAGCGGTTCTGGCTCTGACCATGAGACGGGCGCCCCTGGAACAAAGCCGTTGGTCCTGTCTTACGTCCTTGCCTTCCCTGAGGCCGTTCTTGCTGTTCTGTCCCCGTTCTGGGTGTGTGTTTCTGCTTCTGCGCTGGTCACTCCTGGTTCAGTCCACATGTGCTGCCACTGCAAAGCCCGAGGGATGGGGGATGTGTAGGGCTGTGCCTCAATGAGACGCATTTATTTCGCAGTCCTGGACCCAGAAGTCTGGGGTCGGGGTGCCGGCTCGGTCGGCTTCGGGTGAGGACCCCCACTCCTGGCTGTAGACGTCCACCTTCTCACTGCATCCTCGCATGGTGGACATGGAGACCCCCCACTCTCCCCTCCTTACACGGGGCCCCGCCCTCAGGGACTCATGTAAGATCACCCTGGAAGGGCCCTGCCTCCAAACACCATCACGGTGGGCATCGGGGCCTCAGCGCGTGGATGGGGGAGGCACTGGCATTCATTCTGTACCAGCTCTCACGTAAACATCAAGTGATTTTACCTGAGACCCTGTTGGGAATCTCGCAAAATCGTCTTACATTTAAACATCTCCTACATTTCAGTAGAACGACATCGTTTACGGTCTTCAGAGACCCTGTCCTGGAAACGGGATGTCGGTTCTGTGCCTTAAACAAGACACAACAGTCCTTTTCGCCCCGATGCAGTTGGGGTCTTCTTGGGAGAGCAGAAACCACTCGAGGTCTTCCACGCAGAGGGAGTGGAATGCGGGGGCTGGTCTGTGAGCTGGAGCCGGAAAACGGGAGAAGCCACGGGCGGGTGGTGAGGAAGGGGCAGGAGGTCATGGTTACCCCAGAGCTGGGACGGCAGGGATGAGGGAGGGGTGGCAGCCCAGCAGTCTGGAGAGGGCCCTGACCTGTGGGTGCTCCCTAGCCCTGCCTGCGACCACAAAAGAGGGGGCTTTCCCGGGCTCTTCAGCCGAGGCCATGGAGCAGACCCCGCTGCTGGGAACGGAGAGAACAGGAGAGAAAGACCTTCATGTGTCCCCCATCTTCAGTCTTGGTCAGCACCCGCCTCTGGCCAAGCCTGCCGGGAGGGCAGAGGACAGGGCGCCTGGGACATGGAGCAGAGCCCCAGGGGATGAGCAAAGCTCCGAGCACAGACAGCAGGTGCTTACAGTCCCACCTACTTCCTTTCTTGTTCTTCTCCCTGAGTAGCTCATGGTTTCACCACTACGGTGAAGAGACTATTTTCTTCTCTCCTCCATTTCTAGGTGTTCGTTGTCTGAAAAGAAAGGATGTCATTGATGTCATGTAGGTGTACGGGATCATCTCTATCACACATCTTCCTGTTAATTCTGCTCCGTAAATACAATGTCATAAGAACCCATTACTTTCTCTTCCGGCACTTCTACCATGTGTTTCATCTTCTTGTCTCCTTGGTAGGCTGGAATGTCTAACGATATCAAACCCTGGTCATGGGCCTCCCTGGAGAAGTTCTGGGTTTACCCGAAGTGGTCTAGCATCTCACCACGTGGACCTCATCTGTGTGAAGCAGTCGCTCTGTCCTTAAATGGCAGCGTGGTGGTGGCTGTGAGGTCCGCTGGCTGCACTCCCGTACACCTGCTGGCGAGGGGATAGCGTGCCAGCTGGACTCACTTCCTTGCCCGGCGGAGGCAGGAGCAGCACAGTGTCAGCAACCTGTTCTCCCCAATCCCACAGAAGGCACCGAGCTGGGCAGACAGGGTGGCTGGTATGAGCGGTAGGTTGCTCTGCCGCGGGGCCACTCCCTACAATTTGCTGCTGGTTTTCAAGATCTCTTTCTGTGAATTAAATTATTTTCTCTTAGTATTATTTTGCTCAGGACTTTTTTGTCAGACAGATGGGCAAGTTTCATCAAACGCTGTTTGTTCATCTATTGGTGAAGTTATATGATTGATTGATAGACTAAATTTGATTGAAATCCTGGATTTCCTGGTATTGAACCATCCTTGCATTCCTGGAACAAAATGTACATGGTCATAGTTGCCATTTAAAAATGTTTTTCAATATTCAATTTGCTAATATTTTATTTAGAACTTGTTTGTAAGTATATTTGTAAGTGATTCAGTCTGTTTTTCTGTTCTCTCTTAATTAAATAATTAAGGTTCACTGCCCTTATGAATTAAACAAGTTTTCCATCCTCTTCCATGTCCAGTGTGTTCAAAATAACATCGGAATTATCTGTACTACTATGATGGACAAAGTGGCTCTGACGTCTCTAGCCCTGGTGCTTTTTAACAAACATGTTTACTAAGATAGAATTTCATACCATGTAAACCATCCATTTAATTGTGCAAGAGACTGTGTTTAGAGCACTCACTAGGCTGTGAAGCCATCCTCACATTCTAGTTTCAGAGATTTCTGTCCCCCATGAAGGAAACCCCATTCCTGTAGGAGCCCTTCCTGTTCTGCCCCACTCCCCTCTAACCCCAGGCCACTGCTCACCTGCTCCCTGTCTACGGATTGTCTGGTTTGCACACTTCAGTATAATTGCAGTATCACAATACGTGATTGTTTTTACTGGCTTCCTCCACTTGGAATAATGTTTTCAAGAATCATCCTTGTACACATCCTTTTAGTGTTAATGGATACCTCAGTCTTTCCTTTTTTAAAAAAGATTTTATTTATTTATTGGAGAGGCAGAGAGAATGCAAATGCACACAAACGGGGGAAGGGGCAGAGGAGAAGCAGACTCCCTGCTGAGCACAGAGCCTGATGTGGGACTCCATCCCAGGACCCTGAGATCATGACCCGAGCTGAAATCAAGAGTCAGACACTTAACCCACTGAGCCACCCAGGTACCCCCTTGTGACTTTTAATATACACAACACTGTCATATGCAAATAAAGATAATTTTGCTTCTTTTCTAATTTGAATGCCTTTTATTTCATTTTCCGGCCCAGTTGCCCTGGCTGGAAACTTCAGTACAATGTTGAATAGAAGCGGCTGCGGCGGAGACCTTTGCCTTGTTCCCGGTCTTAGGGGAAGGTTTTCGGGCTTCCGCCTTTAATTATGAAGTGAGCTCTGTGTTTTTTTGTGGATGTTTTTTATCAGGTTGAGGAAGTTCCTTTATTCCTAGTTTATGGAGTGTTTTTATCACAAAGGAGTGTTGGATTTTGTTACATACTTTTTTTCTGTATCTTTTGAGATGATTGTGCAGTTTTTGTCCTTGATTCTGTTAATATTAATTGATTTTTGTATGGCAAGTCAACCTTGCATTCCTGGGATAAATCCCACCTGGCCATGGTATACAATCCTTGTTACATGCTGTTGGATTCGATTTGCTATTATTTTGTTGAGGATTTTCTTCCTGTATTGACAAGAGAATTCACCAGGGATGTGGGTCTATAATTTAGTTTCTTGTGGTATCTTAATGAGGTTTTTATAGAAACTCAATACTGGCCTCAAAAATGAATTGGGAAATGTTCTCTCCTTTTCCATTTCTTGGAAGAGTTCGTAAAGGATTCATGTTCCCATTTGGTAGAATTCACCAGTGAACCCACTGAACCTGCGAAGTTCTTAATTTCTAATCTGATCTTTTCTTCGAAGGCCATCAAGGTTTCCGCTTCATCTGGACTTTTGGTAGTTGTTCTTTTTCTAGGTTTTTTCCTAGTTCATCTGAGTTATCCAATTTGTTGGCATACAGTGTTTGTCGTGTTTCCTTATGTATTTTTGGAGTCTGTTGCTACTTACATATACTTTAAAAAATTTTTAATTTAAATTCAATTTAATTAACATGTGTATTATTAGTTTCAGAGTAGAATTTAGAAATTCATCAGTTGCATATAACACCTAGTGCTCATCACAACATGTGCTCTCCCTGATGCCCGTCACCCAGTCACCCCATCTCTCTACTCCCTTCCCTTCCAGCAACCCTCAGTTTGTTCACTAGTGTTCTCCTGTGGTTTGCCTCCCTCTCAATTATCATTTTATTTTATTTTTCCTTCCCTTCTCCTATGTTCATCTGGGTTGTTTCTTGAATTCCGTGTGTGAGTGAAATCATATGATATTTGCCTTCCTCTGACTGACTTACTTCTCTTAACATGATACCCTCTAGTTCCATCCACATCATTGCAAATGCCAAGATTTCATTCTTCTCTTTTTTACAATTTTATTTACTTACTTGAGAGAGAGAGAGAGAGAGAGAGAGAGAGAGAAAACATGAGTGGGGGAGGGGTAGGGGGAGAGAGAGAAGCAGAGACTCCCTGCCTGAGGTGGGACTTGATCCCAGGACCTCAAGATCATGACTTGAGCTGAAGGCAGATGCTCAACTGACTGCACCACTCAGGCACCCCAAGATTTCATTCTTTTTGATGGCTGAGTAATAGTCCATTGTATACACCACATCTTTTTTTTTCTTTTTTAAGATTTTATTTCTTTATTTGATAGAGAGAGACAGCACAAGTAGGCCAAGCAGCAGGCAGAGGAGAGGGAGAAGCAGGCTCTCTGCTGAGCAGGGAGCCTGATGTGGGGCTCAATCCTACGAGCCTGGGATTGTGACCTGAGCCAAAGGCAACCACTTAACCAACTGAGCCACCCAGGTGCCCCTACACCACATCTTCTTTATCCATTCATATGTCGAAGGACATCTGGACTCTTTGCATAGTTTGGCTATTGCGGACATTGCTGCCATAAACATTTGGGTGCACGTGCCCCTTCAGATCACTACATTTGTATCTTTAGGGTAAATATCCATCAGTGCGATTGCTGGGTATAGGGTAGCTCTATTTTTAACTTTTTAAGGAACCTCCATACTGTTTTCCAGAGTGACTGCACAGGCTTTCATTCCCACCAACGGTGTAGGAGGGTTCCCCTTTCTCCATGTCCTCATCTACATCTGTTGTTTCCTGACTGCTTAATTTTAGCCATTCTGACTGATATGAGGTGGTATCTCATTGTGGTTTTGATTTGTATTTCCCTGATGATGAGTGATGTGGAGCACTTTTTCATGTGTCTGTTGGCCATCTGGATGTCTTCTTTGCAGAAATGTCTGTTCATGTCTTCTGCCCATTTCTTGATTGGATTATTTGTTCTTTGGGTGTTGAATTTATAGATTTTGGATACTAGCCCTGATAACACATTTGCAAATATCTTCTTCCATTCTGTAGGTTTCCTTTGCTGTGTAGAAGCCTTTTTTCTTGATGAAGTCCTAATAGTTCATTTTGCTTTTGTTTCTGTTGCCTTTGAAGTTGTTTCGAGCAAGAAGTTGCTGTGGCCAAGGTCAAAGAGGTTGTTGCCTGTGTTCTCCTCTAGGATTTTGATGGATTCCTGTCTCACATTTAGGTCTTTCATCCATTTTGAGTTTATGTATAATGTAAGAAAGTTTCATTCTTCTGCATGTGGCTGTCCAGTTTTCCCAACACCATTTGTTGAAGAGACTGTCTTTTTTCCACTGGACATTCCTTCTTGCTTTGTTGAAGATTAGTTGACTGTAGAGCTGAGGGTCCATTTCTGGGCTCTCTATTCTGTTCCACTGATCTATGTGTTTTTGTGCCAGAACCATACTGTCTTGATGATGACAGCTTTGTAATAGAGCTTGAAGTCCAGAATTGTGATGCCTCCACTTTCATTTTCTTTTTCAACATTCCTTTGGCTATTTGGGGTCTTTTCTGGTTCCATACAATTTTTATGATTGTTTGTTCCAACTCTGTGAAAAATGTTGATGGTATTTTGATAGGGATTGCTTTGAATGTGTAGATTGGTTTGGGTAGCATAGACATTTTAACAATATTTGTTCTTCCAATCCATGAGCATAGAATGTTTTTCTGCTTTTTTGAGTCTTCCTCAATTTCTTTCATGAGTGTTTTATAGTTTTCAGAGTACAGATCCTTTACCTCTTTGTTCAGACTTATTCCTAGGTATCTTATGGTTTTGGTGCAATTGCAAATGGGATTGATTCCTTGATTTCTCTTTCTTCTGCTTTATTGTTATTGTATAGAAATGCAATTGACTTCTGTGCATTGTTTTTATACCCCGTGACTTTGCTGAATTCTTATATCAGTTCTAGCAATTTTAAGGTGGAATATTTTGGGTTTTCTACATAGATATTATGTCATCTGGGATGAGTGAAAGTTCAATTCTTTGCCAATTTGGATGCCTTTTATTTCTTTTTGTTGTTTGATTCTGAGGCTAGGTTTTCAGTACTATGTTGAATAACAGTGGTGAGAGTAGACATACCTGTTGTGTTTCTGACCTTAGGGGAAAAGTTCTCAGTTTTTCCCCATTGAGGATGATGTCTGCTTTGGGGTTTTGTGTATGGCTTTTATGATATTGAAGTATGTTCCTTCTATCCTTACATTGCAGAGAATTTTTAATAAGAAAGAATGTTGTATTTTGTCAAATGTTTTTTCTACATCTGTTCAGAGGATCATATGGTTCTTGTCTTTCCCTCTATTAATGTATTGTATCACATTGATTGACTTGTGGAGGTTGAACTAAACTTACAACCCAGGAATAAATCCTACTTGGTTGTGGTGAATAAACCTTTTAATGTACTGTTGGATCCTATTGGCTAGTATCTTGGTGAGAATTTTTGCATCAGTGTTCATCAAGGATACTGGTCTGTAATTATCCTTTTTTAGTGGGGTCTTTGTCTGGTTTTGGGCTCAAGGTGATGCTGACCTCATAGAATGAGTTTGGAAGTTTTCCTTCTATTTCTTTTTTTTTTTTTTTTCCTACCAGCTTCAGAATAATAGGTATTAATTCTTCTTTAAATGTTTGGTAGAATTTTTCTGGGAGGCTATCTGGCCCTGGACTCTTGTTTGTTGGGAGATTTTTGATTACTGCTTCAATTTCTTTGCTGATTATGGGTCTGTTCAGGTTTTCTGTCTCTTCCTGTTTTAGTTTTGGTAGTTTATACGTCTCTAGGAATGCATCCATTTCTTCCAGATTGCCTAATTTGTTGGCATTTAATTGTTAATAATATTATCTTATAATTGTATTTCTTTGGTGTGGTTGTGATTTCTCCTCTTCATTCACGATTTTATTAATTTGGGTCCTTTCTCTTTTCTTTTTGATAAGTCTGGCCAGGGGTTTATCAATCTTATTAATTCTTTCAAAGTAACAGCCCCTAGTTACTTTGATCTGTTCTACTGTGTTTATTTCTATTTCATTGATTTCTGCTCTAATCTTTATTATTTCTCTTCTCCTCTTGGATTTAGACTTTATCTGCTGTTCTTTCTACAGCTCCTTCAGGTGCAAGGTCAGCTTGTGTATTTGGGACTTTTCTTGTTTCTTGAGAAAGACCTGTATTGTTACATCCCAAAGATTCTGAACTGTTGTGTTTTCATTTTTATTTGTGTCCATGTATTTTTTAAAATTTTTTTCTTTAATTTCCTGGATGACCCATTCATTCTTTAGTAGGATGCTCTTTAACCTCCATGTATTTGTGTTCCTCCCAAATTGTAATTGAGTTCAAGTTTTAAGGCATTGTGGTCTAAAGTTATGGATGGTATAATCTCAATATTTTTGTACCAGTTAAGACCTGATTTGTGACCCAGAATCTCATCTATTCTGAAGCATGTTCTGGAGCATGTGCACTAGAGAAGAATCTGTATTCTGTTGATTTAAGATGAAATGCTCTGGATGTATCTGTGATGTCCATCTAGCCCAGTGTGTCACTTAAAACCCTTGTTTTCTTGTTGATCTTCTGCTTAGATGATCTGTCCATTGCTGTGAGTGGGGCATTAATGTACCCTACCATTATTGTGCCATTATCAATCTGTTTCTTTAATTTTTTTATTTGGTTTATATAGTTGGCTGCTCCTGGTTTAGGGGCATATATGTTTACAACTGTTAGATCTTCTTGTTGGATAGACTCTTTTATTATGATAGTGTCCTTCCTCATCTCTTATTACAGCCTTTGGTTTAAAATCTAGTTTGTCCGATATAAGGATTGTCACCCCAGCTTTCTTTTGATGTACACGAGCATGATAAATTGTTCTCCAGCCCCATCACTTTCAATCTGGAGGTGTCTTTGGGTCTAAAATGAACTTCTTGTAGATAGCAAATCAATAGGTCTTGTTTTTTTTTTTTTTTAAGATTATTTATTTATTTAATTGACACAGAGAGAGAGCACAAGTAGGCAGAGAGAGAGAGGGAAGCAGGCTTCCTGCTGAGCAGAGAGCCGGATGCGGGGCTCGATCCCAGGACCCTGAGATCATGACCTGAGCCTAAGGCAGAGGCTTAACCCACTGAACCACCCAGGCACCCTGGGTCTTTTTTTTTTTTTTTTATCCAGCCTGATACTCTGTGCCTTTTGATTGGTGCACTTAGTCCATTTACATTCAGAGTAATTATTGAAAGATATGAATTTAATGCCATTAGATTACCTGTAAAGTTGCTGTTTCTGTAGATTGTATCTGTTCTTTTCTGATCTTTGTTACTTTTGGGCTCTCTCTTCACTTGAAGGATTCCCTTTAAACTTTCTCACAGGGCTGGTTTAGTGTTCAAGAATTCCTTTAGTTTTCATTTGTCCTGGAAACTCTTTATCTCTCCTTCTATTCTGAATGACAGCCTTGCTGGATAAAGTATTCTTGGCTGTGTATTTTTTCTCATTCAGCACCCTGAATATATCCTGCCAGTCCTTTCTGGCCCGCCAGGTCTCTGTGGACAGGTCTCCTGCCAGCCCTGTATGTCTACTCTTGTAGTTTAAAGACCTCTTGTCCTGAGTTGTTTATAGGATTTTCTCTTTATTTCTGAAATTTGCAAGCACCACTCTTCTATATCAAGTTGTTGACCTATTTTTATTAATTTTGAGGGGCTTTCTCTGGTAATTCCTGGAATTGAATGCCCATTTCCTTCCTCAGATTAGGGAAGTTCTCAGCTATAATTTGTTCAAATCAACCTTCTGTCCCTCTCTCTCTCTTCATCTTCTGGGGCCCTTATTATTCAAATATTATTTCACTTCATGGTATTGCTGATTTCTTGAGTTCTCCCTCTGTGATCCAGTAATGTTTTTTCTCTTTTTCTCGGCTCCCTTGTTTTCTATCATTTTGTCTCCTATATCACTGACTTTTCTTCTGCCTCATTTATCCTGTGAGAACCTCATTTTTTACTGAATCTCAGTTAAAGCATGTTTAATTTCAGCCTGATTAGATTTTAGTTCTTTTATTTCTACAGTAAGGGATTCTCTAGTGTCTTCTATGTTTTTGTCAAGCCCAGCTAGTATCTTTATAATCACTGTTTTGAATTCTAGTTCTGACATCTTACTTATATCCATATTGACTAAATCCCTGGCAGTGAGTACTTCCTCTTTATTTTGGGATGAGTGTCTCCATCTTATCATTACATCCAGAGAAGAATAGAAGAAAGAGAGAAAAGACAAAAATAACAACACCAGAAAAATTCAAACAAAACCAGTAAAAAAACTGAACAAAACAAAACAACGGAAACAAAACAAGATGAAATCAAACAAGAAGTAAACCAGAACAAAACAATAAACTAGACCCAGGGGTATTTTGGTTTGTTTGATAAAAGAAATCAGATCTCAAAATAGCAATGAAAAAATGACTTATATATATATACAAAATATACAAAAATACAATAAAATCAATGAAAGGAAACCAAAAATTATATATATATATATATATATATATATATGTATACAGAATGTATATATAAAATAAAAAATAACTGAAAAAAATAGAAAACAACTATAGAAAACTGAAACTGAACGACTAAAGAATAATAAAAATAATCTGCAAATGTTATATACAGTTTTCCCCAAGAGCTGACGTGTTGCAGTCCTCTGTGATTGGTAACCTGGTATTGGCCAGATGTCCCTGCTGGTCTGGGAGGAGGCTGTTCCACTGATTCTCAGGTGTCTTTGCCCAAGTGGAAGGGCAGCCCCCTTGCCGGGGAGATGGGCTTAGTGTAAGGGCTCCAGATTGCTCTCTGTGGTTGTTTTGCTGCCTGAGGTCTTTCAGCACCAATTTGGGGGATGAAAATGGCCGTTCCCCATTTCTGGCCCTGGAGCTGGAAGTTTGTGCCCCCACTCTTCAGTGCACCCCCAGAGAAAAGCAGTCAATGACTCCCATCTCCTGATCTCCATCCACACTCCATGCTCATCCAGTCTGTGACCAAGCATTTTTATCTCAGGCACACGACCCCCTCGTTTGGATTCTCCACCCATGCCACACCGCTCCACCCAGGGGTAGGTGAGAAATCTCACCTTGGTTCTGCTTCTTGCTGGGCCCCTGCCCGAGAACGGTAACCGCATCACGCTATGGTTCACCGTTTATGGCAACATCGAGAAGAAAGCTGGCACCTGGTCTCGCTGTTTGCAACCAGCTTCCCCATTCCAACACCTGGGAACCCCGTTGCACTCAGGCACTCCTGTTCTTCCTGTGACACCCCCCCGCCCCGCCCTGGGGATCCTGAGGCCACGCTGTCCTACCTGGGATTCCGCTGCACTTCACCACCGAGCCGTGGGGTCGTCGCCCCCCATAGCAGACTTCTAAAAGTTCTGATTTTGTGCTCTGCTGCTTATAGAACTTTGCAGGGGCCTCCTTGAGCAAGGTCCTGCCCCTCCCCCCTACCTTCAGATGCGCTCCCACAGATTCACGTCTCCGTGCCTCCTACCTTCCAAAAAGCATTCATTTTTCTATTTGTAGAATTGCATCAGTTCTTTTCCCAGATCTCTGATTTATTCCGCAGGTGTTCAGAATGATTTGATAACCATCTAGCTGAATTCCAGGGACCAGATGAAATTATGGTTCCTTTCTCTTCCCTATGTCCTGAGATGGTCCCCATCTCAACTCTTCCTCCTGCATATACATTTAAATGGGAACATGCTTGTTTATAGTTCTCTGATGAACTGGCCCTTTTATTGCTGGGAAATGGTCCTCTTTATGTGTAGCCCTCTTTATGGTTTGTGTGTGTGTGTGTGTGTGTGTGTGTGTGTGTTTAAGTGGATTTTGTCTGATCATAGTGTAGCCACGCACACTTTTATCCATTTTCATATTTCTTTCAAACTATTTGTATCTTTGAGTCCAAAATGTGTCTGTTGTAGACACCACATAGTTGGATCTTGGTTTATTTTTCAGACAATCAGTCAATCTCTGCTTTTTGATTGGATTGTTTGATCCATTCACATTTGGAGTTATTGTCAATATAATTAGATTTACACCTGCCACGCTGCTTTTTGCTTTCTAGTCTCATGCCATTTTCACTCTTCTCTTCTTCTATTGCTGCTTGACTTTGTTTAAAGTAGATGTTTTTGGGGTGCCTGGATGGCTCAGTGGGTTAAAGCCTCTGCCTTCGGCTCAGGTCATGATCCCAGGGGCCTGGGATCGAGCCCCGCATCAGGCTCTCTGCTCCATGGAGAGCCTGCTTTCTCCTCTCTCTCTGCCTGCCTCTCTGCCTACTTGTGATCTCTGTCAAATAAATAAAAAAAATCTAAAAAAAAAAAAAAAGTAGATGTTTTTGAAGGAGAGGAGAAGGGATTTGGGGGAAATTGGAGAGGGAGATGAACCATAAGAGACTGTGGACTCTGAGAAACAATCTGAGGGTTTTGGAGGGGCGAGGGGTGGGGGGTTGGGAGGGCCTGGTAGTGCGTATTATGAAGGGCACGTACTGCACAGAGCACTGGGTGTGGTGCATAAACAATGAATTCTGGAACACTGAAAAGGTAAAATAAAATTTCAAAAAATTAAGTAGATGTTTTTTAATGCAACATGAAGACTCATTAATTTCTTTAACAATAAAATTACGTATTTAAGTTATTTTTAGTGGTTTCCCTAGGACTTTCGTATATACCTCTTATTAGAGTGTCAGGGTCTAGCTCGGATCTATGTTGACTTAGTTCCAACAAAATGCAGAAACTTTGCTCTGAGATTGCTCCATTCACTCCCGCTTTTTAGTCTATCATTACACATCTTGCCCCTACATATGTCACAAACCCACCAGCACATTGTTAAATCATTTTGTATAATCATGTCTTTTAAAGAAGCTGAGGAAAGAGGGGAAGGCAAGTATATATTTGGGGGGCTCCTTATTTTAACCTTATTGACCTTCCCTTATCGCCTTCCTTTCTTCCTGTGGACTTGGATTCATATCTCTTGTCATTTCCTTCCTCCAATAGAGCTTTCCCCATCACTTTTGTGCTGTTATTATCAAATATATTACATGTGTATGATATAGGCTTTCAAATACAACATATTATTTTCTGAAATTGCTTTTTAAGTAAGTCAAGAGAAGGAAGGAGAAATATGCGGTTGTAGTCTTTTGTAATTACCTGCTTAATTACCTCTACAGACACTTTGTTTATTTGTGTGGATTTGAATTACCATATCATCATCTCGTGCTACTTTCTTTCAGTCCGAAGAACTTCCTTTAGTATTTCTCGTGGGCAGATTTGCTAGCGAGTAATTGTCTTTGTATTTAGGAATAGTTTTATTTCACCCTCGTATTTTAAAGATACTATTGCTGGATACGAGATTTTTAGTTGGCAGATTTTTCCTTTCAACACTTTGAACATTTCATCTCTTTGCCATCTGGTCTCCAATGTTTCTAAGTCAGCTGTTAATTTTATTGGGGTTCCTTTGTATGTGATGAGTTGTTTTTCTCCTGCTGTTTTCAAGATTCTGTCTTTGTCTTCGATGTTTCAATTAGCATGTGTTTTGGCGTGTGCCTTTGTGTTTATCCTACTTGGAATATTGAGTTTCTTGGATATGAAGTTAATATTCTTCATCAGGTTTGGGAAATTTCCAGCCATTGCTTTTCTGTTCCATCTTGTACTCTCATTGCATGGACATTGATGTGCTTAATGGTATTTTACATTTCCTTGAGGCTCTGTTCATTTCTTTTCATTTTTTCCTTTCTATTCTTCAAATCATGTAATCTCTATTGACCTAGCATGAAGTTTGTGGATTTTTCTGCCAGTTGAAATATGCTGTTAACTCCCTCTAGTGAGTTCTTCGTTTTACTTAATGTACTTTTCAACTCCAGGGATGTCCCAGTCACCATAACCACACTTAATGCCTGGATCTTGGTCTCTAGTACAATTCTCCAGTAAAAGGAACCTGAGGTCTTGGAGGAACAGCTGACTACAGGGCTGTGTTGGCGATGACCCAAGAGACGTCTGGGACATGCTGTAGTGCAGAAAGCAAAGAAGTAGGGAAGAACCCCACAGAGATGGAATTTTGCCAAAGGGACACAGGAGCCAAACTTAAAGAGCTTCTGATGGCCAAAGCCAGAATACTTTGAGCATTAAGATAAAGTGGTACAAGATTCTAGACCAAAGCATAAAGTAAATACCTGTGAGTCCATACTGATCGAAGTAAGTGACTGAGGAAATACCTACACCGGGGAGAAGAACCAAAGGGCCCATGGAGAAGAGTTCCAAGGAATTATGTACATATCCCTTCTCCTTTCCCCTTGAGTGTGGGCTGCTCCTGGTGGCTTCCCTCCAAGGAGCGAAGTTGGAAAAACGGGAAGAAGAGTAAAGGTCAAGGTGGAGCAGGGGAGAGGCCCGCCGAGCACGGCCTCAACCAGGTCCTCACGGCCAACGCAACAGTGATCATTCATGATGATCGCCTGCACCTTCCTGTAATGTAGTGAAAGGGGCTCTTTACCCAGAACGCATGGTCAGTCATTAGCAACACACCAGGCAAATTTTAGTTAAGAGTTGTTCTATAAAATATCTCTAACTTTTCCCATGTTTGAGCTCTTAAATTTATCTTCCAAGCCCTTTATCTGTTTTGCCATGATTTCCATGTCATACTTTTGCTCTTTGCTCCTATTTTTTATACTTCATCTTCCAGGCCATTGATTTGGGTCACAACAGGGATCGTCATGTCCTTCAGTCTATCTACTGAAATTATTCTTTTTAACTCCAGTAACAGAACGACAGGCATCGGGCCTCTTGTGGTCTTCCAAGTTGTTCATTCTCCTCCTGTTGCCCCAGGGGACCCGGAGCCGGCACCCACTTCGGGGGAAGGGAGCAGGCAAAGTGGAAGGGACAGACCAAGCTTCCAGAACCCCCTGCCCCCGTCTAACCTGGGAAGTCACATCACACCTCTCTCAGACACCCAAAGTCTATGCCCTTGGCTTGGGATCAAAGGTGAGATTGCCGTCACGAGGGCTGAGACCAAAGCCACCTGTTCCCGATGTGGCAAAAGAGGGTGCATCTCTGATTCCATCAAGGACGACATGTTCCGAACATCAGTCAGTTAATGTCTCGTGAGTCACAAATTCTGAAACAAAGTGCCACGGAGGGATAGCTTTTCTGTCCCCACAGCAGTGACCTGTCAGGGACCATTGGAGCAGAATAATGAGAAACACAGGGATGCTGGGAGCCACCTCCTGGGACACAGTCCGAACACCTTCAGAGAAGGTCCTCAGTGTCAAGGAGAGACGGGCAGAGGCTCAGGGAATAACCATTAATCACAATACTGTAGGTTTGTTTTTTTTTTTAAATAACTGATTCATTGACTATCTCCTTCCCGTCTTCCTTTATCAACTCACCCTTAACCTGTGATCGCTGCATGGGTCAGACATCCTTCTACGGTCTCGCCGCCATCCTCCTACTGAGGACTTACAAATATCTTTAATGAGCTGCGGACCCCGAGTGCTTCTGACCAGCTCTCCACTGGCAGAGCCTGGCACCCCAAAATGCTGTGTGAATTCAACTCACATCCTCGACCCTGGACTGTACCTCTTCCTTGTGGGGGGAGGGGTGGCATTGAGCAGAGAAAGATAGCATGTGGGAAGCTCCAGAAGACCGGTTACAACCCCAGCCATTGCTAGACTCTGCTCATTGTGGACTGTCATCTGGGAAATGAGCCCTTTGAGGGGCAGCTGGGGAGGGGGGCCCCGTGTGCCGGAGACGCTTCATCCTGGAGAAAGGGCCGTGACAACAGCTCAGAGCAGGTGAGCCCTAAGGCCGGGGCCGAGGGGAGGAGTGCAGCTGAGGACCCAGAGGCACCCTGGGATCCCTAGACTCTGAGCCCATCGTAACAGGCTGCTTACCTGGGAGACCAGACGAATCTCCACCAACCTTTTGCTCTGAACAGAAATAAGTAGTTTGATCTCGATGCAGGAGCGTCTTTGGCAATAAATACCTGGAGAGTGGGTCTGCTCTCCTCCTGGAGTTTGTCTGGTGAGCTGTCTGGGCAGAGGGCAAGGCAGGGCAACCCGAGCCCCAGGGGTCTTGGGGCACCCTGTGGGCGGCAGAGGGCGGGTGCACACACACCAGGAGTGACGACCGAGGGAGTCACTAGGACCACACACGTTTCGTTCCAGGAACATAAGTATAGAAAATACTGCTGGGAGGTTCCTGCGTGTAATTCACATTGTGGGCAAATCTCAGGAGAGAAGCTGGAGGTCGTTTCAGAGGAGGCAGACGGGATCCGACTCCACCCCTCCGTGCTGGGAACTCAGGGGTACGAGGCCTACCCTAATTCACGAAGGACAACTACTGTGAAGCCACCTCAGATTCCTGGCTGCCCGCTGAAGTCAGGGACCCCGGGCGTGACCGCTCTCACAGCCCGATGGTCAGGCCGCTGTCCCAAGACAAGGAGCAAAGAGACGGGTAAGAGCAGGAGCGAGATGCAGACTCATCTGTGGAGACCACGTCAGTCTCTGCATAGACACATTTCCCAAGAAACTTTACAGTTAAAACTAATAAGGTTTGATATAAGGGGACGTAAAAACCCACAGCACTGCTACCCGATCGCCGACACTAATTGGAAAACACAATAGAGAAAAACCACGGCGCTCACCACAGTGACAGAACCCTACTTAGCAGTAAATCAACTCGCACGGCATCTCAAATGAGAAAATATTAAAATTTTATTGGGGGGTGGAGATGAAATTTTCACTGTTGGAGAGAATGACCATGAAAAGGAAGACTCCATTTTAAATGTTCATTTTTCCTGTAAAATCCTATAAATGAAACACGATTTCGTTTACAATCCGTACAGCGTTCCTTGGGGCCTCTGATCAGGCAGTTACTGCTTCACGCAGATGCCGAAGGACCGGGAAGAGTCAAGTTTGAAGGCGGGGCAGGAAGTAGAGGGACTGGTTCCGCCAAACACGGAGACTCCGCCGGGAGCCACGATGGACGCGTGGAAGACCTCCTTGGGAAACGCGTATCGGAAGCATTTCGAAGAAGTGGCTTTATCGCTTTAGGACAAGATTCTTAAGCAAGACACGCAATCGTAACTGAAGCCAGATACATTTGACTGTGTCTCTTGTACATGCGGACCCTCGTGCCATGGAAGATACCACAAACCAAGTCGAAAGTTAAACAAGCCACAGATCAGGAGGAAATGTCTTCCATACACATAACAGACCCATGATCATCATGCCTCATATAGAAAGAGCTTAGACTAATCAATAAGATGATACAGAAGAGGAACGAACCAAAAACAGGAACTTGCAATTAACAGAAGTGGAAACGGAATATCCCACAGGGGATGAAAAGGCCCCTGTCCCTAGTAATCAGGGACCTGACAGAAGCAACGGGGGCAGTGGCTGGGCCCAGGTGGGGACAGACCCCATGATGCCCGTTCCCCCAGCGGCTGGAACAGCTGCGCACGGAGCTGGGCTGGCGGGGGGGGGGGTGGCAGCCCGTTTGAGTGACGACGGGAAGCATGGATCTTTGCTGAAACAATAGGGAGGAGAGGGCGAGGAGAGTGTGGGCCAACACAGGCTGGGTCTGCGTGTGGGCACGCGTCGTCCTGCAACATGGCTCTGAATGTCCTGGCCGCGCCATCAAGAACATGCAGGGGACAAAGAAGGTGGGTCCTGAGGAAAAGGAAAAAAGCGGCGGAGAAGCGGGAGACAGCAGAGGCCCCAAGACCCCTTGCAGAGGTGAGCCTCGCGCCGGGGGAGATGGAAGAGGCCGTCAGAGACGCGCGGGCCGGACGGCTGAACCCGCCTCAAGGACACTTGTTCCGTCCGCGGATAATAACCGAACACCTGCGAGAGCCGGCCGGGCGCTCGGGGACACCCCACCCCCACCCGCAGCGCGGGGCAGCCGCACGTGGCGTGTGAGTCAGGGGGAGACTCGGGAGGCTGCGCGGCCGCTTCCGAGGGTCGCGGCGGGGCTGGGGGGTGTGGGGTCCCGGGCAGGGGGCATGAACGCGACGACTGTGCAGGAGCGCTCAGGAGAGAAGGAGGCCCGGGGTCCGGGGACAGCGTGGCAGCTGGCACGTGGGTCGAGAGGCCGTGTCCTCCCAGCCAGGACGGGGGCCCGAGTGCCCGGCTCAGTGGATGGCGGGGCCCTGCTGCGTTGGGCTGGAGGCGGTGACGGTGTGGGGCGTGGTGGGCAGGGAGGGGGGCGGGGTGGAGGGCGCAGGAGGAGGAGGAGGAGGGGGTCTGCGGGCCCTGGTGGCCTCCCCTCTGTGGGGAAGGAAGCGAGGGAGGGGGAGGAGGAACAGAGCAGAACGGTATCCCGCAGGGGTGCGTGAGCATCAGGAGAGCAGACGTGTCCCAGGCTCGCAGGCGCGGGGACGGGGAGTCAGACCTTATCGCCCACTGTGGTCCCTTCCGGAAGGTCTGGGAGAAGGTCCACCCCCAGGCTTGTGTGACTATGGGCGGAGTTCAGTTCCAGGCGTTTCTGGACAGACCCCCCCCACACTCCCCACGGTGGCCAGGTGAAGAGGGCTCTCAGCTTCTAGAAGCTTCCCATAGCCCTCGGCCCACAGCAGCCTGGCTCCATCCCCAAAGCCAGCAAGGCCAGGTCAGGTCCTCACACTCAGGCCGTCCTGCCCCTTCCTCCGCCGACTCTGAGGTCAGCCGTCCCCACGAAGGGCTCGTGTGACTCGACGGTGCCGACCAGACGGGGCCCAACTGTTCCTCCAGAGGCCCGGCTCAGGCCCAGCTTCGAGGCCCCGTCCCCACGTGCAGTGGCCTCTGCACACATCCCAGACACGTGGCCGGGCACACTTTCCCGGCCGCAGGTGGAAGACGGGGCACAGGGAATGCGGCAGGACGGCGACCACAGGTGATCTCCGCGGCACGCGTGTGCACTTCCCCGTGGCGTGAATGCCCATCACGGCAGAAAGGGCAGCGCGCCACATGGTTCCGGACGGGATGGCAGTGTCCAGCAGCTGGGTCGGAGCACGGCCAGGCCAGCGTCCCCTCGGTGCACTGGCCGGTGTTCACGCAGATCCTCCCACGCCCGTCTGAGAAGTGGGCTCCCTGGGATCGTCCGCGTCCCGGAAAAGCTCCGTGAGGAAGTTCCCCAATCCAGGGAGGGTGTGGGGAGGTCCTTCGGGGCCAGTGATGCTATTTCCTCAGGGAGGGGGTCCCGGGCTGGCCCGCGGGGGCAGGACGGTCACAGCTCACACCGTGCTCCAGGGCTGAGGGAAGGCCGGGCGGGCCGGGCGGGCGGCAAGACTTGGGGCGTGAGACAGCTGGTGTCCCCACAGTTCCCCCGAGGAAGCTGGAGCTGCAGCCCGATGTCCCCATCAGAGGCAGGGAGGCTGCACCACGGGAGGCTGCACCACGGGAGGGGTCTTTTCACTGCCGGTGAGTGGGCGTGACCAGCAGGTGTCGGTTCTCCGGCGCATCCTCACCTGCCCATGTTGCCAGCTGGCAGCCCGTGGATCCCAGCGGCTTGAGATCACGGCTGTGCCCCATGAGCCCTCATGGCCGGTCCCAGCGCTGGGCCCAGAGCCCTGGGATCCGGCCTCAGACACCTGGCATGCGCTGGCTGGGCTGCGCCGTGTTCCCTCCTGGTGGTGGTCTCGGGACAGGTGGGACCCGGTCTCCGATGCTGGTGGCCCTCCACACCGAGTGTGTGCGTCCAGACGGTCAGCCCCTCTCAGGCATCCCGTCCCTGCAGGCTAGAGGCTCTGTCCCCGGTGGGACGGTGGGGCGGCCGGACACCCAGGCATGAGGGCACTTGCTCACAGTGGACGGCCCTTACAGTGCAAGGGTGCGGCCCCCTCGGTCCCACAGCGGTGACCACACTGCCTCCCAGGGCCTGGAATGTTTCTCCAGAAACACCCTTGTATGTGGCCGCGGGGCTTAGGGCAGACGAGCGGCCAGCGGCGTAGACTGCTTAGCTCCTGCTCCCAGCACTGACCCTGGCGAGGGCAGGGGGCGGGGCCTGGGTCTCTCCTCCGCCCTCCTTACCTGTCTCCACCCCCCTCCGGCATCTGGATTACAGCTCACTCCGACTTTAAGTCCCTCCCAACTTGACTCAGCTCCGTTGGGTGCGCTGCGACCTCCATCCGTTTCCTGCCCATTGTCAGCTCAGTCGAACTCAACTTCTGTTTTATCTGATTCCTGTGCTCAGCAGCCGGCCGAGAGCCAGGGGCAGCGACGCGGGGAGGGTCCCACCTGGAGGGCAGCAGGGAGAGGCCGGCAGAAGGCAGATGGAGGGTGGAGGCTGCGTGGGCCTGTCCCATCCACGGGGCACGACCAAGTGTGACGCAGGGTCCCTGCGGGGCGCCTGGGTTACCACAGGTGGGCGGGTGCCTTGGGTAAGGGCGCGTCTGAGCCCACGGGCGACGGGACGGGACACAGGGAGCCCCGTCCTTCGCCGCAAGCCTCTGTGGAGATGCCAACATGTTCCCGTGCGCTGTGAGCTCCTCGAAAGGGATGCGGCCGCTGTAGCCAGTCCCCCCAGGGAGACTCAATGCACAACAAGCCAAGAAACAAACTCACCTCTCCTTGCCTCGCGGGCGACCGATTTCCATACGGCTCTGCAGAGCGACCCCAAAGTTGACTCTCAGACTCTTGGAGTAGGAGCAACTTGCCGGGGAATCTGAGGGCGCAAATTCAATTCATCATTATTTACGAAGCGACACGGACGAGTTTATTACTCTGGTTACTCACTAATCATCCCCATAAATGCAGGAACCGACAAAATCCCACAGAATCAATAAGGTGGTAAGTTCCACATCTAAATCAGGGCGTCTAGTCTTCTTGAGTAAACCTTTTGGTAATTTACAAAGGCTGTTGAATTTTATAGTAAGTGTTTTTCAAACCAAGCTGGATTCTAAACAATAATGACTTTTTAATGTGGCTCTGTGATTACATTGTCACAGTGACATACGGGGGCTTGGACTGCATCCGAAATGAGCCTGGTGTGAATTACTCACCGGCACAGCCCAGCGCGGCCCCAGGTAAAGCAATCTTCATAAATTACCCTCCAATCCGGGCGGCCTGGCAGGCGAGGCCTGATGCCAATGTTGGCAACTTAAATTTCCACAGACAATTTGTAAACATGTTCCTCCCTTTGTTCCGGAGCAGTGGCCACGGCCCTGCAGCCCGGAGCACTGGCGGCCCCTCCCGGGTTAGCCTGCCAGGCCCGGCTGTGACCTTGTGTTCGGGGCTCCGGGGCGGGCACTGCACGTGGCTGCTTGTGCGGAAGGACAGGAAAGGCAGCTAACGCTGGGCGAGCGAGCTGCTGGTCCGTGCGGCGGGAGGGCCTGGAGGGAGGATCCTTCCCCGTCCCTGTGGTTTAGTGACTCCTGGCCCTGCCGGGAAGGGCTCGGAGGCCCCGCTGCCCCCCAGCTGGAGTTGGAGCTAGAGGCCTGCCCACCCTGTTTCCTAACTGCCGAGTGACCCCACTCGGGTGCCTCGGTGGCCCAAGGCCTGTGCCTGACACGCAGCAGGACCCAGAGAGATGGACAGGGTACAGTGAGGACAGGTTTCTCTCCCAAACCCTCAGTCATCCTCAGGAGCGTGGGAGCTGGGCTGGGGCCATGGCGCACCATGCCGTGGTCAGACTTACAGGATGCAGACACTCCTGAGTCCAAAGCCCCTGGGGCAGGGCCACGGACCCAGCGAGACTAGGGGGATGGCCGTGGGCTGCGGAGGTCCTGGGAGGCTGGGGCTGGGGCTGCACTGTGGGCTGGAGCGGAGCCTGTCCTCAGGCCGGGGAGGCCGCCGCACCGCCCCCCTACAGCCTGCGCTCTGACTCTCCGGTGCTCCCCACCCCCCGGGAAAGCCTCAGGTCGGAGCCAGCCTGGGCCAGAGCCACTCCTGCTGGCCTTCCCACTGCCCCAACCTGGGGGCGCGTCCTTCTCTGCTTTCCTGGACCTTCCTCCAAGACAGGCCCCTGGCCCGGCTGTGTACCCAGAGCCCGGCCCGGTCGCATCGGGGGCCTGGGTTTCAGGGAGACTTTGCCAAGGTCATGCCTGCCTGGGCTTGTAGAGCCTTCGGGGATGACTGTTCCGGAAGCTTCTGCAGCAGCAGGTTCTTCTGGAGAGTGAAAGGACAGCCTCCCCCACAGCTGTCCTGCCTCCTTAAGGACAGGGTGTGCATCTCTCCATCGCCTGTGTCCAAGGCCTCGGGCCTGTCCCCAGGGCCCTCAGTGGGGAGAAGCGGGGAGAGAGGGCACTGTTAGCAGTAAGGTATTTATGTTTAAAGAGGCACAGGTTTAAAAAAATCAGTTGTACCCATTATCTTTATAACTCTAGGTAAAGCACAGATTTCCCAGCTTGCCTTCCTGACCCTGATATTGCACTGGGAGGAATGTCCCCGGGACTCCACGGCTCCCAGCTCCCATGGTTCTTAGGGGGCCCTGCTCCTTCCGGGGGCTACGGCGCCCATCTGTCTCCCAGCGAGGAAGCCCGTTCCCTGAATCCGTGACCCCTCCCTGCTAGAGGCTGTTCCCAAGGGAAGCAGGATGTGGCCACGGCAGCACCCGGCTGTGGACGTGCGTCCTGGGGGGACATGGAGGGTTGAGCTGGAGGGGCTCTTCTGGGCGCCCGGGGGGGGACCCCAGGTACAGGCCGCGTGCACCCGGGCCTCCCGCCTCGAGGCTGTGGAAGGAACCAGGAGGAGTCGGGACTGGCCCAGACGCGTGCGTGAGCGAGTGTCAGAGGGCAAGATCCATGTGAGGGAAGACGACGACTCTCCCGTGGTGTTCGGTGGAAGCATTTGTCTGCGGCCTCCTGCCCCCGGCAAGAAGAAAAAGGCCATTCGGAGAAGCAGCGGAGCCCCGCGCGCGCCTCCGCTTCCAGAGAGAAGGAAGAAGTCCGGAGCAAGATCGCCTTCTGCCGAGACACCTGTGGGACCCGATTTGATTTCCGTCGTCGTGGACAGCAGAGCCGGGGATTCTCGCGGGAGGGTACACCAGCCACTTCCAACGGAGGAGGAAACGCTAAGTATATCACGTCTAAAATTAACATATGAGCTTCCGATCTACGCACCAATTCAAAATCCGATTTAACAAACTGCTCTTATTAAAGTCGATGGACGAGCCTCCCATTATAAAAACAAATGAAATCCTCCCTGTCCACCAGATAAATAATCTTCTCCCCACACCTAAGCGGGAGGCATTAACTTAACGGGTAATGATCTAAATTATGTATTAAACTCAATTACTTTTTATTACTGCTTTCCAATTAGGGCGCCCTGATTGACTCGCCCGCACGGCGCCTTCTCGTGGGCTCTACCTGGTCTCCGGGCCCCAGTTCCAGCCGTGCACGCGCCGCTCTCCCCCGGCTAATGGGCCGTGTCTGCCCTCGCTCCAGCCAGCGAGGAGGTCCCACTCCTGGTGATGAATGACCAGCTACATTACCCACGTGCTGGAATCGCTCTGGCAAAGTCTTCTCGCACAGAAAGCCCTTCCTGCCTCCCAGCAAAGCTCCCTAGTCCCGAAGCAACCCCAGGCCAGGCTCTGGGGCAACGAGGAGGGGGGGCTGCCATGGCTGGGGCAGCGAGCTGCGGCTGTGACCAGCATCCCGACTTCGCAGAGTTACTGACCCCTGTGTCCTCCGTGTGCCGGCCGGCCAGACCCTCCAGCGACCAGCCTCCAGCATCGCGGCCTCCGCCGGTTAGCTGAGACGTTCCTTGGAAGAACCAAGTTCCTCCGAGAGCGGTCAGGTGTTCTTATCTCCAAGTGCTCCAGCTACGGGGGCTACAGGGTGGCTGGGAGCCGGATCAGGTGCAGGAGGCAAGCGCCCACGTCCTGGTTCCCAGGCAGAGCCTTCCCCTGGGTCCTCCCATTGAGGGCAGGTGGGGCACTTTCTGGGGCCTCTTGTAGGGGCTGGGACCCCTCATAAGGGCCCGGGCATCCACGCAAATGCAGGGCGGGGCCGTACCTGCGAGGGGGGTGGTGCGTGCTGGTCCTGCAGGTGTGGGAGGACGAGCTGCTGGCAGGGCGCAAAGGTGCTGAGTACCGGTGTCCATCCCCGGGCAGCGCAGCGGGTGTGAGCCACCACCTAGAAGCAGCCCCGCCATTCAGCTGCCCCCCACCACCGCGGGCAAATGAGGGGCTGGAGTGGGAGAGCCCAGGATCCCCTGGAAAGGGAGGGAGGCTTCCCAGGTGAAGGTGGGGAGCCTGCGCCCCCCAGGGCTGCTGGTGGCTTGTGTGTCCCCCGGCCTCTCTGAGCAGCCCTGAGGGGGCCTGTGTGGCTGCAGGGGGGCTGCTCAGGGGAAGGGCCATGAGGTGGGGTCAGCTGGGGGTGGAGCTGGCTGGGAGCTGGGAAGAGCCTCCGTGCAGGTCCCCCAGAGAAGGCTCTGGAAAGCCAGTGGCCAAGGGAGCATCCGGGCACCACCCTGCCCAGTGCCCCAGTGGGAGCCCAGGGCACCACCCTGCCAGGCCGCTCCAGAGGGCAAGGGGGATGAGCGACGAGCCACAGATGGGGAGCAGAGGCAGATGCCAGGCCGGCCCCTAAATCCTGCAGGGACACCGTACCCACATCTCAAGGGGCTGAATGTCATGGCATTGGGTGAGGACAGCGTTTGGAGAGGACCCCACGGGCGGCTCTGCAGTCACATGGGGAGTTCTGGAAGGAGCCCCTCACGTCCGTGCTCAAGGCGGAGCCGCAGCCCGGACCCGGCAGTGAGGGGGAGGGCAGCATGTGCTGAGGCCAGCCAGGCGGGCCTGCCCCAAAGACCTCCCTTAAGTCCCTGGGGTCAGAGGACCCCCTCACATTCCAGTGAGACTCAGACACAAAGGGTCCTCTTTTTTTTAAGATTTTATTTATTTATTTGACAGACAGCGATCACAAGTAAGCAGAGAGGCAGAGGCAGAGAGAGAAGGGGAAGCAGGCTTCCTGCTGAGCAGAGAGCCCGATGCGGGGCTCGATCCCAGGACCCTGAGATCATGACCTGAGCCGAAGGCAGAGGCTTTAAACCACTGAGCCACCCAGGCGCCCCACAAAGTGTCCTCTTATAGGGGCAGACGGCCCCCTGTCCAGCCCCCAGGGTCTGCAGCTGCTCTCAGGGGCCGCAGGGTGGGGGAAGCCGATGCAATGGTCCTAGGTAGGCCACACGCGACTGGAGAGCCAGCCAGGGGCCGAGGTATGGACCGTGACGTCCGCAGCTGGTGGACATGCGAGGCCATGTGAGTGAGCACATGCGTGCACGGGCACGGTGTGTGTGTGTGTGTGTGTGCTCACCAGCAAGGGTCTCGGGCCCTTCCCAACACCCCAAGTGTCCAGGCCCCCAGTCTGACACCTGCACACTTGGCACAGGTAGGTAGGATCTTGGATGTCAGCACCATGCGTGGCCTCGGGGTCCAGTCTCCGGCTTCACTCCTGCGTGGCCTCAGTGAGGTGGCATATCCTCTCCAAGCCCAGCCAGCTCTTCTCCACCTGAGCTGCTCTCCCCCTGCATGGCCCACTGTCCCACCCCCAGGGCTCCCCTGGAAGCCCTTCTGGCCACAGCGCCTGCTCGGGGACCGCACGTGCTCCATGCTGGGGCACACAGTGGCCGCAAGAACCCAGTTTCTGGCCCCTGTGCCCTCCTGAATGCCCATCCATGAGCTGGATCTCTCCAGGCCACAGGAATGAAGGAGGCCCGGAGCCCGCCCCTGGGGACCAAGGAGCTGGGACTCCAGAGCACAGGCCAGGCGGGAGGGTGCCACGGTTGGACAGTCAAGGAGTGCTGCCTGGAGGAGGAGGCTTCCGGCCACAACCTCTTCCCAGGCCTTGTCCCTTTCTGGGGGCGCAACTCTAGGACAGGCTCAGCAGGGGAAGCACAGAGAAACGCCATCCCCGCCTCCATCCCCCCACCCCCGAGTCCGCTGCCCCCACCCCGTCACGCCCTGCCCTGGAGTTCGCTTTTTGTTTGTTTGATGAATTCTTCCGATGTTCAAGAAAGAAATTAATTTTACTTATTCCTCCAAGCGGTCATTAGAAAAGCTTTTAATGAACACAGTAAAACCCAACTAATTATCACAATGGCATTTTACTCTAAATAAAATTGACAGGAACCACGAATATGACGCATATAATTCTTCTCAGTTTATTAAACCCATTTATCACATTTTATCCTAGAGGAAACTGATCATGTTAGTCTGTGATAATTTAACTAATATTTCCTCGCTGCATCTAATATGTAAGGGGAGTTTACTGATATTAAAGTCATAATGCATTATATGGAGATGACCTTGCATTCTAATTACCGTTCGTGGTGAGGAATGGGGAGCCGAGTGACTCGTCTGCCTTTGCGGTGGGAGCAGAGTGTGGGGATGCCGGGCCTCCAGTTACGGAAGACTCCTTCTCAGTTCCGGGGGGGTCGATCCCGCCGAGGAGTAAGAATTTGCCAGGGGCCTGGGGTGTAGGCCCCCAAGGGTGACCCCATGCTTCGGAGACCCCTCATTTCCATCCACTCCCTGCGTGCCCTCACCAAACCCAAGTTCTCATCCCTGGTGTCCCCCCAACACTGCGGCAGACACACCTGACTGTGGAAAACAGGGCTTCTTTCTGGTCACTCTGGACCTTGAAGTTTCTTTCTACAACCAGGCGTGGGAGTCAGCTTTGGGGTCTGGCTCCGAGATGGTGCTTCAGACCTTGATGCGTGCCCAGCCTCCGGCGGCCGGTGGGACCTCTGCCTCCCTTCCCCTGGCCAGTGGCTTCAGGCTGAGGTCCGGTGGCTTCAGGCTGAGGTCCGCCGCACTCAAGCCTACACACGCGGGGACACCGCCAAGCCCCCTCATTTGGCCACACGGTGCCTTGCTTGCCCTCCTGCATGACCTGGACGCATACATGTTGGTCAGGGTGGGTGGCCTGAGCGGCTGGGCAGACAGTCCCCGAGCCCGTCAGCAGAGGCCGACCGTGGGCTGGCAGCTCCCACGTGCATGTGTGGGTTCGGTGGGGCGGGGGGGGGGGCAGTCCTGGGGCTTCACCTGCGCGCATGCCTCAACGCTTCCACACGGGAGGGACCCGCATGTCTCTGGTGGGACTGAGCGGCCCGGGGACACCCAATTTCGGTGGCGCCCCTTCCCGTGAGCTGGCGAGGGCGCCCCCAGTACGGATCCACCGTCCTCCATGGGGATGACCTCTGTGCGTCCAGCTCTGTCAAGTGGCTGCGCCATGCCTTCTGACCCCATCCAGACCCCCGGCCACCCTCCCACACGTTCCTCCTCCCACCCATCCCCGGGGGCCCTCACCGCCATGCAGCCCCCACTGTCAGTGGCCCTTCATTCTCCTGCACCCCACTCCCTTCATGGCTGCCTGGAGGGGCCCCCAAGATCAGCCCTGCCCTCCGCCCAGCACCAGGGAGAGTACTTCCCGCCAGGGCTGCCAGCATCTCTACCTTCACGCCGCCAGACCCTGCGGCCCCAGACGCTGCGCGGCAGTCCCACCCCGTTTCAGGGCATCTCCTGCACTGTCCGTGGACGCCTGTGACACCTGTTCTGCTCCCGTCCTCCGCCTCCCTTCTTGATGGAGGGGCTCTTGTCACCTCCTGGAGCCCCAAGTCCTGGAGGAACGGAGGACTTGCCCTCCTTCTCCCCCACCCTCACCCCTCCTCTCCGCCCCAGGGCTCTTACGGTGCTCAGCTTTACCAAGGCAAAGGGAGGCACAAGACCGAGCCCTCCTTGCCCCTTCCCTCCCATCCCAAACGTGGACCTTATCCCTGCCACCTCCCTGCCTGCCTGCCCTGTCCCCTCCCCAACTCCACCTGCTATTTCCAGGGCTTGAACCTGAACTCCCCTGCCGCGTCTCAGGGATCCCGTCCTCTCTCACTTGTCTCCCCAGCCCATCAGCGAAGCCCTGGCTGCCCCTGATTTCTCTGCCCCCCTGGGCTTCCGCCTGCCCGTCTGTCCGTCGCTGCTCCCTGGCTCACCCGCGGCTTCTGTCTCTCCTCAAGCCCAGGGGCCCTCCCGGCCGCGGTGTCCCCCCCCCTCTTCCCTGAGACCCGTCCCCACCTGCAGCTCCAACGGCCTTTCTCAGCGCCGGACCCAGAGAGCCAGCGGCCTCTTCCGAAGTCCTCCTCTCGCGCAGCCGGTTCCGCAAACCTCCCAGGTCACGCGCCCCGCGCCGGGGACCAGAGCGCCCGCGGGGCTCCCCTCCCCACGGCGGCACCGAGCGGCCGGGCTGGATCCCGCGCCCCGATGCGCACACGTGTGAACGCGTAACCGCAGCAGAAGCGGAATCGCGCGTATCTCGTGGGCTACGGGGTCGACCCCGTGTCTCGGGGGTTCCGCCGCGGCCGCACAGCCGGCCCGCTCTGTCGGGGGCGGGGTGGTCTCCACCCTGGGGCGGATGCTGCCGGGTCCTGAGCGCTTCTCTGCTGCTGAAGGAGAAGCTACTTCTGTCCGCGTCTCTTCGGCTGTTTGTTCCCGTCTGCAGGCGGCCGCGGTTCTTCCGGATCCTTCCGTGGCGCCCGACCCAGGAGCAGGCCCGGCCAGGGCTGGGGGGGCTCACGGTGGGGGCTCAGGGGTGTTTCTCATGGACGTTCCGAGTCGTGTCCTGCAAAGGCCACAGGAGGCCCCCTCCCGTGCACGGAGACGCCGGTTCCCCTCCACCTCCGGCGCCGGAAAGGACCCAGCCCTGACCTTGCTTCCCAGGTCGTGGGGGAAACCAGCGCCTCTCGGTTGCCGTCGTTGGCACCCCCGACGGCCGGTGAAATCAGCCACTGTCACCTTCGATTCTCCGTCTTCATGTCCGAGTCTTCGACCCGCAGAGTTTATCTGCTCACAACTCAGAAACCTCCGCGCAATCCGTCCCCGGGGCAGCCCGCTCCAGACGCCAGCCGCGCCCCTCGTCCTCCCTGCCCCAGACGCGCGCCCCTCCGCCGTCCCCGCCGTTCCTCCCTGCGCCTGGGCGGGCTCGGCTCAAGCGCGTTCTCCTCCAGGGCAGTGGCGGTGGCCGCGGTCGGGCCGCGTGCAGGGACCGCTCGGGGACAGCCGGCGCCCGCGTTCTCATCACGTTCCTCATCAAGGGATAGGGTCTCTCTCCCACCTACTCTTTCTTCTGCGTCTGCCAAGAGAGTTTACGGTTTTCCTCACACAGGCTTTGTGTGCATTTCTGCCGGGTTCTCCCCCAAGACGTTTTGCAGGTTTTCCGCTAGTGTACGTGGGGGCGGATTCCTCTCCGGGGTTGTCCCAGGGGGCGTGGGAAAGCTCACGATGTTCCATGCGGGCCTTGTCTCTGACCGTCCTACTAAACTCTCTTACTACTTTGTGACTGCTTCCCCCCCCCACCCCGGATTTGCCATACTTGATTACATTGCTAGCAAACCACAATTCTGCCTCCTTCTGTCTTCCCGGAGCTCTTAGAAACCATGGTGCGGTGCCGTGGGGCTGCAGGGCGCCTGGAGTGGGAGCACGGACGTGTTCATCTCGCTGCAGAGTTCAGCGGGAGCCTGAGAGCGCCTGCTTCTGCTTGGGAGGAGGTGACGTCTGCAAGGATGCTTTCTGGTGTGCATCGCGTTAAGCCCACGTTGATTCTGCTTTTATGAACTACCGTGAATTACACTGGTAGATTTCAAATGTGGAACATCCAGGACGTCAGAGAGGAGACTTGCCCTGGGCTCGACCGTTCCCTTCCTGGGGAGCCTGGCTCCTGCAGACAGAGGGACCGCCCCCAGAGGCCTGAGCAGTACCCGTCCCCGTACATACACCCACATTCATATCGCGTGCACATATCCACAAACCGTAGTTCAGGTGCTGTAAAGTGCGCATCGCCGGTGCAGTAGTGTGGAAATACTTGCAACTTGATTCTTCTCATTCCACATCAAGCTTTTGAAATTTATCCGTGTCGACTGAGGCAACCTCCGTGTGTTCCTTCTAACGGCCGTTGCGTGTTCGGTGGTGGGAAGGAGGCACGGTGGACTGACCCCTCCCCACTAAAGAGATCCCAGAGCCTTCCTACTTTCCCATGCTGTGATCCCACCAGCGGCCTCGTCTGTGTCTGCAGGGGGCTGGCGTGCGAGGGGACCCCCTCACCACAGGGAGGACTGCTGGCTCGTAGGGCGAGTGTCTCCAGCTCTCCGTGAATTTTCGGAGCAGAGAGCTTCTGACAGTGCCTGGAACGCTGTGAGTGCTAAGCGAGTATTAACCACCACCATCGCCATCACCATTAAGTATTGACAAGTCGCCGTCCGAAGCGTCTGTGCCACTTTACACGCCCGCCAGCCGTGGAAGGAGCTCCCACTTCTGTAGATTCACGGCAGCGCTCTGTGGTGTCAGACTTATTAATTTTTTACCCTCTAATGGGTGAGAAACGGCATCTCGTTGTTTTAATTTGTGCTTCCGGTGTTGGCTGTGAAGTCGAGCTGCCTTTTGAACATATTTATGGCACATTGTTTTCTCCTTGTATTTATAGTTTCCTATCATTTGCTCATTTTTTCTACGGGGTTGCCTGCCTTTCTCTTATTGATTTTCAGGAATTATTTATGTATCTGGATGGTGATCCTATATTGGTTGTGTGGGTGGAGAATACACCCTCCCCGGCAGAAGCTTGTATTTCTTGCTTTATTGATGGGGTCTTTTTGCCGAACAGAATTTTACATGTTAATGTGTCTGATGCACCCAACCTTCCCTGTTTTGTGCTATTGCTACAAGACATTGCGTCGCCTTTGGCAGTCGGGCATTGTCATGTGCAAGTTTTCACCCACCTGCCCTTTATTCTTTCTCTATGACGTGAGGCGTCTGTTCTCCACGGCGCCCGCAGACAGTGCCGGCTCGCCCCTACCCGCCGCCTCGACCACATTCCAGGTGCACGTATGTAATGGCTGTGGCTCTCGCTCTTGCTGGAGTTTAATTATTTTACGGGTCCGTCCCTGCCTGCACCACATCATACTCGAAAGAATGGTAGCTTTATAAAACAGGTCTTGTTCCCCGGCGGGTAATTCTCCCTCCCCTTCATCTGCAGTCTGTCTGGGTGATTTTGGGTTCATTGCTCATGCATCTTAATTTTGTAAATCAGCTTGAAAAGCCCATTTTGATACAGGTTGGAAACACATTTGATCTTCAGAACAATTTAAAGAGAATGTTGGTTGTTATCGAATCTTCCCATTCATGAATATGGTATATCTCTCCATTTATTCCAATCATCTTTCATACCTTCCCACAAAGCTTAACCAATAAAATTCCTATTAGAAAGGTCTTGCACAATATTTATGACACAGAACCCTAGAAGCCGTACTTTCTAAATAACTATTAATGGCATCTTATTATATTACTTTCTCTAATTTTTGCCAGTAGTTTTTTATGCTGAGTTTCTATTCTACAAGTCATTGAACTCCCTCATTTTCATAGCTGTCTGTACATTACCCTGAATTTTCTCTTTGAAAATGGTTTGCACATAGTGATAGTTTAGTTTTTCCCTATCTAGACTCTAAAATATATTTCTTTCTCTTGTCACGTGTGCTTCCCACTAGTACATGAGACATAAAGATGGAACTGGTCTAAAGGGCGGTGCAGAATTTTCTCATCACAGACTCTGTTTTCCATTGGGTTTGATCATCCTTATCAGGGTAAAGAGATCTTCCTGGGGGGCGTCTGTGTGGCTCAGGTGGTTAAGCACCTGACTCTTGATTTCAGCTCAGGTCATGATCTCAGGGTCATGAGATCGAGCCCTGTGTCAGGGTCTATGCTCAGCGTGGCACTGCTTGGGATTCTCTCTCTCCTCCCCTTCCTCCACTCTCTCTCTAAAAATAAGCAATTTTTTAAAAAAGTAAAATTTGATACATTTGATACTTGTGAAACCATAGCTACAATCAAGCTCATATCTGTCACTCCCCAAACTTCCCATGCCCCTAGTAATCCGTCCTACTTCCCCACCCTCAGCCCTATCCCCAGGCAAACATGGAGACACTTTCAGTCACTGTAGGTCAGTTTGTATCTTTTGTGATCTTATATAAATGGTAACATAGAATATATCCTCATTTTTTCCCTCAGCAAAATTATTCTATGATCCGTGTTGCTGCCAGTATCAACAGTTCATTTCTTTTTATGAGGGAAGAGTATTCAATTGATTGAACATATGCAGTTGGCTTAGGCATTCACAAGTTGATGAACATTTGGATTGTTTTTAGTTTTGGGTGATTACAGATAAAGCTGCTGCAAACTTCCAGGCATGAATCTTTATACAGGCGTGTGCTTTTGCTTCTCCGTGAGTGGAATGGCTGGATCCTACAGCAGGTGTACATGCAGTTATTTAACAGACTGCCACTCTGTTTCCAAAGTGGCTGCACCATCTTTACATTCCCACCAGCAAGGCTTGGGGGTTCCAGTTGCTTCATCTCCTTGCCAACACTTGGTAGGTCAGTCTTTAATTTTAGATATTCAAGTGGGTGTGATGGGATCTCCTGTGGTTTGCATCTGTCCCGTGGCTCACAGGGTCATTTCGTGATCTTATCAGCCATCTATGATTGGACCGAAGTGTCTGTTTACATAGTTGTCCCCATTTTAATTGACTTCTTGGTTTCTTTTTGTTGAAGTCTGAGAGGATGAAATGGGGTTATGTTTGGCTAGCACAGTACCCAGCAGTGACAACTGGTCAAAAAAACACCATCCTTCGTTATTGAGCACAGATGGAGGGAGGGACAATGAATGGGTGAGTGAATGAATGAGTGAATGAATGAGAGTAAATGAGTGAATGAATAAATGAGTGAGTGAGTGAGTGAACAAGTGAGTGAATGAACGAGCGAATGAATGAATGAGTGAATGAGTGAGTGGGTGGGTGAACAGACAAGTTATAATGGTCCTGCCGATACTCAGCTGTCCTACAGGGTTTGATGTCCCTCCCAGAGGGGCCTGGACCTCCCAGGAGGCTGTATCCACCAGAGGCTCTGGCTCTCAGGGTCCTTGGTGGGTGCAGCCCCCTCTTCGGCCCTGAGCTCCCCCTGTACTCCTGACTTCACTTTGCTTGGCTCTGTCCCCCAGGTCTGCATGCCACTCCATGCCCTGGGGCCCCTTCCCCCAGCCGGGGTCTTCCAGAACCTTCTACCCCTCCCTCCCCTCTGATGCCCACTCTAATGCCAGACTGGCCCCCAAAGCTGCTTCCCCACTCAGTAACATGGAACCCACCCAGACCCTGGGAAGTAGACAGTGCACTAGCTTTAAAATCTTGTCACATCAGCCCACCATCTCTGTGTGGTGCACGGAAGCCCTGGAACTCAGAGCTGGGGGGTTTCTATATATGCTGGAAAGAAGTCCTTTACAGATACTTGATTTGGAAATATGTTCTCCTAATCTGTTTCCCACCTTTTAATTCTCTTAACAGTGTATTTGAATAACAGCACTTTTTAGTTTTGTTGAAGTGCCTCTGTCAGTTTGCTCTTTCCTTAATTGTTTTTGATGTCATATCTAAAAAACCTGTGTAATCAATCCAAGGTCATGAATATTTCCTGCTCTATTTTCTTCTAGAAGTCTTATGATCCATTTAAAATTAACTTTTGTATATGGATTGACAAATGGATCCAAATTCTTCTTTTTTTATAAATCTAGCACCATTTGTTGGACCATCTTTTCTCCATTTAATTGTCTTTGTACTTTTGTCAAAAATCAGTAGACTACTTACATTTGGGCCTTTTCTGGGATCTCTACTGTGCTCAATGTTTATATCAATACCATGTTGTTTTGATTAATTAGCCCATCAGAGTAAGCCCTCCAAACTTACTCTTTTTAAGTTGCTGAGACCACTCCAGGTCTTTTCCACTTCCATATGAATTTTTAGAATCATTAATTTTAGAGTTTGTCAGTTCCTACAGGAAAAACCTGCTGGAATTTTGATTCAGATTCCATCGATCTGTAGATCAATGTGGGGAAAATCAACATCTTAGCAACTTTGACTTTTCCCATCCATGAACATGGTATATGTCTTCATTCAGTAAGGTCTTCCATTTCAGCAACGCTTGCTGTTTTCAATGTCAGTCTCATGTATCTTTTGTCAGATTCATGCCTGAGCATGTTTGTTCATGGTATTTCACATGGCATTGTTATTAAAATTCCAAGTTCTATTTGCTGTGACTATATACATATACAGTTAATCTCTATATGTTGACCTTGAGCCCTGCCATGTTGCTGATGCACTTACTAGTTTTAGTAGCTTTTATTTTGTGGACTCCATAGGATTTTTTCCTACATAAACAGTTAGGAAAGATTTACTTATAATTTGGATGCCTTTTTTTTTTTTTCTTTTTTGCCTTATGGCACTAGACAGAAACTCCAGGAAAATGTTGACTAAAAGTGATTAAAAATAAAAAGATAACAGTCATCTTTACTATGGTCTCAGTCTTAGGGAGATGTAGTTTTTCATAGATGACTTTATCAGGTGCAGGAAGTTAGTTTTATTTCTAGTTTTCTGAGGTTGTTTTTAATCATGAATAAATGTTGGATGTTGTTAAGTGCTTTTATTGAGATGATCTTATGTTTTTCCCTTTTAGGATATTAATACTATGAAGTTCACTGATTTTCAAAGTTAATTCAATTTTGCTTTCCTGAAATAAACTTCACTTCATCATGATATACTATTTGATAGATAGATAGATAGATAGATTTGATTTATTAAACTTTTGGTAAGAAATTTTGCATCTTTGTTATTAGAGATATTATTTACTGTTATAATTTCTTGTAACGTCTTTGATTAAAAATCAGAATAAGACCAGCTTCATCAAATGATAATAGAAGCATTCCTCATCTTTTATTAACTGGAAAAGTTTGTGTAGAATTGGTATTACTTCTTCCTTAAATAGTAATAGATTTTACCATTGAAACCATTTGGACATATAGTTTTCCTTGTTGTAAGGGTTTTAATCACAAATTTAATTTCTGTAACAGATATAAGACTATTTAGACCCTCTTTTTTTTCTAGATGAACTTTGGTAATTCATATCTTCAAAGGACTTTTTTCACTTCTTCTGTGTTGTCAAATTTATTGACAAGAAGTTCAAAATATTGCATTTTTCCCTTACAACATCTGTAGAATAATAGGTGATGTCCACTTTTTTCATTTCCTTGATCACTTGGGGAAACAAGTATATTGGTTTTATTCATTTTTTAAAGAACTGGCTTTTATTCACTGGTTTTTCTTTATAGTTTCCCTTTTATTCTTTCATTGATTTATTCTCTTTATTATTTTCTTTCTTACACTTACTGTAGGGTTTACTTTGCTCTTCTTTTTCCAGTTTTTTAACTTGGAAGTTTTGACGATTGATTTAAAACCTTTATTTTCTGGGGCGCCTGGGTGGCTCAGCGGGTTAAGCCTCTGCCTTCGGCTCGGGTCATGGTCTCAGGGTCCTGGGATCGAGCCCCACATCGGGCTCTCTGCTCAGCGGGGAGCCTGCTTCCCTCTCTCTCTGCCTGCCTCTCTGCCTACTTGTGATCTCTGTCGAATAAATAAAAAAATCTTTAAAAAAAAAAAACCTCTATTTTCTGTTATAATGTAGGTTCTTAGTACTAAATTTTCCTCTAAGCCCCACATCAGTTACATCCCCCCCGAATTGTGATGTGTCGTGTTTTCATTTTCATTCAGCTCAAAAGCACTCAAATTTTCATTTTTGTTTCTTGATTATTTAGATCTGTGTTCTGTTCAGTTGCCAAATATTGGGGATTTTCCAGATATCTTTCAATTGTTGATTTCTAATTTACATCTGTTTGGGCTGAGAAAGTGATGTGTATAATTCAAATTCTTTTACATTTATTGAGACTTATTTTATGACCCAGAATATGGTCAGTTTTGGTAAATGGTATGCATGCGCTTGAGAAGGTTGGGTCTTCTGCTGCTGTGGTGTGCAGTGATCTATAAAAATCCAGCCCATCGAGGTAGCTGGTAGTGTTGTTCCAAGTCTTTTCTCTTTGCTGGTTTTCTATCTGCTTCTTCATCTGCGTGCACTGATCAGTGCCCAGTGGGAGCCCCTGGGGGAGGTCTGTGCACAGTCTGGAGCCCTCTGTCTGCAGCTCCCTCCTCCCAGTGCGGTTCTCTGCACTCGGATCGTTGTGCTCTCCGGACTCTAGACACCGCACTGCTCTCGCTTCTCAATTCCGTCCCTTCAACTCGGGAGGCCCCTGGGCACTATGTCCAGACAGCGAGTCATGACCCTGCAGCAATCAGGTGATTTGTTTCCTTTCCTTTAGAAATCACTCCCTGCACTGCCTGGTTTTCAACATCTCAAAACTATTGCTTCGTGTATTTTACCTTGTTTTTTCATTCCTTCAAATGGGAGAGGACATCCAGTCCCTGCCACTCTATGGTACCGCACTGTTCAGTATTTACGTAGTACTGAGATGCTCTGGGGGCCAGGCTGGCATTAGAGTGGGCATCAGAAGTGTCGGAGGGGCAGATGGTTCTGGAAGACCCTGACTGGCGAAGGGGCCCCAAGAATGTCAGGGCATGGAGTGGCATGCAGACCTGGGGGACGGAGCCAAGCAAAGTGAGGTCAGGAGTACGGGGGAAGCTCGGGGCCGGAGAGGGGGCTGCACCCGCCAAGGACCCTGAGAGCCAGAGCTTCTGGTGGGTACAGCCTTCTGGGAGGTCCAGGCCCCTCTGGGAGGGACGTCAGACCCTGTAGGACAGCTGAGTATCGGCAGGACCATTATAACTTGTCTGTTCACCCACCCACTCACTCATTCACTCATTCATTCATTCACTCACTTGTCCATTCATTCATTCTCTCACTCGTTCACTCACTCATTTGCTCACTCGTTCACTCACTCATTATCCCTCCCTCCATCCGTGTTCAGTAAGGAAAGATGCTGGTTTTTGTCCAGTTGTCGTGGCCGGGCACTGTGCTGGCCATCCATGGCCCCACTTCCTCCTGAACACAATTTTAGGGGCAGGTATGGTGACCTCACCATTTTACAAGTGTGGAGGCCCAGGCAGCCAGTGCCTGTTCCACTCTGGCCCCTTCCCCGGTGCTCAGAGCCCTGGGCCCTGGAACCAGATCTGAAGAGGCCTCTTTGATACCAGCGTGATACTCAAGATAGGATTATGACATTTAAAAGTCAAGACGGAAGCTCCTCTCCCCATGACGATGACGTGGTGCCAAGCCCTGGCTGGAAGCTGCTGAGAGAAGCATCACCTGGCCCTGGCCCCGGGCGGGCGGGGGAGCTGCCGAGTCTCTGCATCTAACAGAGAAACAACCAGGCGTCCTGCCGAGGCAGAGACAGGGCGTCCGTCATGGCCGTGCCTGGATCCCACATGCCTGGTCTGCCCCGCATCCACCCGTGCGTCCCGCCCGCTTCCCTGGGAGACCGGAGGAAGTGTCCAAGCTGCCTGGGCAGGGAAGGGTTAAGGAAGTATGGAGCGCGTCTCATTTACATGCACAATTCTCCCTGTCCTTTCCTCCCACATCCCAAGGCTGGTGCGAACTGATCAATATTTCATGAAGACATATCCTGTGACGTGGTGGGGAGGCAGGTGCACGTGGCTGGGCTCTGTGCCAAGGGAAGAGGAGGAGGCTGGGGTCTGGGTGGCCCCGGGACCCGTGTGAGGCTGGTTCTTCCTGAGCTGACCCTGCGCGTGCTGCCAGAGGCCCAGGCTCCTCTGCCCTGGGGGTGCTTCTCCCTCCGCCCTCCCTGACCTGAGTGGCCTCCTCCCGCATAAACGAATGAAGGGATGCTGTCCCAATAGCAACAGGCATAGGTTCCGAGGGACACTGACGGCTGTCCCTGCGAAGACACCCATGCATGGAGCACAGGGAAATGCGCTGCCAGAGGCCGAGACCACCAGACCAGCCAGGGTCAGCCTGGAGGCACACAGCACAGCCAGACCCCCCGTGGGGATGCGGCTGCGGAGGGAAACAGGCGCCAGGGAGCAAAAAGGGGGCCTCTCCGTGGAGGGGCGTTTCAGCTGGGACTTAAATAGCGGGTCTGGGTCTTGGAGGGAGAAGGACGGCTTGTAGGGAAAGCCAGAGAGTGGGAACACGGAGGGTTCTGGGCGAAGCAGGAAGGGACAGAGAATGTGGAGCGAGGGGGTAGAGGAGGCCGGGAGCAGGGATGGACGGGGGCGGCCAGGAGCCCAGGAGTTAGGGAGCGAGTTACCTTTCAGCGGGTGAGTTCCTCAGTCTCTGAGCCTGAGCCTAAGCCCCTGGTCTGCTACTGGGTCCAGGCCCCCGTGGAGAGTGGTCCAGGCCTGCCGTGGGGAAGCCCACGTGCTGGAGAAGAGCCAAGGGTAATTCTTGGAGCCCGGCGGAGCGGAGGTCTCAAGTGCTGGCGGGGACTGAGCTCTGACCCCTGATGACTCTTGTAGGGGGGACCGTGAGGCGGGGTCTGTCCTGGAATTGAGAGACCACCCAGGTTCCCCTCGGGGCTTTCTTTGCGATGTGCTATGCGGGGAGGGGGGGCGGGGGCGGGGGAGAGGCCGGGCCTCAGTTTCCCCAGCTGGAATATGGAGTCCGGCAGGCATCTCATGGTCCCTGCCGAGTCAGCCGTGATGCTGGGGTAGGCAGGCTTGACCCTGAAGAGCGCCCCACTCTCCCTGCTCGAAGGACACTGAAGTGAGGGCCGGGCGTGGTGGGGGGGGGTGGTCCTGCTGGGGGGACAGAGTAGGTAATTGCATTAAGCCATCCACGGGTCTCAATCTGCAGACCTCAGCAGAAGGGGCTCCCCCAGGGCCTGTCCTGTGACCCCTCACCCCCGCACACTCCGTAATTCCTGAATAACAACTACCCAAATTCACTTAGCCATGCAAATGGCCCCACGGGCCCTGGCCACTGGGCCCTCCACCCGGTTTCCTCCTAGACTCACCTCCTCCGCGCTGTCCTCCCGGAGGGCCGGGAGGACGCTGGTCCTCCCCGCCGCCCCCCCCCCCCCCCCCGCTTCGTTTTTCCGTTGACTCAAGCGTTCGTGTATCTGTTCCTTAGCCGGTCCACGTGGATGCTGCCGGGCTACGGAGCTGAGAGTCTCCAGAGGCCCAAGGGACAGGCTCATGCACCCTGGGCCCATTTTACGGAGCAGTAAACAGGCTCCAAGAGGGTAGTGGCCGAAAGCCACACAGCTGGGAGGTCAGTGTTCATCTCCATTCCCAGGACAGGCCTGACTCCAGAAGGTTCCACAGTCCCGGCCTGACCTTCTCATCACAGGTGCCCTGTGTACTTGGCGGTGGTGGGGGGAGTGGGGGGAGGGGCGCTCCAGGCGTGCAGGCGGCACTCAGGGCCCTGGGGCTCCACGTGGCTGCCAGGGTTGCCGGAGAGGTGGGTGCAGGCTGGGGAGGGAGGGGAGCCTGGGGGGGACCGGGTGGCCCCGTGGGGGGCTGCTCACACGGGCGTGGGGAGTGCGAGGGGGGATGAAGCCTGCAGGGAGCTGGCAGCGGGCCAGGGGGAGGGGGCAGCACCCACGGTGTCCCCTTGGCGTTTCTCACAGAAGGAGCTGTGGCTGCTGAAAGGCGCGGGAATGAAAAGAGGCCCTCGAGGACATGGCTCTTTGTCGAGAGCAGAAAGACCCGGTTCGCTGCCGGTGCCGCCTGGCCTGGGCCTGGCTGGGCCCCACTTCCGCAAGTGGCTTCGTGCTTTCATGTGAAACAGGTTGTTGATAACGCGCTCTGTATTCTGTAATTAAAAACACGAATTAACGGCCTGGGGCATTCATCCCGGTGTGGAGCCTGCGTGCCAGCCTCGCTCCGGCAGACGGGGCCTCGGGCAAGTGTCTCACTGCTGTCCTGCCATCCATCGTCACCTGCGGAGGCATCCTGCTGCCCACGCCTGTGCCGGCCCGCCCTCATCCCCGCTCCGCTCACTGCTGTCTCTGCCCCAGAAATGCTGCCCAACTCTGCCCATCCCCCAGCCCAACGGGAACACCTCCTCCAGGAAGACCTCCTGACGGCTCTGTCTATGGGGCTCCCTCCTGCCCTGCCTGCTCAGAGCCTCACCTGAGACCATGGCCTGGGGTGTCTAACTCCCTGGCGTGGCCCGGCAGCCCCTACCTCTGTGCCAGGCCCCAGGTGACTCTGGGGTTCAGTCCCTCCCTCTGCGCCAGGCCCCAGGTGACTCTGGGGTCCAGTCCCTCCCTCTGCGCCAGACCCCAGGTGACTCTGGGGTCTAGTCCCTCCTTCTGTCCACTGGGAGAGGCCCTCACAGTGCGGCTGGGAGGAAGGACAGGGCATTGGGTGGGGCATTGGTGGGAGTCGGGGGGCTGAGGTTCAGGCAACCCCCCACCACGGACCTGTGGATATTGTGAGCAAATCCCTTCCCATCTCGAAGCCTCGGTTTCCCCAATGGCCACTGGGACTTTGTGCTTTCAGAAAGGGGGGCCTGGTGGCACACATCCCAGAAAGTGCTGCTTGAAACCCCACATCCCCATCCCCAGTCTGGAGGGCTCGCTTGCTTGGGCTGCCCCAACAGAGTGCCACAGGCTGGGGGCTTGAACTGCAGAAGCAGGTCAGCCACAGTCCTGGATACCAGAAGGTCAAGGTCAGGGTGCCCCAGGGCTGGCTCCTTCTGAGGCTGTGGGGGTGTCCAGTCCAGGTTGCTCTCCAGCTTGGAGTCCTTGGTGCCCCCTCTCTGCCTCCGTCACTATGTGTCCGTGGCCCTATCCCCCTTTTACAAGGACAACCCCTCCCTTCCCATGACCTCACCCTCACTTACCTGAGTGTACCTGCGACAAGCCTACTTCCAAATAAGTTTCCCTCGGAGGTATCGGGTATTAGTATCTAAATGTTCTGATTTGGGGGGCACCCGACTCAGCCCATAGCATCTGGAGACATTGCCTTGGCCACTGGGCACCTCGGCTGGCACTGTCCACCGTGCGCTGGCCACAGGCCCTTGATGCCTCCCAGTGGGCCGGGCAGAGACCCAGACTCCAGCAGGGGAGGGACCACGTCCTGGGAGCTGGCAGTAGATGGACAGAGGTGTCTCGGCTCACCTCAAGGGTCCAGGTCCAGGCAGGCGTCCCTGGCTGGGAGGCACAGAGCTGGGGTTTTACAGACAAAAGAAGGTCTGTGTGTGGGGAAGAGAGGGACTCCTACTCCAGGACTGATGGGCTCGCTTGGCACCAGTGGACCCGGGGAGCACCCAGACAGCCTCCATCTCTACCATCCTGAGCCCAGAGCAGTAGGGGCTTGGGGCCAGGGAGGATCCCCAGAGACCCTCAGGGACTACAGCGGCCCCTTGCTGGCCCTCCTGGTCTGATCTCAGGGACCTGGCTGAGGTCTCCGTCCCCCACTTGTGGAGGCATCCGACCAGCTAGGGCCCTCAGGGACTCCAGTGCTGCTGAGGCACTCGGGTAACCTTGGGCCTTGGGGGGGGCAGGGCAGGGCCAGCGACTCCCTTCCCTCCTCCCCTGTCCCCTGCTGGCTTCCTGCCTCAGAGCTTCCCCGGCACCCTGGGCACCCTTTCCCCACCCCAGGGTGTCACCGCTCTCCCGCCACAGCTGACCTCAGGGGTTCTAGCCTCCTCCACATCCCGGGTATGCTGCGCCCCAGCCCAGTGTGGGGGCGGGGTGTTCAGGGCACATGCTCGGCCTCCTGGAGTCAACACTGAATAATTAAAAGCCTGTAATGAAAGGCTCCTTGAGTATTGATTGTATCCTGGGGCTGACTTGCAGGGAGCACTCACTGTGGCCTAGCCTAGTGTCACCCAAAGGCGGAGGGGCCTGGAGCGGCCAGGGGCGCTCGCAGGGGCACAGGGAGCAGCTGGATGGGACCTGGGGGCGTCTCGTGTCTGCGGCACCTGCCACCAGGAGTGTCCAGCCTGACCCGGAAGGCTCAGGTGTGAGGACGGTTGCGTGCTGGGGCTATGAAGGCTATGATGACGGGGAGCCCGGGGGCCCCTCTGCCTGGCAATCCTGGGAGACTTCCAGGGGAAGGTATGGCTGGGCCTCCCTCAGAGTGGAGGGGCGAGGGAGGCAGCCAGGGACCGTGCCCCCTCCCCACCGCCCCCCTCTACCGACAACGCTCAGCAGGGGGCCCGGCGCCCTCCGTTGTCCGGGTCCCCCATCTAGACGGCCTCGCTCGCACCCTCCCTTCTCAGCAGGCCTGGGTGGTGGCTCCTGGGGGGAGACAGAGGCCCCGCGAGCAAGGGCTTCTCTGGAAGGCTGGCGGGGACCCTGCGCTGTCCACGTTGTCTGTCGCCGCCCCGCCACCTCTGCCGTCACGGTTCACGGTGCCTCCCGCTCACTCCGCCTGCCCTGGGGGCATCTTCATAAGGGACGAGAGCCAGGTGCCCCTAGAGGACTCCACTGCCCCCGCCGGAGCACCATCCCGAGCTGGCCGGGCCTGGGGCCTCACCACCCGCCTGCCCATCCCCCTGCCCTCCAGGGGCTGGAATCTGGCCTCTGGCCGGGAGCTCCCAGACCAGACCAGCCCCCCCCGGGCCTTCCTTCCATCCACAGGCAGCTGCGCCCTCTGTGCAGGGCCAGGCGGGGCAGAGGACACGGCGACGGCTGCACATGGGCAGGGACGACCCAGCTGGCTTTGTCCGCGAAGGTGGATCTGGTCTCTGGCTCCCACGAGCCTGAGTGACTTCAGGGCTCACAGCTCCTTTCCCTCAGGCCACTTCCCATGGCCACACATCCAGGAGCCTCTGAAAGAACAGGGGCCGGGCTGGAGCCCCAGCCGGGGAGTGCGGGCCCTGATGTCACCCCTAGGCCATGACACAAGGCCAGGGACAGGTGGGCAGTGACCACTCTCCACATAAAGTCAGGCAGGGCCACGAGGCCAAAGAGGGTGGTGGCCAGAGCAGGGAGCACCGGGGGAGTGGCTGGGCTCCATGGTTCCCAGCCGGGGTGCCCCGCGGCGACCTCCCCACCGGGTGCTGTGGCTTGTGGTCACATCGTGTCCCAACCAGGGCCCCATCCATCCCAGAGGCAGCCGGTGACTCGTCTTTCGCCTGGTGCTCCGTCAGCTTCTAGAAGGACTCCAGGTCTACATGGCCGGTGCCGTGGGAAATATGCTCCCTTCCTGGGGGTCCAGCTCTATCGGGGAGGCAGGTGTTCCACTGCCTGTGGGCGCCCCCACCCCTCAGCCCGCAGACAGCGGCTGCCTCTGCCCCCTGAGCTCACCCTGGCGGCGGGCAGGAGAACAAAGTGAACTCAAGTGCCAGCGGCTGCAGGGCGGGGCGGGGAGGGGAGGGGCAGCCGAGGCCCCTGGCCCCCCGGAGGGGACGGGAACAGTGGCTCTCAGGATGGGGAACAGCAGACCAGTTGGCGGGACACACGGACAGGGAGCAGACGCCCACAGGGGTGGGGAATGCAGATCCCACTGACCTGGTGCCTCTGGGTCAGCCCGACCGGCGCACGGACCCCGTGCTCCGACCCGGTGCTCCGACCCCATGCTCTGGCCCCGGCCCAGCACAGACTTCTGGAATCAACTCTCTGGCCCCGGGCATCCTCAGTGCTGCAGGGGGAGAACCGAGCGGGCAGGGGCTGTGCCGTATGGCTCGGGCTCTTTGGCACGGGGTGGGGGCAGGGAAGCCTGGGGACGAACCCGCAGGCCCGGGAGGTACAAGGTGGGGACTCAGGGACAGAGACGGACAGCTCTCCGTCAGCAGGAAGGTCCTCAGGAGGACCCCGGGGGCTCTGCTTCCATGGACATGGGTGGAGGCGAGGCCTGGGGGTGCGGGGACGTGCTATGGGGTCCTGGGTGCCTGTCACTCACCTTTGGGCTTCCCTTCTAAGCTGGGGGTGCCAAGGGCTCCCCAAGTACATGCCCCAGGAAATCTCCCCCTCCCTGGGGTAGGAGGAGACACTTCCCCAGGGTCTGTCCTGAGCGTCTGTCTCCAGGCTGCCTCTGACCACCTGCACTGGCAGCCCTACCCATGACTGCCCAGGCCGGTGCCCGCCCCTGTCCCCTGCTGCCCTGCCCGGACTTCCCGTGTGCGGTGGGGGGCTGAGGTGGCCCCCGGTGGCCACTCGGGGCCTGGGAACAGGAGAAGGCCGAGCACACAGCTGAGCAGCCCTGGATCCGAGGCCGGGGCACCGCTAATAAGGTTGATATTTTAAAATATCGCTGGCTTGCAGGCTTGCTTCCCTTCCAGTGGCCTCGTTCCCCGCGGCCCGCCCCCCCTCGGGGTCCATCATGAATATTCATCCAGCCCGTGCTGACTCCGGCTTCCACTTGTCTTCCCGGGGGTTTCCTGTCTGGGAAGCTTCCTCCGCTCCTTACCCCCTGCGGGTCATTCCCAGACCTACAGAGTCCCCCGGCAGAGACCACAGCCCCTGCCCAGGGGCCCCCCACCTCCCCTCCCGGCTGACCCACCTGCCCTAGAAATAGTGAGTTCACACTAGCTCAGCCCTAACACAACAAAGCAGAGCCCCATCACACTCAGGCTACTTCGAGGGAGCACCGCATAGAGAGGGGAAGCAGCTCACCAGGTCACACGGGGCCAGTGCGGCCGACCAGGGCTCCTGCAGCTCTGTCTGGGGTGCGGGGGCCCTCCTGCTGGAGGTGGGCCTGGACCACGGTCCTCCCGGTGGGAAGGCCCCAGAGCTTGTCCAAGGCGGCCCCGGGTGCAGAGCAGGGGCTGGCGCACGGTGCCCAGCAGGCGGCAGGCAGTCAGGACCACGGCCTCCAGACTGATTGCCCCTTCCGTTGAGCATCAAGGGGAGAAGCAATGTGGTCAGACCCGGCGGGCTCCAGCCCGGCCTCTGCCGCTTCCCCGTGGGCCCTCCAAAGCTGGGAGCCCCGGCGGCCGTCCAGAGGGGGCTGGACGCTGTCCTCCTCAGGTGCAGGTGTGGGGACCATGGACCGGCAGGTGCACAGGATGGGGGGTAGTGAGGGTACGGGAGGGGCCAGCCTGCCCTGCGCTGGCTCCGGCCCATCCACCTGCTGGCATACGGGCAGTCAGCCCCAGGGCCTCAGTTTCCACCTTGCACAGAGATGAGGGGCACAGTGTATTTCTAGAAGCTTCCCAGCCCTCCTGTGGCCAGCCACGCCCTCAGGCCCAGGAAACACGAGGGAGGATGATGTGCTCAAATGGGCTCCTGGTCCCATCCCCCCTCCCAACTCCCTTGGGCCTAGAAGTTTCGTTTTGGAAAGCACGGTAGGGGGCAACTAGGAGCTCTGATTGGGAGTGAGACTCGAACTCTGGCCCCCCTGTGCCCTCACCCATCCCTCCCTGCCCTGGGGTCACCGAGCTGGCCCTTTCTAACAGGGGGTCCCTTGCATGGCCGGCCTTGGCCCTGGCCGCTGAGACACCCCGCTCCGGGGGAGGTTGCTTCAGCGGAAACAGGGCCTACAGAGACCGCTAGGCCCCAGGCACGGTCCCTGCTCCTACCGAATTACAACCCGGTTACTAAGAGAGCACAGGCCTTGCACTGAGCAAGCCGCCCTATAGGCTGCTGTGATCTACCCCCAGCTGCGCACAACCCTGCATGCCCACACACAACACACGTGCACATATGAGTGCATGCGCAACATCCTATGTGGCACAGGACCCCCAAAACAGGTCCAAACTAGCCCACATGTCCCGATCAGCCCACTCTCCTGGAGCTCCTGCCCCGCCCCCGCCCAGCACCGCCCCAGTGCCAGCCCCAGCCCTGCCCCAGGTCCTGCCCCAGGTCCTGCCCCAGCCCTGCCCCAGCCCCTACTCTGCAGCCTCAGGAGGAGACAAAGCCTGCAGAGAGGGCAGACAGGCATCGGGGCCCCTCACACCACGAGCTCTCCATGAAGTGTCCCAGGTCTCCTGAGGCACATGTAGGGAAGTGACCCTCCGCCAGGTCCTGTCTGCTGTGCTCGAGGCCGCAGGAGGTGAGCTGAGCCACCGCCAATGCCCTAAGGCCTGTTGTGCTCACTACCAATCGCCTCCCAGCACACCTGCCTTGGGCTATGGCACTGAGGCCTCGTCCCGGGAGCCCGCTCACGGCACTGAGCACACAGTAGGACCCCAGGAAATGCCGGTGGCATCGGTGCCGCTGATGCTCGTCCAGGTCTCTCCACCCGACCCCAAGCCCAGGCCCTCCGCTGTGGTCCCGGTGGGGGGCGACCGTGCTTGGTCTCACCGAGCCTTCAGGAAGCCCCATCACTCAATCGACCAGGCTTTGCTCGGGCCGGGCATTGCCAGCTCTCGAGGGAGGGCTCCATCTCGTGGGCCCACCATGGTCACATCCTTAGGGGGCCCATGGGCCGTGGGGAGGAGAAACACGGACCCGCCATCCCTGCTGGCAGAGACCAGGGCCCACAGAGGATGGGGACGCAGGGGAGAGGCCTGGGCTGTGCCGAATAGAGGGGCCGCACACCCCATGGGCAGCCAGGGCTGGGGTCCTTGGCCGCCAGCACTAATTTCTCTGGACCAAGAGCTCCTTCTCTGGGCCCTCGACGCCAGTGGTCAGAGTGGGGCTTTGCTAGAAAGCCGATGCTGAGCTCTGCTTTCCCAGAAGTCGGGGGCACCATGGAGAGGTGGCTGGGGCGGGGCCCTGCAACCAGGGGCAGGGTGGGGGGGTACGGCGGGTGGCTGACTGTTAGAGCCTCTGGGCCTTGCAGGGTGGGAGCCACCGGCCAGCTGGTCTGGGGCCTACCTGAGCCACCCCGGGCTGCAGAGGGAGAGCTGCCCAGAGCGGCCTAGGGACCAAGGCGTGTCCATTCAGGGCTGGGGTCTGAAAGCATGACCTCGGCAGAGAGACTGACAGCAAGGAGGGGACACTAGCCTTAGAAAGACCCTCCCCAGCAGTCCCTACCCTCAGCAGTGAGCGGGGCAGAGGGCAGAGCTGTCTGCCTGGCGCTCTCTGTCTCCTTGCTTGCGTGGCTCCCCCACCCCCTCCCTGACCGTCTCAGCCTGGCCTCCACGCTGTTGGGTAAGGGGCTCGCTGGAGCACCTCTGGGGACATGTGCAGGGCTGACCCCCTGTGGCCCAGAGCTGCTGTCCCATTTCCAGGTCTTTCTGGCCTCCTGGCCACTGTGTGGCCGACACAGGACCTGGTCCCCTCTACAGCGTCCACACAGAAGAGGGCCGGCATCTCACGGGGCTCGGCCCGCCCAGCCAGAAGCACACGGGCTGGCCAGACAGTCGTTCTCAGCAGGGTGGGCGTTTTTCTTGGCTCGAGCTCTGGCACAGTGTGGCCCAAACACCCCCTCAATCCCTCCCTAGCTGTCCCCCTCAGGCTGCCCCAGGGACTGCCCTCCATGCTGCCTGGGTGCAGAAGAGCCGTACCCAGGCCCAGCCCCTCCCCCGGGATGGGTACCCGCAGGCCCCTGCTGACGCTGGGGGCGGCCTTCGCTGAGACCAGCCGTGCCCCTGAGCCAGCTGGCTAGCAACTTGTCCAGTGTGCCCAGTGGGGGGCATGGGCCCCAGGGCAGCTGGAAGAGGCTGCTTCCTCCCCGAGCAGGCAGGCTAGGGCAGGCCGGGCACTCCGGGCCCCTCCCTGGTGCGGGCAGGGCCTGGCACGGTGGCATCCCGCCTCCCTCCTCCAGCCCGCTGCACACCTTGTGTCCTCTGCACGTGGCCATAAGGGAGGCACTATCTACGAGTCCCCCGCCTGACGGAGGAGGCTGAGCCCGGGCGGCTTCACGGGGCTGGGGTCCTTCGCGGTTGTCCGAGACCGCCTCTGCTCACCTCCAGACCTGAGAAGAACACGGAAGGCTGCCTGGAGGAGGAGAGGGTTCGGCTGGGGCGAGGGAGGGTGAGGAAGGCGTCCCGCGGGCGCCGTCCCTCGCAGCCCAGGCCCAGCCGCACACCCGGGCTGCGCTATTGGAGAGACGCGTGCTCTGCCAGGTGGCGCCCAGACTATTTGGGCTGACCTCTGTCCCGGACAGGGAGGACGGTCCGGTTCAGGGCACCCTGCTGCTGCTTCCCTCGGCCCGGCCTTTCGCTCACAGCTGGGCCTCAACGGCTCTCCACCTCCTCGGGCCGGGCACTACATCCCCCATTCTGCAGCAGGGGAAACCGAGGCACAGGAGGGGAGGTGTATACGATTGGAACCTGGGAAGGGCGTCTCACCATCTGCATGGGGTGGGGTGGGGGGTGGAGGGTCTAGTGTGGCTTTACATCCCACCATCCCTGCAGGTCATGGTCACCCAGCTGACCACCGCAGGTCCAGCCCCTGACCACACTGCTTGGGCACAGAAGGGACTGCTGGGCCCCACACATGCACATGGCGCTGCCCACTGCCTCACACGCCACTGAGGCCACCTGCACTGTCCCCTAAGACAGGGGCCTGGACCCTATGTCAGGGCTGTACGGGTTCTGTCCTGGGGGGGGCCTGGGCCTGGGGCCAGGGGCATTGGTCTAAGCCCCTCATCGGGATGGGCCAAGGGGCTGGCAGGGTGGGTGCTGGGGAGGCTGAGGAAGGATCCCGGAGCGTGGAGGGAATGCTCCAGCCAAGAGCGCAGGGGCCAGTGGGGACGGGCCTGCCAGGGCTGAGCTGAGGTCCCCCCAGAGCAGAGCCGAGCTGCCCCAGAGCCCGCCAGGCCAGGCGCAGCCCCTGCCATGTGGAGCGACACCCACCCCCCGCCCCCAGGGCCGCAGTCCCCTGAGGAGAAAAAGCAGAGTTGGACTTCTCTGGGGTGAGGGGTGGCCTCCCAGCTGTGGGAGGCCCTAAACCTCCTCCCGCCACCGCCGGGGACACCCCCAGCCCCACCCCCAGACCCACAGGCCCCGTCCTCCCCCACCTTCCTCTCTTCAATCTCAAACAGCTCTTTCTGGCGGGGGGGTGGGGGGCCTCCGGAGCCGAGCTCTTTCTGCAAATGCCCTGGGGAGGAGAAGGAAGCCGCGGCGTGTGGAAGCCAAGTGGGACCCCTGGCCCGCAGCCTGCCCCCAACATGCGGGCCCAGCCTCATCTGACCTGGCTGCGCCTCCAGGCTCTGCTTGGGGACCTGGACTCCAGCTGCTGGGCTACCCGCCCCCCCGCTGCCCTTGGCCTCAGATGACCTCAGCTCCCCCCACCGGCTCCCCCCAGCTCTCCCTCGGTCCCCCCTCAGCTCTCAGATGTTCTGGATCCTCGCAGGTGGATTCTTGACCCCCCCACCGGCTCCCCTGTGCCCTTCCCAGCCCCCCTCCTCCAGCTGGCCCAGTCCCCCCGAGTGTCTTCCGCGAACCCCCAGACTCCTGCTCTGATCCCTGGCAACCAGGGCCTTGGTCAGGGAACAGGATCCACGCTGCGCACCCCTCTCCCACGTGGAGTGTTAGGGGGCAGGCAGAGCCTGTCCGTGGGCATCCGGGGGACAGAAGCAACAGGGCAGGGGTGACCTGGGGGGTGGGGCTGCTGGACGGCAGCGAGAGCGTGTCTGGGGCTGGGGTCTGGGAACCACTGGGAGACTCGGGCAGGGACCCAGAGGGTGTGGGCCCGCAGGGATTTGGGTGGAGGCCGGGGTCAGCCGTCCGGGGAGGGACAAGGACAGGTGGAGCAGCTGTCCTGACACGGAGGCCCTGCCCTGGCCTGAAGCCTAAGAAGCTAGAAGTGGGGGGGGGGGTGCCGGAGCTGCTTTCCGAGGGGTCAGACTGGGGCCTGCTTATGTCTGGGGGGATACAAGGCTGGACAGCTGGCAGACGGGTCCTCCCCTCTGTGCGGCGGAAAGAGCCTGGCGGGCTCGGGGTCGGCGGGTGCGCAGCTCTCCTGGTGAGGTGGGAACCCCGGCCAAAGGACAGGGGTGCTGGGCCTGCGGTCCGCTCAGCCCCCGGGGCCCTGCGCCGCCGCGGCCGCTGTCCCCCACAAGAGCCCGTCCGCCCCCGCGTCCTTTACCAGAACCTCGGAGCTCGGAAGTCCGCCGTCGCGCCCCCCCCGGGGCTGCCGCTACTGCCGCCCAACTCCGCCAGCTCATCCACTCAATAAAATTTTATGGAGTCCCCGGCGTGGTCCTTGAGCAGGGTCTCGGAGGACGAGACTTCCGGGCCCTTCTGGAAGCGCCGGCATCGGCCTCCCACATGGGCAGACGTCAGACAGGCACCTGCGGCTTCGCCTGTCCCCGTGTTGCTTCCCACCCTCGCGGGCTACGAGCAATTAAGCGATCAGAGTGGGCTCAGACGAGGGTCTTGGCGGTGCGATCATGTTATTGCCCGAGAGAGCTAGAGATTTCTCGGCTCTTTCCTGCGCATAACCCCCTCCTGGAGAATTGTTCCACTTCAGAGAGCCCGCAAGATGGCCATCAAAGGGTCTCCCTCTCTGTGCGAGACCGGAGCGCCCCCGGCGGCCGCGTTCGGGGCTCCCTGTGCTCATCAATCTTCTCATTTGGGGGCCGTGGGCCCGGAGCCAGGGGACCCGATGCGGGCAGGGCCAGCTCGGGGAGGCAGCGGAAGGTTGCGGGGAGGGGCAGGGTGGGGGAGCCGCCCGTGCAGGGGCCACTCACTTATACTTCTAACGGGTGAGTTTTCTCGAGTGGAATAAAACGTCCCCCAATCAGGACAGCAGCCAGAGGTCTGAGGTAGGGGCTCCCCCAGATGGCCCAGGCTGGTGGGAGTGTGGGGTGGGGAACACTGGCATACCCCCCGCAGTGACTGCACTCCGGAGCTAGGGGACAGGCAGGGAGGGAGCTGGAGCCCATGTGGCCTGGTGGCTGGATGGCTCCTGGGCCCCTGAGCCTCGTTGACCAGGATGGGTCATTTGGTTGGACCGTCTGGAGACAGTGAGGAGAGTGGCCGGGAGGACTCCACGTGAGCAGAACCTGGTGGGCTGTGGGGAGCCCAGGAGGATGCAGGACGGCCTCTGGGACCACGCGGCACCGTGAGCCAAGGTGGCCGAGGGGTGCAGGCTGCCTGGTCATCTCTGGGGACACAGAGTCATGGGGGAGGGGAGCTCAGACCCTCCAGAGCTCACCTGTGGGAGACCCCGGGGCTCCTCTTCTGACAGAGGTACGGCCAGCCCCCCACTCCTTCCTTCCAACTCCCTCCTTGGTGATGCTCGCTAATGTCCCTGGGTGCGTGGGGGCAGCTCTGCCCGCGATCAGCTCCTGCTGCTGTGTGCCCTGCACCCCCGGGGCCCCAGGGCTGTCTCAGCGCCCTGCCGCCGCTCTGGGCCAGCAAACGGTGGGGGGGGGGGGCTTGAAAGCTCAGGTGCCCAAGAGCCCAGGGGCACAGATGGGGTCTGGGGACATGGAGGGCAGTGGGGCTGGCCAAAACCCAAGCCTCCCTCAACACCCCAACCCCACTCAGCTCTGTTTGGGTTTTGGGGTCCCCCTCCCCCATCTCCAATCCCATGGGTGCTGCACACAGTGTCCCTATTGATAACACCCACCTCCTGCTGCATCACTGAGCTGACTCCCCAGAGAGCCGTTCATCCGCGTTGTCCAACCAGACACCTGGCAAGGGCCCCAAGGGTGGGGACGGCATCTGAGGTTTCAGGGGACTCTCCACCCCAGACCCCACGTCAGCCTCTGCTTCCTGGCCACTTCCAGCCAGCCTGACCCTGGGTGTGCAGGGTCTAGAGTGAGTCTCTGATTCTCCCCCAGGTGGACTTACCAGTTTCAGCCAAGGCCCAGGGGCATAAGGGAGCAGACCCTCTCAGTACCGCCTGTATCCTCTCCAAGCTGTGGAAGAAATTCCACACCCTCGTTCCAGCACATGCTTTCCTGATGGCGGGCTGCCATCCTCATTGGGCATCATGAACAGCCCACAGGCTGTGCGATAGAACTTCCAAGCAGAGCCTCCCAGAGTTGCTCAGTGCACAACCCGCACACCATACCCAGTACTTCCACCTATGATCTGAGGCCACCAAGCTGGGTGCGGAGAGGTACAGCCTGGCTATCATGACCCGTGTCTCTCTATAACTCAGAAATATCTTTAGGAAGTTAAACACAGAGTCTCAGCTAGCTCCCTGTGCCCGAGGGGCTGCCGGTGCTCACCCGTCCGTCCCCTTGCTCTGGGTGCAGATCTGCAAGGCCTTGGTTCAGAGATGTGGGATCCAAATTCTGAGCTCTACAGCCAAGACCAGCAGCAGGAGGAGGGAAAGCCCAGCCCAGGGAAGGAAGCGAGCAGCTTGGACCCAAACGGACCAGAAACCTGCAGGCCTGGAGGGGCCGGCGGCAGGCCAGTAGCCACGGTGGGGGAGGGTGCCATGGGCAGGGCAGCTGCGGGGCTTTGGTCAGGCTGTGCGCTGAGCTCTGGCCTTTCTGCAGCAAGTCAGAGTGGCGCGTTCAAACTTCCACTCCCGCCACCCTCCCCAGCCTCCTGACTGACCATCTCTGAGCATGGCCTGGGGATCGGGGTTTTAAAGGCCTCCCAGGGGCTCCGTTGCCCTGAGAGATGTGGGAGCTCCTGAGGTCCATGACAACTCATCTTGTCTCCATGGAAATCCAGGAAGTAGGTGTAAACTCATCTCCATTTCACAGAAGACGAGTCTGAGGGTCAGGGAGGTGATAGGCCAGGCAAGCAGAAGCAAGATGCGGGCCTTGGTCTTCCCAGACCTGGCCTGGGAGCCTTTCTCTTCGGCAGGCCCCCCTCACCCTGCCTCCCCTCAGACCACACCCGGCCCACAGGCTGGTGGCTGAGCCAGTGGCACAGGAGGCGAGGCAGCGGGATGACTTCTCCTTCCCACGTGACTGGGCCCTATTTACTTTTCATTTTGCTGACGTCCATTCTGTTGGATCAGAAAAGCGTTACATGTTATTGAAGAAAATTTGGAAATTCGGGGTGAGACTCAGGAGAAAGTTCAAATCCTTTCTAAGGCATCGTTCAGATCAAATTTGACACATTTCTTTCTGCTGTTTCGTGTGTGTGTGATGCTCTCTCACATTATTCCTACATCATTCCTGCACTTGCTAGTGCTAGTTGTCTTGCTAGTGTAAGCAATTCATGTGTTCATTTTTTATCTGTTTGCCAGGATTCGCACGTTCCTAGTCTGTGCAGTTCCTACCCACGGATACCACTCTTGTTTGGATGTTTGTGTCACCCCCCATTCAGCTGTGGGAGCTCCAGGAAGCTACCACCAGGGTCCTTCACGACATGTCCCCCATTCTTTAGGCACATTCTTGCCTTCTGGCACCAAAGGAGTTTCAGGCTAATTTTCACCTTCTCTGGAAAGCGCTATATAAGGAGCCCAGGCTTCTTTAGTGGAGAAGGGTACTTAGAAGCCAAGATCTGGGCCCTAAGAGTGCTCAGCACATGGGGGGACTCTTTGCTCCTGGGATCTCTCCACCAGCAGGACTGGCTAATGTGCTTCTCCACATACCAAGTGCAGAGGGACAAGCCTGCTTCCAAATGCCCTCTCAGAGGTCATACCTGATGACTGTGTTCCAGGGCAATGCTGCGGGGGTCCGTCCTTGTTCTCTAACGTCTCATTGCTGTAGCTTGCACTCCAGCGGGAGAAACTTGGCTCACGTGATCCCCAGGGCATCGATTCCTTCTCTCAAGCCTGGTGTACAGAAAAGAGTTTCGGACGTGAAATGAGGGGAGAACCCTAGGGACTGGAGTTCAGTATTTGTTTTCAGGTTGTATGAGAGAGATGGAAGGAGGAGGAGGAGGAGGGAGGAAAGGAAGAAGAAGGGGAAGTATTTGGAGAGGAAAGAGGAAGATTTACACCCAGTGAAATGCATGGATTTTAAGGGCAAAATTTGATGAGTTTGGTCAAACATATATTCCTATGTTGTCCTTATGCTAATTAAGGTAGCAAACACACCCATCAGCCCAACACATTCTCTCGTGGCCCCTCCAGAAAGGACCCAACCCTTATGCAAGCACCATTCTGGAATTCGCTATCACCGTGGGTGAGTTTTGTCTGTTCCTGAACTTGATTTGAAGGTCACGACAGCACTTCTGTTTCTGGCTGCTCTGGGCCAACGTGATGCTTACGAGACACTTCTCTATTGTGGCACATGGTCATAACTCTCATGTCTGGTGCTGAGCGTGTGTGCATCCACTCCCCTGGTGGTGGACCCCCGGGCTGCTTCCAAGAGCTGCTGTCAGTGTCCTTACACGGTCTTTTTGGGGACATGTGATTTCATTTTTCTTGGCTGTGGGGACATCCCAGGACACCCCGGGGAGTGGACTAGCTGAGTCAGAGGCTAGGTCCACTCTCCACTTTGTAAGAGATGCCAGGCTGTTTTCCAGAATGGTTTCCATTTCCCTCCCACAGTGGGGGCGGCAGAGGGAGAGTTGAGTCCTGGTTGCTCTCTCCTCCGCAACACTTGGTCTTTTCACGGTTACTGAGCCTGGGACGTGTCTGTCGTCTCGTGTTATCGTGGCTCCCACTCGAGCCTCCTGAGACAGATGGTGTCAAGCACCCTTCTTTCCTGTTGTTATTGGCCCTTCATATTTTGTGTTTGCTGAAGCGTTTGTTAAAGTATTTTGCCTGTTATATTACTCCCTATCTTTTTACTAGTGGTTTGTAGGACTTTCTTATATGTTCTGGATACAAGTCCCTTGGCCGATTCACGAACTGCAAGTCTTTTCCCCAAGCATGACCCTTGCGTTTTTTAATTCCTTAATGATATCTTTTGAAGACCAGAAGTTTTTGTTTTTGCTGAAGTCAAATTTAACAATTTTTCTTCCTTTTAGGGCTGTTTTGTTTTGTTTTCTGCTTGAGAAAGCTTTGCCTCTCCAAGGTCATCAAATCATTCTCATGGGGGTTTTTTTCTAGAAGCTCTACACTTTTGGCTCTCAGGTTTACATAGTTAGCTCATTCCGAAGTAATCTCTGTATGGGGCCCAACCTAGTGATGGAGGCTCATTTCCTCCCATACACTCATCTACTTGGTTCAACATTATTTGTGGACAATGCCATCCTCTCCACATTGACTTGCTGGGATATGTCATTCAAAATTCAACGGATCAGGCAGATCCGGGTCTGTTGCGGACTCTCTCTTTGATTCCATTGAACGATTTCTCTACATTTACGCCAAAACACATCACGGTCTCCGTAATTGCAGCCCAAGAGTGAGTCTGAAATCAGATGTTGTCATTCCTCCGGGAGGGATTCTTCTCATTCAGAATTGCTCTCCCAGTCTTGGTCCTTTGCACTTACACGTAATTTTAAGATTATCTTGACAATTTCCACAAGAATACTTCTGGGATATTGACTGGGATGGCATTAAATCTGTGGTCCAGTTTGGGGAGAATTAACCCCTCACAACACCAAACCTCCAGTCTGTGCCGTGTTACATTTTCCTGTTCATTCAGGCTTTCTTTAAGTTCTCTAAAGATTTTTTTTTTTTTTCAAATAAAACAGTAGTGTTACATTTCAATTTATAGTATAGAGGTCTTGTTTAACTTTCAGTCAACTCCTAGCCTCCTGATTTTAAATTTAAACTTTCTGTTACAAATGGAACTGTTATGCTAATATCATCGTCCTATTTTTCTAAGTTGAAAATCTATCCTCATAAACTCCTTTTGGTGTTGTGACATCGAGGTCTGCATCTTACAAAATTCACTGATTAGTCCTCGTTATTGTTTTGCAGATTCTGTGCAATATCTTACATAAAAAATTATCTGTGATTAAATAACATTGTACTTCTTTCTTTCCAATCTGTGTGCCTTCTGTTTCTTTCCTGGTTTTATTGCCCTGCTAGGACCTCTAGTACAGTAATGAATAATAGTCATTCCAGCTTCAGGGAGAAATTGTCCAATATTTCACTATTAAGAATGATGTTTGTTATCTCTAGGTTTTTAGTAAGGGTTCTTTGTCAGCCTGAGGAAATTTTTCCTGTTTGCAGTGTGTCCAGAGTTTTTCATGTTATCCTGAGTAGGTGTTGAATTTTGTCAAATGCTTTACCCACGCTTCCTGAGATGATCATAGAGTTGTTCCTTCCTTGGAGTGAGCAGAGTGAATTACACTGGATGGGTCTTTAAATGTAAACCAACCTTTCATTCCTGAAATAAATTTCACTTGATCACAGTGTAATCTCTTTTTTGAAATATTTTACTATCCATTTGCTACTATATAATTAATATAATTTGCTAATATATAATGGCTTATATTCATTTTGCTTATTTAATTAAAGACATGCATCTACGTTCATAAAGAATATGGGGGTTTTTTTGTAATGCCTTTGTCAGATTTTGGTATCAGGATAATGTTGGCCTCATTAAATGGATTTGGAAGTGTTCCCTCCTCATCTAATTTCTGAAAGAGCTTCTGCAAAATTGGTGTTAATTTTTAAATAACGTTCCATAGAATTGATCAGAGAAGACATGTGAGCCTGGAGTTTTCTTTGTGGGAAGGTTTTTGATGACGAATTCAAGGATTAAAATACATATAGAGCTATTCAGATTTTATTTTATCTTGTGTCAGTTGCGATGCAGTTTCCAAAAAATATGTCTGTTTCACTACGTTGTTGCATGAAGTTGCTCGTGACATCTCATTATCTGCTGTATCCTTGGTGACGTTCCCTTCTTAATTCCTGATCTCAGTCGTTTGCTTTTCTCTTTTTTCTTGATTACTGGAGGAGGGAGGAGTTTATCTATTAACCTTTTCAAAGAACCAATTTTTGGCTTTATTGTCTCTATTTTTTCCCCCTTTCATTTACTTATGCTCATATCTTTATTGTTTCCATCCTTCTGTGGGCTTAAGTGGCTCCGCTTTTGCTAGCTTCTGAAGGTGGGGATGTACTGGCAATGTTTTTCTGCAGAGGAGGAGGGTTTTTCCCCTCTTAGCACCAAATACGCGGCGTCCCACGTTCCGTTTGGTTCTGACACTGTCTGCTGGAGCCAGCATCAGATCCCACAGGCTAGGGGCTTGGTCCCCCTAGACCACCCAGCTGTCACCTGAACTTTTGGCCACCGGGCTGCAAAGCAGGGGTTCCCAGGTCCCCGACTCAGTCTCCATAATTCACCAGAACAGCTCGCAGAATTGAAGAAGGTGTTTCTTTCCCAGCTCTGCGTTATGAAAGAAGCAAATGAACAGCTGGATGAAGGGGTGCTTGGGTGCGGGGCTTTCCGGACCTGTGGGTTTGGGGTGTGCCCGACTCCTGGCATGGAGATGTGTTTGCCAGCTGGGACATAAGGTCTCTGATCTTCTTGTTTAGGGATTTCTTACGGAGGATCCATTAAGTAGATGTGATTGGTTAAATTATTGGCCACTGGCCGTTGAACTCAAACTCCTGCCCCTCTCTCCCCGCCGCAGGCTGGGGGTGGGGGCTAAAATCCCAAACCTCTAATGGTGTTTCAGTCCTTCTGTGGACCAGCCCCCAGCCCGAAGCTTCCTAGAGCCCCCGGCTTCCAGTCCTCTCAGGAGCATCCAAAAGACGCTTATCACTCTGGAGATCACACAGGCTGTAGGAGCTGTGGGCCAGGAACCAGGACAAAGACAAAATATTTGTTTCCCTCTACATCACACGGCCAAATAGTAAATATTTTAGGCTTTGTGGACCATATCGTCTGTTGCAACAGCTCCTCTCTGCCTCTGTAGTGTGAAAGCGGCAAGGATAATACATAAATGTATGAGCATGGCTGGGTTCCAATAAAGCTTTATTTTTAAAAATGTGTGGTTGGCCCACAAGACACAGTCTGCCAGCTCCTGACTGACTTCACTAACTTTCACCACATCCTCTTTCCTAATTTAAAAATTTAGAACTTTTCAGCGTCCCCCTACGCATGGCTTTAGCTGGATCCCAGAAAACTCAGTATTTTTGTTATTATCCTGTTTGAGATATTTCACAATTCTTGTCGTGATTTCTTTTTCAACCAATGGATTACTTTGAAGTCTGTTCCTTAATTTCCATGTATTTGGGGCCTCTGTAGATGCAATATTATTATTCCTTATGTCTAATTTAATTTTATTAAATTGTATCCTTACAAGCAGAGACCAGATCGTAGGCTTGCGATCTTTTGAAAATTCGTTGGGAAGTGTTCTATTATAGGTCCCTTCGCATGGTTTGTCCTAATGAATTTCCCAGGCGCACTCGAAGACAGTGTAACTTCTGCAGCTGCTGGCGGGAGGGCTCGCAAATTTTCAGATAGATCGAGGAGGTTGGAAGCATTGTGGGTCTTCCACACGCTTCCCGATTTTCTTGTCTGCCTCTGCCACGCTCTTAGAGGGGAGGGTTGAAACCTGTTGTGGGGGTGTCCATTTCTCAAGTTAGTTTCATGGGTATTCACCCCATGTATCTCAAGCTCTTGCCGGGCGCATACACACTTTGACTGGGATGTCTTCTAGATGAGCTGACCCTTTGGCATCACGAAATGTCCCTCTTCATTTTCCTAGTAGTCCGGTCTTGAATTCCAGTTCATCCCATTTTTTTAAAAAAGATTTTATTTATTCATTTAAGAGAGAGAAAGAGAACACAAGCAGGGAGGAGGGGCAGAGAGAGGGGGGGGGAAGCAGGCTTCCCGCCGAGCAGGGAGCCCGATGCGGGGCTCGATCCCAGGACTCTGGGATATGACCTGAGCCAAAGGCAGATGCTTAACCCACTGAGCCCCCCGGTGTCTCCCGTCCCATATCCTTAAGGGTCCCTCGACACTCTTATGGCTATTGTTTTCACGTTATATTGTTTCCCAATGTTTTCCTTTTGATCGCTATGTGTTTTTATATCTGAAGTGGGTTTCTTGCACTCAGCCTGCAGCTGGGTCTTTAACTATCCTGTCTGACAATCTCTGCCTTTTAGTCAGAATGTTTCGTCCATTTACCCCAGATGTCGCTGTTCACGTGGTTGGACTTAGTTTGCCATTTTGTTCCATTTTCTATTTGTCTCAATTTTTTATGTTCTGTGTTCCTCCCTCTTTGGAGTTAATTGAATTTTCTTTAATGTCCACTTAATTTACTGCATTGTGTATGGTTTTTATCTTTGAGTTTTAGCTAGACCTCTTTGTATTATGTTGAAGTTTGCTCCAGGGACTTCGGTATACACCCTCAGTTTGCCAGCCGACGTCGTTACTATGGTATGTTTGTGTCATTCCCACTCCCTGCTGTTCGTGTGACCATGGTTATCATCAGAGACCTTGCATCTGCATATGTCGTTAACCCGACGGTGCAATTTTCCTTGAAAATTCACAGAAATTGAGGGGCTCCTGGCTGGCTCAGTCAGTGGAGCGTATAACTCTTGATCTCAGGGTTGTAAGTTCGAGCCCCGTGTTGGGTGTAGAGATTACTTCAGAATAAAATCTTTTTTAAAAAAAAATAAAGTTTATAGAAATTGAGAGGCAGGAAGACACTATCTTGTATTTACCCATAATCCTGCCATTTTTTTGTTCCTTCTAATCGCTCGTGGCCACCTGAGGTCCCCTTTGGTGCTACTTCCCCTCTGCCCCAAGAATGTCCTTCATCATTTGGTACAGTAACGGTCTGCTAGGGACAAATCCTCTCAGCTCCATTATCTGAAAATATCTTTTCTTTCATTTTTGATGGATAAGTTCTCTTACAGAATTCTGGATTTGCTTCTTCTTCTTTTTTTTTTTTTTCCTTTTCTTTCAGCACTTAAAGATGTTGATCCATTGTCGTCTGGTCTCTAGAGCTCATGATGAGCCACAATTCACACCGTTGTTCTGTCTGTAATCTGTCATTTTTCTCAGGCTGCTTTCAAGATCACGTTTCACTGTGGGCTTTCAGCAATTTGAGTATAGCTTCCCCATGGTGGTTTTCTTTGTGTTCTTCTGGCTTGGAATTTTCCAAGGTTTTCATTCTGTAAGTTGATATTTTCAGTCAACTTGGGCCATTTTTGTCATTCTTTGTTTTTTTGCCCCATTCCCTCTTTTCTGTACTGCCGGACCCCCGTTATGCTTGCGTCACACTGTTTCCTATTGCCTCGCGTGGCACTGAGGGGCTATTCATTTTAAAAAATTGCTTTCTTCTCCGTTCTTCAGATTGGAAAGTTTTTCCTGACTTATCTTCAAGTTCACAGTCCTCTCTTACCTTTTCCCTTCCACGGGTGTGCCCTCCGGTGTGTTTTCCATTTCAACTACTTTTTTTTTTCAGTTTTTGACTTTTCATTTGATTCTTCGATGTATTTTCCACTTTTTTGCCAAGATTCCTTATCCGTTTCATCATTATGTCTATTTCTCCTCGTAAGTCTTTGACCATATCCCTAATAGCTACTATTATAAAATTTTTTTCTCCTATTTTCAACATTCAGGTCATCTTTGGGCCAATTTCTATTGACTGTTTATTCTCATAACTCAAGTAATTTCTATTTCATGTTGGACATCATGTACCTTATGTTGTACAATATCTGGATCCTGTAGTCCTCTAAAGCATGTTGATATTTGTTCTTGGGAGCAATCTGTTTTGCTTGACAAAAACTCCAAATTCTTCCTCTCCTGCTGGGGATGTCAGCTGTCATGACTGCATGGTTATCTCGGCCTTTCAGCTCGAGTTTTGTGCGGGTCTGCTCAGTGCTTCCTCTGAGCCCGTGCAGTGCGGCCGTCTGCGCATGGGACCACATCCGCCTGCCTATTTGAAGGCTTCTCTCTCTGCAGTTCTCCTCTCCAGGATTCCACCTCTATTTCTAACTCTCCTGGCACCCCCAAACTGTTCTCTAATCCCTCAAACCACAACACTTACCATTTTTGGCTTCAGTTTTAGCTGTCCTGAGCCACGAGGATTAGGGATTTTTCTAGCAAAAGGTTGTATAAATGTGAATCTCTACCAATGCAGCTCTCTTCTCAAAAGCCAATCCTCTGCACTTCCGGTTTGCTTTTGGCTATCCTCTGGTTTCCTCGAATAATTGTTCTTTTATACTTTATCTAAGTTTATATTTGCTATTTGTAAGAGGGTTAACCTGAGACAAGTTCCCTCTGATGCTTTTCAATGCATGTGTTATTGCAACTTACAGATAAAACTGGTAATGTGTTTATTTTGGATTTCTTTGATCGTGGTATGGTTGGACACTTTTAAAATAATTTTTGTCATTTATAATGCTTCATGTATGAGGTGTCATTTGTCACTTTTGTTTGAGATGATCTCTCTTTGTGGAGAACTTCTTTAAAAAGGTTTATTTGTTTATTTACGAGAGAGAGAGAGAGAGAGAGAGAGAACAGGAGAAGAAGCAGAGGGAGAGGGGTAAGCAGACTCCAAGCTGAGCAAGAAACCTGACACAGGGCTCCATCTCATGACCCTGAGATCGTGACCTGAGCCAAACCTAGAGTTGGATACATAACTGACAGAGTCACCCAGGTGCCCCTTTGTGAAGGATTTTTTTAAAAATCTTTTTTTTGTTTGTTACATTTGTTGTAAACATTTTCAAAATCTGTTGTTTGATTTTTTAATCTTGTTTATTATATTTTTAATACATAGAATTATTAAGTAGTTGCATGGGCATTTTATGTTTTTATGCATTTAAAAGCCTTTATAATTTACTGAGTGTTTTTATTAAGAATACATTTTAAAATTTCCTGTATAATATTTCAGCTTTTATGCACATAATGTTTGGAAGCCCATTAATGTATTGTATATTGTTAAATATTTGTATTATATTAATTCATTCTTTCCTTCCTATATCAAACCTTCAGAGATTGTTAATGGAACATACAGCTGAATTTTGTTGGTTACAATTTCATTTTTTATTTTGCCTGAGTTTTTATATTTGATAGCAAACTTTCCTGAACAATGTTCCCCAGACCACCACCCCCAAGAGATGTTTCCAGATTGAAATGGTTCTTTGGTTGACAAATAAGATTAGGACATGCTACAGATTGTATTCCTGACCTTCTTAAAATTTAATTTTTGCATGTTTAAGGCTTTGAGCTGTTCTTCATTAAAGATTGTATTGACTTTACTGAACTTTTTTTTTTAACCCTCATGAGATCATGGATTCTTCTTTTTTTACATTATGCCTATTTAATATAGTTTGAAGAACACATGGTGAGTTATATATTTGTCAAAATTACTTAGCAAGTTTTCCAAATCTATAAATATCTAAAACTGAGTACATAGTTTTGGAATTAATCATGCCTTAAAAGTTTACAGTATCTCCTCAACAGGAGTGCCTGAGTCTGGAGGAAATTCTTTCCTATTTTCAACACTTTTTTTCTAAGGGAGAGTGACTTACTCACATTGTTTAGTTCTTTTAATGTCAACTTTGATCATTTATCTGTTTCATTCAGATTTATTAGCATACAACAGTGCAAGTAATTCCTTGTTAATTTTTAAAATTGTCTGCATATTTGTTTTATTTCTTACATGATATAAAATTTTGTTTAATTGATATTTCTCATCCCCTCTCCCTTCCTTCGTAATAACTAGATGAGGCAGAGTTTGGTCTGTTGTGTTGGATTCTTCAAAGACTTAGCTCTTTAATTTACTTATCTCATAGGTCTTAATCTACTTATCAAGTCTTATTTTTCTCTTTTCTAATTTAATATTTTCTGCTGTTATCTCCACTATTTTAATCTTCCTTGGAAGGGCTTTTAAAAAAAACTCATTGACTTCAAAGTTTTGATCTTTTTTTCCTCACTGGATAATGAAAGCATTTACAGATGTGACTTTAGCTTTGAGGAGAGCCTTGTAGAAACCCATTAGTTGTGAGCAATTTCATTATTTTTTTGATAGTCTGGAATTTAAGTAATATTTCTTTTTTCCCTCAAATATATAAGGGGATAATTTTTAATTACCAGTTGGTAAGAATGTTTTGTTTAGAACTTTGTTAATAATTTCAAGTTTTCATCCTTTAACATAAACTAATGTCATTTGTAATAATATTAACTTTTTTAATATATTGAAGTTTTATTTATTTGCCAGGAAATGTGCTTTTTGGAAACCTTCCATTGATTGCTTGAAGTATCATTTTTACCTACTCAAGTAATCATGATTACATTGTCTTAGCAATAAGTAGCAAACGTATTTGAACATAAAACACACTTGCCCCACTCTGATTCTAATCTTCCCCTCAGAAAAAAAATCACATAAGTAGGTTGGCCACTTTATCTAACAGAGTAAATCCTCCAGTTTTGTTCTTCTCCAAGGTTGTTTTATTCTCATCCATTGGTGAAAAACCTCTTGGATTTTGGCATAATTTGTACCAACTATTGATTATTTTGAGAATTGACATTAAAACATCAATATTTAGTCTTCCAATCTATGAGCACAGTGTTATTTCCCATTTATTTAGGTCTTCATTGATTCCTTTAAAAGATATGTTGTAATTTTCAGTGTGAAAGCCTTAAATATCTTTGGCAACAAAAGCAGCAAAGGTGGTATCTAGATGTTGGATATTTTTAATGCTACTGTAAATAGTATGGGTTTAAATTTTTGTTTTTCAGAATTGGCTTGCTGATATATAAAAATATAATTGGTGATTTTGCTAAATTCCCTTCTTAGTTCTAGGAGTTTATGGTTAGATTGATTTGGCTTTTCTTGTACTAGTAGTCAAGGCATCTGCAAATAATGACAGTTTGGTTTCTTTCTTTCCTATACTGACATTTGTTTTTCTTGCCTGAATGAATTTCCCATAAACGACGATATCATGTTGGGTAGAAATACCGACAGTGGGCATCCGTCCAGTTCCTGCTTCTGATGCTTACTCTGTGTCCTTGCCATTTAAGGAAGACCACTCACTTCTCTCTCAAATCACTGAGAGCTTTTTATCAATGTGTATCTTTGGAATTTTTAAAATCCTGTATCAACTGAGATGAACAAATGTCCCTTTTTTATACATTAGCTTTTGTATTATATGACTTGATTTTACATCCCTAGAATGAACCCCAAATGGTCCCAATACATGATTATTATCCTTATATATCACTGGATTCAATCTGTCAATATTTCCCATGTTCACGAAGGAAATCAGTCTATTATTCTCCTTTCTTCGCATGTGGAGTTTTTTTTTGTTTTGTTTTTTTAAGATTTTATTTATTTATTTGTCAGAGAGAGAGAGAGAGACAACAAGCAGTCAGAGCAGCCGGCAGAGGCAAAGAGAGAAGCAGGCTCCCCACTGAGCAAGGAGCCCGATGCGGGACTCGATCCCAGGAACCGGGGATCATGACCTGTGCTGAAGGCAGCAGCTTAACCCACTGAGCCACCCGGGCATCCCTTCTCACGTGGAGTTTTGGTAGCAAGGTCCTATTGGCCATAAAATGACTTAGGACATGTTCTCCTTTCCTACTCTTTAGGATGGTTGGTGTAAAGTCAGTGTTATTTCTCCCTTAAATGTTTCAGGAAATACACCATGTAACCATTTGAGATTTGGATTTTCTTGAACATTTTAATAATAGATACAATTTAGTTAATAAATATCAGACTCTTTGGATCAAATCAAATATCATCTGTCAATCTGGATGTGTTGTGTTTTGAAGGGGAAATATGCCCCTTGAATCTACATCACAGAATTTGCTAACAAAGGTATTCATAATATCCCCTCCTGATTTTGTTAACGCCCCATTCCTGCTATTATTTATGCTTCCTCTCCTTTCTCCCCGCTTTGATCATTTTTGCTAGAGACATATCCATTTTATTCATTTTTTTAAAGAAGCAAATTTGGCATGGTGGGTTTTCTCTGACGTTTTCTATTCCATTGTGTTTTTTGTTTGTTTGTTTGTTTGTTTGTTTTTTGTCATGTCTTTATCATTTTATTCCTTCTTCTTTCACTGGGCTTCGCTTTTTTTTCAGTTTCCTGAAAGTGAAAGGGATTTTCGTCCTTCTTCTTCTTAAATATACACACATTGGACTACACATTTCCCACTGAGCACGGCTTTAACTGAATTCTGTTTTGACGTGTTGTGTCTCCATTGGCAATCCACTTGTGTTGCCTTTTCTTTTCCTTTCTGATATCTTCTCTCTGACCTATGATTTAAAGGTCTATGGCTTAATTTCCAGGCAGCTGGGGGTTTTCCAGTTGTATTTATGTTTTTGCTTCCAACTTAATTCCACAGTGGCCAGAGAACACAGTCCTTTGATTTCCAGCCTTTGCAGTCATGCCAGCGAGCACTGTGTGCTGATGAGAAGAATGGGCATGTGGCCACTGTCCGGACCAGTGGTCAGTACACCTGTCAGTGAGGCAGACCCATCAACTGTATTGTTCAGAACTTCCATATCTTTTCTGATTTTTTTTTTTTTTTTTTTTTTTTTTTGCTTTTGTCTGCTTAGTAAATCATCCATCAAGAGAGGTGGGTAAATTCCCCCTCTGTGAGTATTATGGATTTCTCCTTCAGTTTGGTCAACTTTTGTTTCCTACCTTTTACATTATTGATGCTTATCTAGGATTGTAATATCTTCCTTAAATGTTGATCCTTTCAGCAGACACCTGTACTCGTCTCCAGCATGGCATCTTTCCTTGGTGCCCACTCCAACAGTACTAGGGACCCTCTGGCTTTCTCCTGCCTACTGGTGGCATGGTCGAAGTTTTTGCTCTCTTTTTTTTTTTCTTTCAACCTGTCTTATGCTCTTAGATTAGGAGTGTCTTTTTTCAAGTGGCTTATAATTGGGTTTAATTGTTTGATAACCTGTCTGACACTGTTGGTCTTTCACTTGAGATACTTGGCCCATTCTGTGTAATGTAATTTCTAGATTGTTGGTTTGTTGTCTGTTTTCTAGATGCCCACGTGTTTTAAGTCCCGTTTCTCTCTTACTTCTTGCTCTGTCTCAGACTCATGCCACCTTCGTATCATCCCACTTTCCTTCTCTTACCTTGCTAGTCATCCATTCTGTTCCTATTTGGGGTGATAATGTGAGAAATTCAGCATCATTCTTGACTCATAGGTAACAGTTCAGGATGAGCGGGGACTGTGCTGAGTTCCTGTTCCGCGGGGGGCGGGGGGCGGGCACCCTTTTCTCCATTCACGTCTGCAGCTTTCTGCTCCGTTGTTTCTTTGCATGTAAAGGTAACATATACTGTATGCGCCAGAGCCCACGACTGTTGCTGCTACACACCGCGGAAACCTGTTTACGTCTTCCCAAGTACTTACCTTTCCACCCACAGCTTTCGTTCCCTGTGACATTTCCATGCTTCTGCTGACTTTATTTTCTCCCTATCAGAAGAACTCATTTTAAAATTTCTTTAGTTCCAGCCTGGTGGTGATGAATTCTCCCAGTACTTCCCCGCCTGAAACGTCTTCATTTCCGAAGTGTCTTTTCACTGATTGTAGAATCCTAGACTGGCAGTTCTTTTTTTATTTCAGCGCTGTTAAGCTGTCATTCTGCTGCCTTCCGGCTTCCTTCATTCTGGCAGGAACTCAGCCTTCAATCTCTTTTGTGCTTTCTTTTCTTTTCTTTTGTAAGATAACACATTATTTCCCCCTGGTCACCTCTAAAGTTTGCCCTTTTCCTCTTGTTTTCTGGGGTTTCTCCGTGACCAGGTGTGGCTTCCTTTGCATTTATCCTGCTTGGGGCTTACAGAGTTTCCAAGATCTGCAGGTGGACACCTGCCATCAGTTTCAGAAGGTTCTCCATCACTGCTCCTCCTTCTGGGGTTGCCGCTGCACCCAGGACGGGTGTTTTCACCAAGTGCCTGTCTCTTTCCTGCTTGCCACAGCTGTCTGCTCCACTTTGGACAGCTCGAATTTACCTCTCACTCAGTTCTTTATTTTCTTTTATTTTTATTTTTTAAAGATTTTTATTTATTTATTTGACAGATCACAATAGGCAGAGAAGCAGGCAGGACCCCGGGATCATGACCTGAGCCGAAGGCTTTAACCCACTGAGCCCCGCAGGCGCCCCTCACTCAGTTCTTTAACCCAGAGTCCTGCTGTGTCTGAAATGCCATCAAATCCACCCCCTGGCTTCTCAATTCCAGACATTATGTTTTCCAGTTTTAGAATTCCTTTTAGGTCTTTTTCTGTATTCTACGTCTTTGATACAATCCTCTGTTTTCTTGAACGCATGTACCACAGGGGTTTTAAAGTCCTTATCTGCAGATTCCAATGTCCCTGCCACCTCTGCTTCTGTCCCCATTTTCCTTCTTGGTTTTCAGGCATGTGTTTCTTGGCCCACCTGGTAGCTTTTTGGTTGGTTAGTTAGCTGCCTGCTGGACATCTTGTGTAAAGGAAGTCTGTAGAAGGTACTCAGAGTGCCTGCCACCAGAAATGTTCGCCCCTTCTCTGCAGAGAGTGGGGAGGGACCGCCCGGCGCAGGGAACTGCGCACAGTCAGGGCCGGGCTGTGGTTTTGACCGTTCGCAGGCTCACCTATCTCAGGGGGGCAGCACCTTCAGACAGGTCAAACGTGGGCCTGGTGGGCTGCCAGGGCCTGCCCCAGGGGGCAGTCTTCGGCACATTCTGCTCTATTTTTCAGGGTTTTCAAACTCAGATTTTGGCTTTCCACACCAGGCAGCTTTAGAACTTGAGAAATGTCTTGCTGGCTGCGTGCTGAGGTCCCGTCTCTGAATCTGCCTGATCCCTGCCCCCGCACTGTTCTTCTGCTTGGACTGAGCCTCTACCCTCAGCGTCCAGCCCAGGAGGGACAGCAAAGGCCCAGGCGAAACACATTCGGACCCTTATCTCCCCTCTCGGGGGTGATTCCCCCTCTGGGACTCCAGCCTCTCTCCTCCCTGCTGCTTCCAGACTGGCCTGGTAGCTTCACACAGAAGGCTCTCGTACTCTGCCCAGCTTTTCCATTTGCTCCGGCCTGGAACGTTAGTCAATTGCTCAGAAAGAGAACTGCGTTGGGCATTGTTAAAGGTAACTGCTAAGAAGTGGATTTGCTGAGCCACGCTTCATGAGCATTTAACACTCTAGTAAGAATTATTACCAGATTGTCCCCTCGATCCGTCATGAAGGGCTGGGCTGAGCCATGCTAGCAAATGGCCCCCAGATCTCAGTGGTCGCGCCAGTGAGGGCTCATTCCTCAGCGCTCTTCATATCCACTGGGCCTGGCTCATTTCTTCTCCAAGCTCCTCTCCTTGTGGGAGCCAGGAGGGTGCAGGGCCCTCCCTGGGTCACCATTAGTCATGGTGGCAGAGGCGAGGCCAGCACTGCGGACAGCGTGCTGGCTCTTCGGGCTTCTGCAGGGAGGCGACACCTGTCCCTTCTGCTCACCTGTCCCTGATTAGACCACATCGGGTGGCCACACAGGGAAACCGATATCTGTGATCTGTATCACAGCCTACACTGCCCTCCAAAGATGGTTATTGTTCTCCCTTTCTCACCACAGTTGTTACTTAAAATACCTTTAATCTCGCTAATCTGGCAGTTGAACAACATCTCATTTCTTAAAAAATTGTATTTCCCTAGTGAACGGGACGCCGTGGTGATTCAAGCGTCTTTGGTGTTCCGCTGACTTCTGGACCGGCGAGCAGTGTTTCGCGACTCCGTCCCCACAGCATGGAGCACATGCGGGTCCTTCACTAACTCCACGAGCCACAGCCTCCATATCCTTATTCATCTGGGGGCTTGGCCCGGCCCACATGAAGGCTGCTGAGCTGAAGATTCCAACACTCTCGGTCTTGTCCCTTTCCCTTCATACATTCCGAGGTTGGATGTTGCACCATCAAGGCTCAAGGTTGTTCCGGCTTCTTGGGTATAACATCCTTATTAACCCACGTTGGCCTTTGTCTCCTTAAGGGCTGGGTTCTCTCAAGTATTCTCCAGGTGGCTAGAATCACTCCCGTGTTGTTTTGGGGGCGTCTGCCCTTGTAGACGCCGGCCTGGGTGTATTTGCTTTAAACCACGCACCGGGGCACCAGGCCCCGCGCCTTATCTGTGACAGGACTTGATTTTTAAACGTGGCCCAAGTCCCCTGCTTGCCCTGGAACTACTCGGCTGGCTGGTGTCTGTAGGCTGGCCGGGGGATGTGGGAACCGCAGGGAGGGAGGCAGCTCAGCATGGTGGGGGGTCAGGGATGGAGACAGGGCTGTGCTCCTTGTGTCCGTGGTTCTGCACAGGGTGAGGGGGATCCAGGAAAGGCAGCCACAAAGCAGCTTGGGGGTTCTGATGCAGGCACTCGGCACTGGGTGGGCGGGGACCCAGGACACCCACCCGACTGCAGCAGGGCAAGGACTTGGGCCATCCCTCCTTTTCCTAGCAGGGTTTTTAACGGGTCCTTTGGCTCCTTTCTCCCTAAACCAGCCATTTGCAGAAATGAGGCCAGTCGTTTGGGGCTAAAGCCACCAGCCCAGGGGGCTCCATCCATGCCGCCAGCCTGATGCCCCGGGTCGGCTGGGAGCTGCTCTGTTTCCTGCTTTCCAGGGGGATGGAACTCCCGCCTCTGTTTCTCATCGTCAGGGAGGAAAATGGAGACAACTCTATTGAAAGGTCACTTTAACAATGACCGGACCCTTGTGTTTGTCTGGTTTTGTGTTTCGTCTCATTTTGTTTGCTGGAACAAAAGAGCCACAGAAGAAACACAAACACTGAATTGTCTCTGTCTGGATGCTTCCGTGGCACAGACCGCTCGGACACGTGTGGCCTCCTCGGGGCTCCGTAGCAACAAGTCCGCTGGCCGCTGTGCACTGAACGCCCCCCGACCCACGGGTCAAGGCCCCAGCCCTCTTTGGGGGGATTGGCTGGAGGGACCCTGGGACATGGTTGGGGTGAGATGAGGTCTGGGGTGGGGGCATGGTGGGATTGGCGCCCTGGTAAGGAGAGGGGGAGACTCCGGAGTTCTCTGCTACTTGACAACAGTGCAAAGGGACCATGGGCAAGCCAGGGAGAGACTCTCAGACACCCGATCGGCCAGCACCCTCCTCCTGGACGTCCAGCCTCAGGAACTGTGAGAAACACGTGCTGTGACTTCGGCCCCTTGTCTGGGATAGTTTGGGGAGCAGCCCAAAGGGACGAACACGCTCACCCAGTCCTCATTTCGTTCAACCCGTCCTAAGGCGCCGCCGAGGCCAGGTGGCCAAGGAGCCCTCCCAGGCTCAGGGACGCAACTCGGGCGCAGACAAGTCCGGGCCTGCTCCCCTGCAACCCCGGCGGGGTGGGGGACGGCTGGCCGTAAGCGAGCGGATACTGGGCGAACATGCCTTTGTCTTTAATGCGGAGAAACAGCACGAAGGAAAGCAGCAGGGCGAGTGAGCGCTGAGGGATGGCCCTGCCCGCGGAGGTCACGCGGCTCGGATGAATGCTGTCCCCCTGAGTCAGAGCTCTCCCTGACCCATGTACCGCGGGGCACATTTGTGCAACCCCCCGTGAACGTGGTTTCAGACCGACAAGCGGCGGGCCACACTGGAATTAGCACGTTCACTGAGCGTTGGAGAAGCGCGGGGAGAAGGGAGGTCAGAGCCGGGTCGTGGGGGTCGGCGACACCGGCAGACACCATGCTAGGCCACAGGAGCCCCCGTATGGACCAGCGCTCCCCTCAGCCTCCTCACTGCCAAAGTCACATTCTTCCCCACGCCCAAGACATCCACACCTGCGGTCGCCACCAACAGCACCATGTCTCTATCAGCGTAAAGACCATCTCTGACCCCCTCCGCCAGGACAGCGGCTCACTCCGCAGGTACACCCTGTTCCAGGATCTCACCACGGCTCACCAGCCCCACCGCTGTCCCTGGGCCCAGCCCCGCCCCCGGGGCGACCTCAGTAGTGCCCTCACTGGGCTGCAGTCCCAATGCTATTCAATTGACTCTGCACTCAGCCGCCAGAGCGGGCCTCTCCGTAGGATTCAACCCTCATCCCTCCCCACGCAGCAGAACCTGCACACCAGAACCCTCCAGACCAGAACCCTGCAGACCAAGCCCTGCAGACCAGGCCCTGCCCACGCCTCCAAGAGCACCACGCAGCAGCCACCACTCACCGTGCCAGCCACACGGGTCTCGTGCTTCAAACGTGCTGAACTCCTACCACCCCGGGGTCTTTGCACTTGCTGTTTGTCCCAGCCAGGTCCTTCTCTATCTACCCTTTCACAAGCTGCCCTCCTTCCCTTCAGTCTTCGTTCATATATCAGCTCCCAAGAGAGAGCTTCCCAGATCCAGAGCGGCTCCTGTCTCCCCACCAATCCGCATCCTTGCTTTGCTTCGCTTTCCCTCATCGTGTTTGGCAACACCGTCCCCATCCGTTCCATTCTATTCCATTCTCTCTTCCTCCTCACACTACTCTGCTCTATCGGATTGGAGCCTGTTGCCGGGCCCCTCCCCCCACCCCCCAGAACATTACCCCCCCCCCGCCCTGCCCCCTTGAGCACGGCCTGTCCGCACTTGGCCGCTGTGCTCCCTGGGCCCGGGAGGGTGCCCGGCACTAGTAGGAGCTCCCTTGGCATTGGTGGAACAAAAAGCAGATTTAGAAGGAATGAACAGCTCATCTGGGCTTTGCTAAGAAAGACCACAGCCCAGCAGAGTTGTCTCTGATGCGGGGTTAATAAGAACCCACATTTGAGAGGAGAGACAGAAAAAAGGGAAGCATTTAAATAGTGTGATATGCTGGAAACTTCTGTGTGGTTCTCCAGATCTACTTATCCCTTTCCACTCTCTCTGGACCCCCAGAGGCTGACCTGCCTGGATCACAACGGTGACCCCTGTGCCCTTGGCCAGTCGGGGGTGGGGGTGACCCACCCCCGACTGGACAATGCTGAGCCACTTTGGGCTTGGAAATCGCAGATCCTAAAGCCTGCATATGCTCCCTGGCTGCTGATTCTGGCGACTTAGTTGGCAGGTTGTTTCCAGCTAATTTGCAGATATTTTAGACGTTAATCCCATTTTTTCCACTAGGAACAAGCAAGCTTTTAAATTAGCTTTGTCTTGTGGGGCGGTGACTTTTATTAATCATTTTAGCCTATGCATCATTTCCTGGAGTCACGGGAGGGAATCTGGGATGCAGAATTTGCCAGAAAATTTCAGAGGCCAGTATTCCCAGGGACCCTCCAGGGTCATCCACTTGCCCTGTTTCCAGGGATAACCCTTTCTCACCTGGCCAGGCACGAGGGGAAAGCACTGGCAGGTCAGAGGACCGGCCTCTGGCTGCGGAGGGTCTGACACATGGGACTGAAGTTACCTGTGACCTGCGCCCACCTGTGACCTGAGGCCACCTGTGACCCAGCTCTCTGTGATCTGAGGGACTGTCCTTCCCCTTTGCTGTCAGGAGCACAGACAGCGGAGTCCCAGGTCCCCTCCCCAGCAGGAGCAATGGCTGTGAGATGGGTGATGCTGCCAGGACCTGGAGGCCGAAAGGCACACCCCAGAGCTGGAGGGGGTGGGACGGCCCCAAGGGCCAACCGAGAATCCCCAGCAGGGCTGAGCTGAGAGAGGAGGGGGGGTGGGAGGAGATCCCCGGGAGGCCATGGAGAGGGAGGCCACGGAGGGGTGCTTGTGAGAGGGGGTCTCTGAAGACCCTCCACACACCTCTGGGAAGGAGGGGTCTGAGTTTGGGAAGGGCACTTGGCCCTGGACGTGCTATTAGCCTGGCTGCCAGAGGCTGAGGTCACACTGTGTGCTCGGGCTCCCGGCAGCCAGGGGCTGGGTCAAGAGCCCGTGCCCAGCCTTGGTCTCCACCCCTCGCCTGTATGTGGACAGCCGCGCCTCGAGGCTTCGTGACGCTCGCCGTGGCACCGAAGCCCCACCTCCTGTGGCTGGAGCCTGGCCTGCTGGTACCTGGGGCAGGAGTTGCTCAGGGGATGGGAGCAGGTCTGAGGGCACAGCTCCTGGGCCCAGAAGCAGACTTCCAGCCCGGGTGTTCCCGCAGATGCCCAGCAGAGCGCCTGCCAAAGGCCAGTCCTGTCGGTAGGGTCAAGACTGGACGGGCTTCTCACGGACACTCAAGTCTTGGGGCTCAGGCACCCGTGGCTGCTCAGGATGCCGGCATGGGGCATGGAGGGCGCCCCAGGCTCCTCAGAGTCGGGCCCTGTGTGCTGGACCTCCAGCGTGGGGACCTGGCAGGAGTGGGGGCTGAGGCTGGCTCTTTGGGCTGGGCAGCCCCCCGGGCTCTTCCCCCACAGAACATGCCTCACAGAGGAGAGCTGCCTGGCCAAGCTTCGGCCCCTCCATGCCCAGAAGCCCTCCTCCCTCCTGCTGCTGGGGCCCGTGATGGGGGAGAATTACGCTGGAGGCTGTGCCGGCACTGAGGTCCCATCCGGCAGGAGGGAAACGGGATATGGGCTCGATGAACTCTAGGGCAAGCCGTGGACACAGTAGGGTCTGTGCCATTCAGCAACGTGGAAAACCAGGCCAGGCCAGCTGGGGGCTGTCACAGGCCCTGTAGGTCAACCAAGCTGGCTGCGAGGTTGGAGGGGTGTACCTGAGACCCCAACCCGCCTCCCGAAGCCACGCCCCTGGCCCTGCCTCTCCCCACAGCAGCTCCTGCCTGCTCACCCAGACGGACCCCCCAGCTGCACCACTGGAAGCTTCTGGTGTGGACGTTGTGGAGGCTAGGAGCCGGAAGGGTCTGGTGAAGGTCACCTTGTTCAGGGCATCAGAACATCAGAGCTGAGGTGGACCTTACTCAGATCCAGGTCTGGTCCAGGTTGTACCCCGAGGGCTCCCCATGACTCAACTGTACCCCTAGAGTTCTCCCGCAGCCCAGATGTTACCCCTAGAGGACCCCGTGGCCCAAGTTGCACCCCCACAGCCCTCATGGCATGGGTCGCAGCCCCAGAACTCCTCCAAGGCCTAGGGGCACCCCAAGCTCCCCCATCCTGGGCCGCATTCCCAGCATGCCCCATGGTCCAAGGTGCAGCCCCAACCTCCTAGTCCTTTTCGAGGAGCACAATGTTTCCCACTCACCCCAGCTTCCTCCCGCACCCAGAAGGGAGCCTACCTTCTGCCCAGGAACCCCTCAACCCCCTAGGGACTTCACGGCTACTTCTGCTGCCTAGAATGTTCTCTGCCTGTGGGCCTCCCACGATGTCACTTGCTTGCAGAGGCCGTCCTGAGCCCTGCCCTGCTCGGGTCCTTCCACTCTGCCCCAGGACCCGACCCGGCTCCTCAGAACTCATGTTGGCAAGAAACTTTGCTCACTTTCCCCTTTAGACTGTGACCCCCTCCTCCTCCACAGTAGCCTGGGGACCCAACAGGGAACTGGGGTGACAGTGGGACACGGACCTCCCACTCCCAACAGGCCCCAGCTGCCAGCTGTGGGCAGGCCTGGGGCCACCACAGGGGGGGAACCGTCCCAGAGACAGGGGTGGGGGGGGACCCTGCATGAGGCCGGAATTGGGATCCAAGCCCCCGGTACCTTCTCCATTGTCCCATCGAACTTCGCTAGGAAAACTCAAACCTGGGGATAAAATTATCAAGTATTTTGAGCTGCTGTCTCCTGTCTGAGAGCGGCACCCGGGGTGCCTGCTCTGGTCACATGCCTGGGAGGATGGCCCTGCTCAGGCATGTCTGTCTGCAGGTCACGGGCGGTCCCGTTGTGGGCCCAGGCCGTGGCCCAGCCCCCTGCCTCCCCTGCAGGCCTGTGTCTTTCTGAGCCCCCCAGTGCTCTCCAGCCACTGCACATTTGGGTCATCTCTGGTTGCTCTTAAACCTTCCGGATGGTTCCAGGAAGTCGCTCCAAGGGTGGACGGATGCCGGCACCTCCCACCGCCCCCTGGGCACAGACAGACATGTGCCAGCTGACGGGCCCGCCCCCTTTCCCTCAGCGCCCAGCACAGCCACAAAACAGGCAAGAACAGCCCGCTGGGTACAAAGAGGTGCTTGTCCAGAACGGTGCTCCCACGTCATCGGCCCGGGAGCCCTGGGAGTGTTCCTCCGAGCGTGGGGTGCACAGTGCAGCTGGCCCTCCCCATGAGGAGTGCCCGCCGGAGGCTTCTGTGGGCCCAGCAGGCCGGACGGCTTGCGAGCAAAGCCCCACAGGTGTTGCCCCCGTGCCCTCCCTGATGGTTACCCCATGTGGAGAGCAGAGTGTTGTGACGGCCCCCGAGGCCATGCGGGACCTGGATCAGGCTGTGTTCTTTCTAGGCCACGCGATGAGCCTCCTATGGGAAGCCCGCTGTGGCCTTATTCACGTGGGCGTCCTGGGCTCCCGTCCCCGACTCACTCCTGCTGACGCAGCCGCAGAAGCTGCCACCCCTGGGAACCCAACCTCTTGTTCGAGGCCGATTCAAGGCCTCCCAGACATTTCCAAAAGCCGCAGCTCTGCCCCAGCTGCCACGTGTTGAGTCTCCCGTGTGCCGATGTGGTGCTCCTGCCACGAGGCTGCTGTGCTCCAGCCCCCTTCAGGGGAGGGCGGGTGGGGTCTGAAGTAAGTCGCCAGGCCACGCGGCAGGGAAGCGGCAGCCGGGACGCACAGAAGGGAAGGCACCCCCAACCCTCGCCCCTCCTCCCACCAGGAGGCCAGGTCTGCAGGGTCTCTGCATCCTGGGGCCCCAGTGCCCCGAATCCCAGCTGGCCCATCCCGGGGGAGACCCCCATAGGCATCTGACCGCTGGCCTGAGCATCCCTTTCCGGGTAAGGTGTCCGGTCATCCAGAGCTTTCTGGAGAAAGGCTGCAAAGTGCTGCAGGGACCACGGCCACACCAGTTCACCCTGAACCCCGCCAGGGCCCCTTCTTCCCACAAACCTCCCCGGATGGGCCATAGCCCAGGCCCACATGGCCTTCTGGAGTGTGGCACAGGTGCCCCGGCAAATCCAGCCAGGGCCGAGGACACCAGGCCCAAACACAGCTCTGCGGACACCAGGCCCAAACACAGCTCTGCAGACACAGTGCCTGAGTGACCCGCAATCCAGGGGTGACCCCTCGGAGAAGGGTCCCGGGAGCACTGCCGCTGGTGTGTGTGGAGGGTGAGGTCCGCACCGTTCCCGCCGCCTCGGTCCTCCTGCAGCCTGAGAGGTGGCACGGGTGGCTGGGTGGGGGCCAGGCACGAGATGCCAGGGGCTGTGTGGAGGTCTGCTGGCCTCTGCTCTGATGTGGCTGCTGGCAGCCCCTCCCCTGGTGCGGTACAGGAGGCCTGAGCCCAGGCCAGGGCTGCCGGGAGGCCACCCGAGCCGGATCCTGGCGTGCAGGAGACCCCAGGTACGAGCCGGCAAGCATCCTCAGAGCCTGGGGTGCCTGTGCTTGGACGTGGCAAGCCTGGTTGTCGCTAATTTATTGCAAATTGTTTGGGAAAGCCAGTTTAATTAAAATCTAAATGAGCCTCCCAGGAGGGCCTGCTCCCCTGGCCCCAGCCGTGTTAATGAGGAGAGACAGGCGGTTCAGGAGGGAGCGGCTTTCATGTTTTTGTCATCCCGCGGCCCCGAGATAATACAATTTATTCATGGAATTCACACTCCAGTGGTGTAAATGAGTGGCGGGCTGGGGTGCAGAGAGAATCTTGCAGAATCCCAAACTGAAACCGGCCGTGACTCAGACATAGCCCTTCTGACCGTAAATCAGAGCGTGGGGGCGTAGCTGGGGGGCAGGGGCCACCCCGGGCGGCTGGTCAGGGTGTGGCTGTTTCCTGGACATATAAGGACAGGGAAGGCTTCCTCGTGGTTTGTTTTGGACATTGATGGGTCAGGAAGCAAGGGTCCTCTTCGTGCCCCAAGCCATGCCAGGGACAGAAGCAGCCGATGGCCGCGATGTGTCCCTTGCCGTGTGCCCTGGGCGGTCTTCGTCTCCCGACCCGTGGCAGGAGGTCCTGCAGACCTGTCTCCCTCCAGGTTTCTGTATTCTGGAAGCAGATCGGCCAGTGCCCAGTGTGAGGGCAGAACGCACTGGCTTGTTATCCTACCAGACCTACTAGTTCCTCCCCCACCTGCTGTCCACTCAGGGCTGACGTGGCCCAGGGAAGGGTTTCATGTGCTCTGAACGTGCACATCCCCATACCTTGCAGTTAGGGTGCAAGCCAGGAGAGGGGCAGGTGGCAGGGCCTCAGGACGGAGGTCAGGGGGCACTGCTCCCAGGACAGACAGCGGGACACAGGCCCTCAGCCCCTCCACCTCTCGGCTGGTCAGCCGTGGCTCCTTCACCCGGCCTGCGGGCCCCGACGTGCTCCTGCACAGAGAGCCCGAGGACAGGTCCCGTAGCAGCCACCTCGACACTGACGGTGCCTGTTGTTCCCCGGTTGAGGGCTGCCCCGGGCAGTGCCTGGTCTGATGCGCCTCAGCTTCGCGCACCCCCACGGGAGACCTGCTGCAGAGTGGATGGACGGACGGACAGGTGCACGGGACAATTGGCCGGCTGGGTTACCAGGCTGGGGAACCTTGACAAACCCGAGGAGCTCGGCCACCCTGTTTCCCCTCCAGCCCCAGGCGATTTAAAAGCTGCAGCTGCGGAGGAGGGGAAACCAGGAAACGGGCTCCCTCTCCCAAGCCCGTGGCCAGCTCCGTGGTTCCTGGGGCTGCTCAGACGGCGCCGGAACAAGATGTCATTTCTGAGCGCGGCGGAGCGCGGCCTCTCCATCACCGCCTGCGAGGCAGCCAGACCCCGGCCCCGCCCCAGCCAGCTCCCCTGCCCGGCCCCACGCACCCGCTGCTCCTGTCACCGTGCCGTGGCTGTGGCCAAACGCACTTTGGCGCCTCCGTGGGCCCCCTGCAGCGCTACGATGAATAATTGAGATGAACCACGTGTGCGGAAGTCGATGCACCTCTCGCGCAGGGGAGCGGCTCTGCGCCCTCCGAGCCGTCTTTCTCCCGAGACGCCGTAACACAAGGATGTCAGTGAGGACAAGGTCTGGCTCCCGGGCTGCGAGGCGCGGGGCGGGGGGGGGCCCCATCCCGGGGACGCCAGGCAGGAAGGATTTCCTTCCTCACCTGGAACATGGGACGATGCGGGTCTGCCCCGGCCGCCCGGGGATGAGCGGGCACACCAAGCCCGCAGCCGGCTTTGCCTCCTGATCTCAGGACCCGTTGGCCCCACGGTGGCCGCCTGGCAATCTGGCGTGGCCCGAGAGCCATGGCAACACCGGCCTGCATGTGCCCGTGTTTGTCCAAGCAGAAGGCCCGGGGAGTGGCCTTCCCAGACCTGACTGCAGCTTCCTGGCTTTGAGCCCCAGCGACAGCCCGTGAGCTGTTCTCTGTCCCTGCGTCCCTGGGCCAGAGTGGGCCCGCGCCCGCCCCAGCCACCAGCAGCCCCAGGAGCCGCGAGCCCGGGGGGGCGGGAGCGCGTCGTTAGGCCTTGATTCACGTTCGCCGCCGCGCGTCCAGGTGCCGCCTCTGCGTGACGTACGCTCGCCGACCCTTTCTGCAAGGTTGAACGACTTAACGGCCCCAACAAGTCAGATGACGAGACTTCAACTGCTGTTTTTCTCCCTCCGTCCCTCCGGAGGGTCATCCGCAGGCGTTTCGAGAAGCATTTCATAAAACGGGACAGACGGCGATTCACCGAGTTCCGAGCACCTCTGCTTTCCAAGCCCTCACAAGACAGCAGCCCCCCTGCCCACCCCGGGCAGGGGTGTCACCATCTCCAGGGGCTCCAAGGCCTGCCAGGGCATCCACAGAGGGGGCAGAGAGAGGAACCTCCGGGGGGGGACCCCAGCTGAGCAAGCAGAGGTCTCGCCCTGAGGCCCCACCTGTCCCTCTCTGACTCGGGCGGCTCCCGGTTTCTCGTCCCCGGCTCCATTTCAGTCACACTCACACACTCACCCATTCTCGCACCAGGGCTCTACAGAGCCACCACCGTGAGCCGGGCCTGGCCGCCCAGCAGCCCCGAAGACACACGTGGTCCCCTGAGAGTGGGGGCGCGGTGGGGGGCAGGGGCCCCTGGAGCCCCGAGCGTGTCCCTCTGTGGGCAGTGGGGCTCTCCACCGACATGTGTCGCGTGGCCGGCGTGATCCGTGCTGCCCATACCTGCTGCGGCGAAGATGCGGGACACCCGTCCGTGAGAGCGTTTTTGTCTGGAAAAGGCATAAATTCCGGTGCGGGTGATGGGAAGGGAGGCAGAATAACAATGGTCATAATCTGTTAGCCCAGGACCCCACCTCGCCGGCGGGACAGGCGTCATGAACAGCTCCTTAAGAACTCACGCATTCAGGAGGCCAGCGGAAGTCAGTCAGCCTTTCTCTGCTCTCCCCCGCCGTGGTTCCGAGGAGCCGCCTCGGCCTCCTTTGTGGCTCGTGCAGGATGTGTTCAAAGGACGCCGTGAGGTTAGGATTTCCCTTTTAAGAGGTGGCTCAGGGCGCAGGTTCTGGGGAAGAGCGGCCCTGACACCTCTCCTTAGCCGCCTCCTGGAGGGCCTCTCCGTTCCGAAGTGCAGGAGGACAGAGCATGGGTGGGGAACATGCCGGGGAGGGGGCCCTGGGACCAGGCAGGTGGGGGGAGCGTGGGGCGGGGTGCTGACTCCCAGAGGCAAAGTTGGCCTCACCTCCACGCCTCTGGCTGTGCCCTGGGTGCTGATCTTGGGGGTGGACATGTTGGTACAAAGACAGAGACCGAATCCAGAGAGAGCCAAGGGAACTGAGAAACCTCCCTAGTCGGTCCCTGACCTGCCCCCAGCCTGGCTCCCAGCTCCGGCCCCGCGTGTGTGTTTGCGCTGCAGCCCGGCCCGGTGCTGGCCTTGGAGGGTCAGCGGAGGACCTGAGCGCCCGCTTGCTTAAAGAGAAATGAGAAGAACCAGGCGCTGACCTCAGGGGCTCCCCATTGAACAGAGCCAACGCACCTACATGTCTACACGGGCACACAGAGATACGCTCGCAGACTTGTGCACCGGTGTGCACACACGGACATGTTCACACGCACATGAACATACATGCCTACACACGCACACACACAGATATGCATGCAGACTCATGCACTGGTGTGTACACGTGGACATGTTCACACGCACATGCACAGGCACACAAAACCTTGCACACATACATGCATGTGATGCACCAGACACATTGTGCACGCTCACAGACACACCCCCACACGTGCACACTGGCACACGTGTGAAATGTGTGTGTACACACACTTACACAAAGAGGCACAGCTGGGCATGTACATAGCATGCTCACTCGCACACCCTCACACGCGTGCACACTCACACCAGGTGCGCACACACACATGCACACACCAGGAACGGAGCAGGGCAGACTGGATTAGGGCCCGTAAAGGCCCGGCGAGCAAAGGCTGACAAGTCGAGGGAAGGACGGAGGTGTCTGACGTCATGTCTCCTGGGCGGCTCCTCGTGGGGCCTGGACCTGCCCGGGTGGGTGCCAGAGCGGGAACCGCTGGGCTGAGGTCGCAGGGTAGGACCGGGGGCACGTGGGCAAGGCCAGAGTGGCGGGGAGCGCCTGCAGCTGGATCCCAGCCGGAGCCGGGCAAGCAGCCGGGGGCCAGGCCTCGCAGAGACGCTTCTGCGCCCGGCCCTGCGCGGTCCCCTGGACGCTGACGCAGAACGAGAGGGGGGGGCGGGCACTCCTGAGGGGGCCGGGCTGAGCTGCAGATGAAAGTTCTTTGAGGGTGGGGGAGGGCGTCACAGCAGCAAAGGAAATATTGAAATGCAATCATTTCCCAGGGTTGGGGGAGATTTCCGTCCTAATTAAGTAGCCAAGACTCTTGCGGCCTGCTGTCAGAACCGCGCCTGGGGAAGGGGAGGAAGCAGATGCTGCCCTGGGAAGAGGGGGATTAGCAGGCTGCTCCCCTTTGATGCCCGCCCCCCCGGATCCCAGGGGCTGTGGGAGGCAGTCATCACGCACTAATTAGGGCCGGAGCCTGCCACCTCCTGTCCTTAGGCACAAATCCATATTCACGTTCTGGGGCGGCGAGGCCCTTCCTGGAACAGGGCGCGAAGAGAGACGAGAGCCCCCCGTGCGCGTCCCTCCCACTCCCGGCCTCCAGCTCCAGTGTCACTGTCCCTCTCGCTCTCTCTCTCTGCCAAGGAAGACCCCGCTCCTGGTGGCCCACGGGGCCAGAGAGGAGAGGCCAGTGCAGGCTGTGGGCGGGGGGCCGGAAAGGCTGAGTCCAGGAGGGAGGCTGCCCGAGCAGCGGAGGGGCCAGGAGCTGAGTGCTCTCCCGTCCCGCAGTCCCGGTAGCTGCGTTCTGCGCCAGGCAAGGCTGGGAGAGGCCACCCCACACTGGGCCTGGGCCTGGCCTCGGGCCGGTTTCCTGCAGGCCGGTGCCCTTGAGTTAGGCGAGCTTGGAAGTTAGGGCTGAATTGATCAGGAGTCAAAGAGGCAGAAGGAAAGCCAGTCTGAGCATGGAGACGGGCATGTCCGGTCCCACGGGGTGGGAGCTACAAGGGGAAGCCTGCGTACAGGGAGCAGAGAAGCCTCTCCCCCAGCCTCTGATGTCAGAGCCCCAGGCCCAGACGCAGGGAGGAAGCCTGGTAGCCGGGACCCCACAAACCCAGTCTGAGGACGGGGTCTGTGACAGGGGCAGAGAACCAGTCTTCTTGCTCCATGGAGGAGACGAGGGCTCGGACGTGGGAACCACGGCTGCCCAGAGCCTCCCTTCCTCGGTTCCTCATCTCCTGTGGGATCCGAGAGCCAGGAAGCTCCAGAACCCCGAAGAAGCCGTTCCCAGACCTCCGGTGCTAGAGCTGCCCTGGGTCCCGAGTCTTCATCTGGTCCCCGTAATCGACACACGGAGGCGAGGCCGCTGGCTCGAGGTGGCACAGCTGGGCCACGACGCTAGCCCCCCATTCCCCTTGCTGGGAGCCCAAGCCCCACCCCTGACCCCCCGCGTGGTGTCCAGAGCTCTCGGAGTGCGAGCCGGCGTCTCTCGTCAAGTTCAGGTATTTTTAAACCCCAATTCCTTCAAAAAATAATTAAAATGTAAACATCTCTGCTCCCCTTTCGTTCGTCTCCCAGCGCACCGATGCCTCAGCCCTCCCCTGCCCCCCTTCCACAGGCCCCCAAAGGTCTCTTTTTAATTGGATTTTTTCTCTCTTTTCTTTCTCCCTCTTCTTCAAATTGAGCACTTTCTACCGGTGTCTCCTCAAGTTCCCTAACCTTTTCTTTTGCTGCCTTCATTCCGGCATGAAGCCCAGCCTGTGAACTTCTCATTTCGGATTTACATTTTTTAGTTGCAGAGTTTCCGTTTAGCTCTTTCTTAGAATTTCTATTTTCTATTTCAATACCCAATCATTTCATTCATTATGAACATATTTTCTTTTATTTCCTTGGGCAAAGTGACAATAACCACTTTGAAAGCCTCCTCTGCTCTGTTCAACATCCTGGGGATCTCAGGGTTGGTCTTTGCGCATTGTCTTTTCTGTCCTTACCTTTTACTTTTTGAGAATGGGCTGCACTTTCTCCTCTCCTCCCGTCCAATAATTCTGGATTACATCCTGGATTTTGTAGACATGCTGTTGCGGAGACTCTGGATTGAAGTGCATCCATCATTTTCACAGGCAATTCTCCTGATATGATTCGAACAGATGCCCCTCCAGGGTGGGTCGCACGTCTCGGCTGGGTTTCTGGCCGTGGCTGGGCTGTTTGGGGTCCTCCCCACCCCAGCGGGGTTCAACGGCCATCCAGAGACCACAGAGGCTTTATACCCAGATCTTTGAATCTACCCTTTCTCGGATCATCTCTTACCTTTCTGTGGCTGAGGTGGCCTTAAATGTGGTTCTCTAGATTTCAAGCCATGAACATGGCACACTTTTCAGGGGACTTTGGATGACGTTTGTGACCTACGTGGTGCAGACTTGGGGCTGCCCTCCAGCGGGACACTGTTAAAACAGGGATCTTCTCGTTTCCGGCCCGTTCTCCTAAAGGCTGACTCCCATCCTGAGTCTGCACACTCCCCATTGCTTTCCGGGGATGTTCGCTCGTGTTCCGTTACGGTTTGGGTCCCGTGTGCATGGTTCTTGTCTCTGGGAGACTCAGTCCAATGGGAACCGACTTGGCTGCGACCACAGTCAGAACTTTGAGGCTTGTTTTAAGCCTTGGTTAGTGCCTGTGCTGAGTAGCCTTTGCCCGGGCTAAGTCAGTGCTCCTCCTGAGATGGTGGCCCTTCCAGAATCTGGACTGAAGGCCTGGGGCATTGCTTGGGCTGAATCATGTCCCCTGAAGACTTGGGCCTGACGCCTGAGCCCCAGCATGGATGGCTCCGGGGCACGGTCTTTGGGAGGTGACTGAGGCTAAATGGAGTCCTAAGGGTGGGACCCTGATCCTGCGGAACGCAGTCCTACAGGGAAAGGAGGAGAGTGTTTTCTCTCCCCCCGCCCCGCCACGGGAGGACCTGGGGCGAAGTCTGCCATCTGTAAACCAGGGAGAGAGCCTGTTCCAGGACCGGACCCCGCCAGCACGCGGATGGGGGCTCCCAGCCTCCAGAGCCGTGAGAAGCAAATGTCTGTTGTCTACACCCCCTGGTCCATGGTGGTGTGTCGTGGCAACCCAAGCTGCTCACACCAGTGTCGAAAAGGTTTTCTCTCTCTGGCTAGTCCGAACTTGAAAGTGCCCAGATTTCTAGAGCAGTCCTGTGGACGGCCCCTCTTCCGTGGCTCTCCTGCCCCCATGAACCCCAGCCTCTCAGCCTCCCCGAGCCCCTGTGCACACCTCGTCTCAGCAGAGGGTTGTGCCCCGCAGGGACCTGCCTCCAAGCAGAAAACGGGACGTGCACCCGCCGGGCTCACGTCCTGTCTCCCCTCCCTCGGGGTCGCAGCCCTACGTGGCCTGCGGTGGAAGCGGTTGTTGTGCACACTTTGGTTTTGTGACTGTTTGCACAAGGCCAAGTCTCCCTGCCTCATCTGTCAGGGTCAAAGCGGGAGTCACGTGCGCCATCCCTGAACCTCGAGAGTCGTGCACACGCAAAGCGGAAATGGGACGTGAGGCGGATTGCACCGGGAAAGCCCGCCTGCAGCTGGAACCCGAGTGGGAAGGACGCGCCTCCATGCTCCAGGCACCCCACATCCCAACCTCCAAGGCAGACGCCCTTTTGACCTCTGGCCCTGCAGCCTCGTGCCTCCTGGCCCAGACCTCCAGCACGCACCGTCTCGCGCCTGGTTCTCTCTCTCTCTGTCGGTGAACTTCACTCACGCTGCTGTGTCGTGCAGCAAAGTCGGCCACTGGCTCTTCTAGTCTCCAGCATCCCGTTGTGCACGGGCCGCTGTAGGCGCTCTCCCGTGTGTCTTCTGGCAGAAGCGTGTGGGCCGCGCCCGTGTGGGCGCGGGACCACAGAACGCGCGTGTATTTGGCTTCCACGGACACTGCCCAGGGGCGCTGCCAGGCCTCCCATCACACCCTGACTCACCAGCGCTCAGCCCTCCCTCTCCTTCCCATGGGCCGTTCATGGGGGTGGCGACAGCACGTTGCGTTAGGATCACGTCCCCCTGCTTCCCGGTGAAACGGACCCTTTCGTTTTTCCTGTGCTTGGGGGACAATTGGGGCATCCTGTGCGTGAAACAGCAGTTTACATAGTTGGCCTAATTTTTAGCTCATTTGCTTGACCCCTTTTTAAAAAAATAGCGGATGCTGGAGGGTTGTATCTGGCAGTAAGTCTTTCGTCAGGCACGCGTGTCACGGACGCCCTCCTCGGTGGCTCCTCTGATGAACAGAGCTCTTCGCTGAGCTGTGGCCTCGCTGGGCTGTGGCCCCGCTGGGCTGTGGCCCCGCTGAGCAGTTGCCTCCCAGACGGAGAGCCCTGTCTCTGCAGATGTTCGACCGTGTCCACACGCAGCTGATTCTGAGTTACGATTCTTCCTCTCAGGCTACCTCCTGTCCTTTGTTTCGGCAGCCATGTGTGTGACGGGCAGGCCTTTCACTTCTCCCCATAAATCATTGATAAGAACCTTCGACAGCGCAGGACTGACGTCAGGTCCTGGGGGAGCCCGCCGCGCCCTCCCTGCAGGGTGACACCGGGCCATTAGCTAAGCTCTCTGTCTGTAATTCTCTAGAACAGACCAAAAGCACCTAACGGTTCATCTGGGATGCACTTCCCATCTCATCCTCAAGGATAACACGGAAGACTTGGCAAATGCCCGCTAAAATCACAACAATAACGGGCCCCCAGCCGCCGGGCTAAGGACCATGACAAGAAAAGAAAATGAGGTTAGTCTCACACGGTCGCCTCTCGGAAAACCCATGTAGTCGGAGAGCAGAACTGAGGGGGGGCTTACCAGCGCCGTGAGGCTGGCCGGGTTTTCCTCCCTTCTGCGGGACCGACTGCTCTGAAGTCTGATGTTTTAAGAAATTGGCAGGGCCCTGGGAACCACAGAACCCGCGCCCCTGACTGCAGAGGCCGGTTGCCTAGTAACCGCCTCTGATGACGTCATCACCACCCACGGAGTCAGGCACCGACACACCGGTGGTGTGGGTCCCTGGGAGGGTCTGCCCACATAAAGAGGAAGGAGATGGTCCCTGGGGACGCTAGCGCCAGCCAGAGCAAGCTCCTAGGGGAGGAGGCAGGGTGGGACCTGGGCTCAGGACTGAGCCGACACCTGCAGAGGCTGGGGGGGGGGCAAATCCTGGAGAAGGGGGAGGAGACACGGAGCAGCCTGGGGGGCAATGCCGGGGAGGAGGGACCGCAGCCCTAAAGAGAGGGCTGGAAGAACGGGAGGGGCCCCGGGAAAGAACCCCCCAGCTGGCAAAGGAGAGCAGCCCCGAACAGCAGAGCGCAGACAGGGAGCACCCCAGTTTGCTGGGGGTGCCCCCCTGGGAGCACCTGCCCTCCTGTGGGTCTTGTTAGTGCCCTGATCACTCTCAAGGGCCAAGGCAGGTGATGAAGAGGGAGTCTCTGTACCCAGAGGGCGGAGCATGTCCTGAACCCCTGCTTTGGGCTCCAAGTCCCACCGCCTCTGGGGTCCCGTGGCAGCCCTGTGTCCTAACGGGATGACGGGGGAAGCAGGAGGACCATGGCTCCACGGTGAGAGAAACAGGAGAGGACAAGGGCCACGAGACAGGCAGTCACAGGGGGCAGTGGACATGTCGTTGAAGACGTGTTTGAAAGCCAGTGTTAGCTGACAGCCCGGTCAGCCGCGCCACAGACGGTCGCCCGGGCAAACAGATACCCGGATGGACACCCGGGCAAATGGGTGCCCAGGCAGATAGATGCCCAAGCAGACAGAAGGCCAGGCAGACAGACGCCCAGGCAGAAGGACACCTGGGGGATGGACATCCAGACAGACGGATGCCCAGGTAGACGTCCAGGCCCAGCGGAGGCCCACAGAGCAGATGGTGAGAAGGGGTACGACAGGAGACCCCTTGTGAGCAGGGCTGGCCCCTGAAGCCCCTGTCCAGCAGCCCTGGGACCCGGCTGGCAGATCAGACAGGACCAGGGCTCAAAATCATGCAAATAATCTAATTACATCGGGCAGTGTATGACCGGACAAACCCGAGGCAGAGAACGGAAATGAACAAAGCCGCGTCCCGCATCGTAAGGGCTTTGCCTTCCGCTTCCCCGTGTCCTCGGCTCTTTCCAGGCGCCCCCTGCCCTGGAAGGGGCCCCCCTCTTCCTTGTGCTGCTCCCCTTGCCTCCTGTGAGCTCCGGGAGGACGCGCTCTGCTCAGCGCAGACAGCTGGCCCCGGGCGCCCCCGCCGCACACAGCTTCGGAGTCCCGGCCGCCCCGGAACCGCTAGCCACTCTCGGCTGCCGACCAGGTGCCGGCACGGGATGGGCTCGGACAGCTCGGGACGTAGAGGAGCTCACCCGTCCCTGGCCACCCCAGGCCGTGTGCACAGATGGGAATTGGGGCTCCCTGCCCTCGACAGGTGGCTTCGGCCCCCCCGAGCTGGACCGTGACCCCCTCTATTCCAGTATGACCTCCCTCATCCCTGCCCCGTCCAGCTCCATACCCCGTTCAGGAACAGTGGGACCCGGGTCTGGGAGTGTCCCCCATCCCCGTCACCATGAGGCCTGACTCTGCACCCTGTGCCTGGCCCCCCACCCCACCGCCGGCCACCTATCCGGGGTGGGCATCCTGGTCCCCTCCCAGACATGCTGACCTGAGACTCTGCTGGGCTCTCCACCCACACACCCTGTCCCCTGCCAACCACAGTCCTTCTCATTTAGGGGTTGCAGCAGGCTGCTGCTTGGGCCCAGGGACACCCCTCTTCTAATCCCCGCCCCCTGGGAATGCAGGACCCTACAAGGATTGGGTGCTCAGGAGGGGGGCAGAGGGGTGCAGACAGAAGCAGGGGCACGTGCGTCGGTGGGAGGGCTGCCAGACCCTAATGGATGCTCATGACCTCCAGAGCTGGGAAAGAGGTGGAAATGACTCCCGGGGGCTTTGAGAAGGAAGCCCCCCCGACATCTGGACCTCACCCAGGGAGACTGCGGACCTCCAGACCATAGGGTTGGAATGGAGGGTTGCTTCGCAGTGGAAAGTTTGTAGCAAAGCCCTGAGGCTGCCTCGCCCCCCAGCAGCCCCCTCCCACCCCTGCTGCCTTCCCAGCCCCCACCGGGCTCCGCTGGGAGGGCGCGGGAGCGACCCGGCTGCCTGCTTTCCTGCCGGGGCGGCGACTCCCCACGCAGGCCTTAATTGACGGCAGCAAAACAAACATTTGCTCTGGTGATCTGCGCCCAGTTAGATGCTCGGCGCTATTTTAATTACGCCTGTGACGGAGGACTCTCAATAAAGCAGCTGGTGTGGAGTGCTCAGGTACATAAATAAAAACAACATTGGGGGGCGCCGGGCTCGCCGAGCTGCTGCATACCACGTGGGAGTGAACCCTCGGCAGGCAGGGATCCATGGGGGCTGCGGGCGTGTGCAGAATGGGGGCCTGTGGGAGCATGGGAGCCATGTCCCGGATCGGGGAGATCGGAGGAGGCTGGGTGGGGGGCAGGGCAGCCTGGCCATTGCATGTGGGGCTCAGAGCCCACGAGAAACCTGCTGTGGACAGGTCACGTAGGATCTGAGAGTAGGGAGTCGCCCACAGCGGACAGACAGTGTCCCAGCACACCCCGGCCCCTCTGTTGCCCACCCTTGGCCTCCAGCCAGGCCGGACCCCCAGAGCACCCGGCACCAGGCTATCGTCAGACATGCCGGGGAGGGGACCCCTGTATGACAAAGGCAGGGGGGATCGGATGCTCACCCCGGCCTCCGAGTCCGCGGCTGGACGGAGCTAGGTGCAAGTTTGTGCCCTCCACGTGCAAGGACCTGCGCCAGTGGATGGGTCAGTGGTATGACACCCACCGCCGCAGAAGAGTGTTCCTCCCCAAGGCTGCCCTCCCCACCTCCCTGGGACTCTTCCCTGACCTCGTGAGTGGGGAGGGGCTTGGAGCGAAGCCCCCCGCCAGGACATGCTAGCTGCTTGCACCTGCAGGGCCCAGAGGTGCCCTGGTAGAGGTGGGGGAGGGGCTGAGCACGCCTGGACCCTGCCCCTTAGCTGGGGACGTCAGGTGCGGCGTGCTGAAAGGGATGCGGGAGTGTGCAGCCAGGCTGGGACTGAGGACATCCCAGTGGGTGACCCTCCAGAGACAGGCAATCTTGGGCACCCGAGGGAGGCAGCTGGATGGTGGGGGGATCCAGGGGTTCATGCCCTGAGCCCACCTTGCCTCGCACCCTCTCAGAGGGCAGATCACCCAGTCACCATCCCCTCCTTCCCAGCAGAACCCATTTATCCAGGGGAAACTTGTGACCAGCTCAGGACACGACTTACGATGGGTCCAAGCCGATCCGAGGAATCTGTTCTCTCTGCTACAAACTGGCCCCGAGTAGCCCCGGGAACTTGACTGGACCTAGCCTACGAAGTGCCTTGAGATTTTCCCTTGGATAAAAGAACCACATAAGGTGAACCCCCACTCCCCCCACCCCCCGCCTCACCCTTCATCCTTTCCTGCTTCGGATGGTATCCGTTGAGTCTGTGATGCCTGGAGCTGTGGCAACCGGCTTGCGGCCATGAGGTGACAAGCCAGGGGACAAAGAGCTTATATTCAGGGATGGCTGGGGGAGAGGAGAGAGAAGAGAGGAGGAGCCTAGGTCCTTGATGGTGTCATCGCCTCCCTCCCAACGCTGGTGCCGCCCACCTCCAGACTTGGTGTTTCAGGAGTGCATCGGCTTCCGATCGCTGCTGTACAAAATTCCCACCAGGGTGTTAGCTTTAAACCCCAGGAATTCTTCTCCCGAAATCCTCAGTCAGAAGTCCGAAATGGGTTCTCCAGGCCGAGATGAAGGTGTCGACAGGGCTGTGCTCCTTCCAGAGGCTCTGGGGAAAAGTCCGCGGCTCCTGGGGCCGCCTCACTGCCGCCTGGGTCTGTCCTCTGTCCTCTGTCCTCCGGTCAGATCCCCCTCCTGGCCTCCCTCTTATAAGGACACAGGTGATCACATTTAAGGCCTGCCCGAATCATCCAGGACAGTGTCCCCGTTTCACGGTCCTCAACGTAACCCCATCTGCAAAGCCCCTTCTTCCGTGTCAGGTCACAGTCCAGGCTCCCAGGGATGCAGCCCGGGCCGCCTCTGGGAAGGAGCTCCAGCGGCCGCGAAGAAGCAGCAGCCCGTCCTGCCCAGGGCCCTGGTCAGAGCTCTCGCTCCGACGACGGCCCAGAACAGGGCATATGAGGGGCAAGTAAGAGAAAACACGGAAGACAGAACGTCCTGCAAAGCAAGAGAGCAGGGGCCCAAGGGTCCCTAGGACTCGCTCTTGGATCCGTGCGTGACTGACCAGCCACGAGGTCGGGGCGCCCGAGGGCTGTGTCCTCCACGGCCCTGGCCTGCCGTCCCCCGCGAGCCTGCAGCCACCCTTGTGCCCTCCCTGGTGCTGTTTGCCGGTGTCCCCAACGCCACCGGGAGCAACTCCACCACCTGCCATTAATCACCTCCTGCCTGTTGACTGTGAAAGTAATGATTTGCAAAATCGGGCGGAAGTTATACTAAGTAGCTTGGTGGTTAACCGCCACGCTGTTGCCATCTCTTCTCCAACAGAACTAAGCGCCTCTCCAGGTGACAGGCCCACATCCTGTGGTCATGAAACGCTTCATATTGTCGTCGCAAGCCATTTAACTGGGGGTCTTGCTGGAGTTCCCTACAACATGTGGACTTTGAGGGACCGGAGCCGGACATGCAGTCGCGAAATCCTGAGGCTCGACCCCGGGTCCATTGGAGGACATTTCCGTGGGGCTCACATCATTACGGCAATGGGAGGTCGCCCTCCGAGGCTCCACGCGCCGTGGGGAGAGCTCAAAGAGTGTGTCTGCTGTTTATAACCGCGAGGGCGGTGCACTGCTGGAGCTGCGGGGCCCCAGCGGGAGGGGACGGGAGGGTCCACGCCCCCAGCCAGCTTCCCGCTGGGCATGCCGGTCCCTGGAGCCTCTGCCCTGTCGGAGGGCAGCTCGCAAAGACAGGACCACTAACTGGGGGACAAGACACACCTGGCATCCCTGACACACTAGAGGCAGGAATCCGGGATGCGGATGCTGCCAGCTGTCGCCTCCTGAGGCTCCAGGAGAGGGTCCCTCCTGCCTCTGCCAGCCTCTGCCCACCCCCACCCCCTGCCCCCTGTCCCGGGTTTGTGGTCGCCTCCCTCCCGCTTCTCTGTCCTCACGTGGCTGCCTCTGCTGTGCGTCTCTTACAAGAACACGTGTCATTGGGTTTAGTGCCTGCGTGATCTCATCTAGGGGTCCTCACCTTAATCACATCCACAGAGATCCTCTGTCCTGGTCAGGCCACAGTCACAGGCTGAGTGTTGGGTGACGAGGACACTGATGTTTGGGGCCTCCGACTCTCCCTGCTTTGGCTGGCAGTCACGTGTTTTGTGGTCACAGGGTCCCCTGCACCACCGTGCCTCTCACTCTCTGCACCCCACCACCCCCGCCGACTACACGTCCCTTTGTCCCTGAAACGTGGCTTCTCCTCCTGGTCCTGGGTCTCATGGTTCATGTGATGAACGCATCTGGCAAATCAGATGTTCAGGGCCTCGGGGAGGGAAAGCAGGAGACCTTGGCTTCGAGAGCACGGCCCCTCCAGGCAGGTGGCCAGCACACCAGGAAGGAGGGTTCACAGAGTTGGTCCCCGGGAGCACTGGCTGTCATCACCCCAGAGCCCATGGGCGGGTGGAATGAGCCAGGGACTGGGGGGGCACTGGGACAGCCCGGCAGCAGGACGGGTCGGTGAGCAGGGGTCCCCGGCCACGCCGCCGTGCTCCTGGGTCACCCAGAGCGGCGGGGTCCCTGCCGGCCTCACTCCGGCTCCCTCCGGGAGAAGACAGGTCTGCTCCTTAGGGATGAAACGTCGGGGCAGAAGGCCGCCCGCAGCCTGTGCCGGGGCGCTCCCTTTCAGCGAGGCAGGCGGAGGCGTCTGCAGGCTGATTAGCTGTGTAATCACGTCGTTCCCGCGCTAATAGCGGTGTTTGTCATGTTAGCCGGCCCGGATCAAGCAAATCCCGCTCGGCTGCCGGAGGTGCGGCGTGTGGCCCGCAAACCATCCCCCCGTATCGGCTTCCCTCTGCCTCTTGGCGGCGCCCAGAGAGGTGCCAGGAGCATGAACGGGGGAGGGGGACAGTAAAGACGCAGGCGAGGCTCTGGGACGAGAGAGTCAGACTAGCCCAGCCCCTACCCCAGCCGCGTCCTGCACGAGGAGGTCAATGCCGGGGCTCCTGCTGCCCCCGGGAGTGGGCCTGCCCCAGGCAGATGCAGCCTGTGGCCTGGGTGGGTCATCGGATGTTTCGTCCCAGTGACCCTGCAGCGCCCAGCTGAGAATAGCTCCCGCCTCGTGGCATCTACCCTCAGGCCCCAGGGGTGGCCATGTGTCCCCGGGGCTGCGGCGGCGGAGGGCTCAGCAGGGCACCCGCTTCCAGGCCCCCTCACCTGCCTCCTGGTGGCCCCAGGTCCCCTGGCTGCTGGCCGGAGACCTCAGTTCCCGGTCACATGGGCCTCCCTGCAGGGCGGCCTTGTGCCGTGACAGCTGGTCCCCCAGGGCCGGGGAGGGGGCGAGAGAGAGAGACAGAGAGAGAGAGACAGAGCGAGACAGAGAGACAGAGATTAGGACTTGCAGAGAGACAGACACAGACACGGAAAGACAGAAGCAGAGAGGCAGGGAGACGCAGACGGAATGTCCCGGAAGGAAGCCACAGGCTGTGTTCGCTGACCACAGAAGTGACATCCCCCGGCTTCTGCCCACACATGGAGAGAAGGGGTCACACCAGGTTCAAGCCCTGGGACATAGGTCACTGGGGACTCTCCGAGGGACTGCGTATCACTGCCTGCTCCCCGAACCTCGGCACTGGCTTCCCAGGGAAGCCCCCTTGAACACCCCCTGGGTGGGCGCCCTGCACCTGCTGGGATGGGGGCCCACCTGGCTGGGCAGGGGCCGTGCGGGCCTCCCCGTCGGTCCGTGCTGCCCACCACAGCCTCGTGTCCCTAGGACATCATGGTGGTGCTGAATGTCTTCTCCAGCAGGCCCCCGCGGGGAGGATGCCATGGCACAGGAACGTCCAGCAGCCACCCAGGGGGCGGCCCCCGTGGCACAGGGAGGTCCAGCACAAGAGGCAGAGCTGGAGGCGGGACCTGTCAACCCTAGCCGGGCTCCCCCCGCCCCGGAGAAATGCTGACCCCGGAGAGAAGACCAGGTCAGAGGAGGCCTGCCAGTTCCCTGAGACCCACGCCCTCCTCTGGGACACTAAGTGGGGACCAGGGGGGCAAGACCAGGCCTGGACCCCTGGGGATGGGGGCTGGAGCTCCAAGCGGGACTCGAGACAGGCAGGGGGAGCCGATGATGTGGGTCTGTCTTGCCCCCACCTGTCTCAGCATCTGAAAGGTCAACAGGGGCTCCACGGGCTCGGTTCTCAAACACCCCAGCTAGGCCATGGCTCCCACCGGACGGGACGAGCCCCCCAGATCCTGGACATGGTTCATCGGGGGCTGGGACCCTGTCTACGTGGCATGGCATGGTGGGGAGGGCACTGAAAGCCGCTTGCCTCAGGGGTGACAGGGGAGATGGGGATGGCCCTGTGACCCTGGTCCTGCCCCTCTGGTCACTCTCTTCTGAGTCCCAAAGCTCCAAGCCTGAGACAGGTCCCCTGATCCAACAGGGTCTTACCCACCAGGGCCTCCTCTGCGGGGGCTGGGGACACGTTAGCCCTTCCGCAAAGGTAGGAGCAGCAGCGGCTGGCCGTCCTGGTACCCCCACACCCCAGAACCCGGCCTGACCTCTGTGCACTGCTGACCTCACTGAAGCCCTGGCCTGTGGCCCCAGAGACACCAGGCTGTGGGGACCCAAGGCTGTTCCCTAAACACTTACGACTGTGTCAGCTCCATGAGTTTGGCTTTCCGAAGGCAGCGAGGGCTCCTCTCGCTCGCACGTCCATGCTTGAACACATGTACCCACTCAGACTCACACTCATGTTTGTACACATGCACACTCGTGCTTGAACTCACAGGTACACTCATGCTTGAACACACACAGCATGCTCATGCCTGAACACACACACACTCATACCCACACTCGTGTTTGTACACATGCACACTCGTGCTTGAACACACACTCATGCACATCTGTGCTTCAACACACACACTCACATGCACGCCCACGCCTGAACATTCATGCTTGAACACACGCGCACTCGCATGCACGGTCTGCGGTGCGAGGGAGGAGGCGGCAGCTGGCCCTGTGCTTGGCGGTGGTCCCTCCACCTGCTGACCGGGCTGACGGGCCATTTGGGGTGAGATGGGGCTGTGACCGTGCTTCTGGCTCCGGGCATTCCAGACAGTGTGACGGTTTCCTGGGCGGCTGCCGTGCGCTTGGGTTTGGGGAAAGGCTGTGAGCCTCCAAGGAACCGAGGGTGACTTGCCTCCTTGGGATCGCCTGCCCTTGCACCTCTGGGTGCCCCCTCAAGGGGAGCGCTGGAGAGTCACCGGCAGCCTGCCGGGACCACCAAAGGACAGAGCTTGCTGAGTGGGCGGTGCCGGGCAGGCAGGCTCCAGGACCGCCCTTGGGGTCCCCCCGCCCCGCACCATGAGCTCCAACACCATCCGGCACAGAGGGGGCCTCCGACAACCCCCATCCCTGGGCCTCCCAGCCTTCCTGCCCCCTCAGGCCGAGAGCCCCGCCCTGCCCTGAGGCCCAGAAAATCACAGACCCCTCGGACTGTGGGGCCGAGGAAGGAAGAAGGGGACCCGTGGTAAGCGGGGAAGCAGAGGCCGTGCGCTGCTGGCGGTGATCGGCCAGCGGGGACGCGGAGCTCTTTGTTGTCACCACCCACGAGCCCCAGCAGGCCGCCAAGGAGCACCGGCTCTTGTGGGAGGAAAGGGCTCCTCGGGCGGCGGTGCCCACCCATCCCCGTTTGTGCGGGACTCACGCCCACCTGTGTCCCCAGCACATCTCGGCTGATAGACGGGACGTCCCTCGGAGGCTGGCCAGGCTCTGTGCGGGGCTTCCAGGTGGCCGCTGACCTGGAGACTCGCGAACCTTCGCAGGCCAGCCGCCAGGTGCCTCTCCTGGCTGAGCACCCCCGAGGGCACCCCACTCTCTCCAGCCTGTCCCTGGGAGGGTGCCTCACGGGCAGGGGCCAGGAGCCCCACCGACTTTGCTGGGAGGAACACAGAGGTGGCGAGAGGGTGACCGCACCTGCCACCCCCACCCCCGCTGCCCCTGCCTGGGGCCTGAGGCCGAGCCGGAGCCTGGCAGGTGCTCTCAGAAGTAACAGAAAGATGTGTGTGGTGGCGCCCAGGAGCTGCCCCGGGCCACGGGGGAGGAAACCGAGGTCCCTGTGGGATTCTGTTGCGGCCAGTATCATGTTCTGGCTGTGAGTTGTGGCGTCCAACAGAAGCAGGGATCGTGGGGCCGCCGGCCTGGAGTCCCGGGAGGCCCGAGGCTCACACACGCAGCATGTCCGCCTGCCAGCCCACCCCCGCCCCGGACCAGCTTGTCCTGCTCTCCTATGGGGCGCAGTCTGGAGGCGATGCCCTGGGGACGGCCAGCGGGGGTGGAGGACAGACGTGGCGTGCGGGAAGGCGAGTGTGCAGGTGAGGGAAGCGGAGTGGACAGTGTCCCGCCGTCCGGGGCGAGCTGCCCACCCCATCACACGGCCGTGGCGACTCCGGATGGGGCTGTCTGCGGAGCCAGCCCGACCTCTCGGCAGCAGGGCACGGACGCGGCGGCTCACCTCCCTGGCGCTGACCAGCTGGGCTTGGACGGGCGCCCGACCTTGGCCGACTTCGTTTCCCCGTCAGGCGGTGAGTGGGAGACGTCCCGCTGGTGTCCCCGTCCCACGCCCGTCTCTAGCCTCCTTTCTTCTCTCGCGTCCCGATATTCCTGCTCCTTTACTTGTTAAAATAAACCGGACAGGGGTGCCTGGTGGCTCAGTGGGCTCAGCCTCTGCCTTCGGCTCAGGTCATGATCTCAGGGTCCTGGGATCGAGCCCCGCGTCGGGCTCTCTGCTCGGCAGGGAGCCCGCTTCCTCCTCTCTCTCTGCCTGCCTCTCTGCCTACTTGTGATCTCTGTCTGTCAAATAAATAAGTAAAATCTTTAAAAACATTTATAGTAAATTGGAGAATTTCCTCCTTATGTCAGCGGGGCCCGGGGAGAGGGGGAGAGATCTGCTGGGGTTTGAACAGGCGTCTTGTTGAAATAGGAGATCGGTGTCTGGGAAACGAAAATCTCAAAAATACTGAGTCTTCCTGTCCACGACCATCATTTTAGGGTCTTAGATTTTAAAGAATTTCTCTGAATAATATGTCAGAGGCTTCTGGGTAGAGGTGCCACGCTCATCCTGGTCGGTCCGTCAGATGCTCAGTATTTCTGAGGCCACCACAAGTACGATCTTCCTTTCAGCTGTGTTGTCCGGCTGTGGATTGCGGGGTTGTGGGGCCACCGCTGAACCCCGGGTGCCCTTTTGTATCCAACGACCTTGCTAAGCTCTCCTGCTGACTCCGGTACCTAAACTGGACGGTGTATCCACTGCGCACACGGCCGTTTAGTCTGCAAACACGCGACACTTCTGCTTCTCCCTTTTCAGATCTTGTCACCTTTTCGTCTGTGTTCCGGCGGCCCCGCCGAGGACCTGCGGCCCCCACACTCCCCTCCCTCACTCCTACTCACCCCTGCACCATTCAGAGTTAAGCCTTTGTATGTTTTGTAAAATCTCCTCTGTTCCCAGGGTGCTGATGGATATTTTTATTAAAAAAGAATGTTGAATTTCGCCAAACATTTTCGACGCGTCTTCCGAGACGATCGGATACTTCTCCTTTCCTGTGTTTTTATGGGTAACGTGGAGCTAGGTTTCCTGACCCTGAAATAATGGGGACGTGGGCGGGGAGCCGGACCCTTTCTCAAAGTTGCTGATGTTTTATTTAAGAGACTCTGTCTGTTTTTAGTGGTGAGATTTTCCTGTTTCGTGCGCTCCGTGCGGGTTTTTGTCAAGGTCATAAAATGAGCTGGGGAGAGCTCCCTCTGCTCCTGCCGTCCGGGAATGCCGGTGGGAGACGGGCATCGGCCCTTCCTCAGACGTTAAGTCAAACTTGCTGGTGAGGACATCTGGGACTGGAACTTTCTTTGAGGGAAGCTTTTAAGTAATAAATCCTATGTCTTTAATAGTCATAGGTCAGGACTTCTCGGGTTTTATTCTCTCTTCTATGTTCGTTTTGTGGCCTGTGTTTTTCGAGAAATTGTCCACTTTACCAAGCATCGTGTCATGAAGCAATCTATGTTGCTACGTTGGTTCATGGTGACACGGGGTGGGGAGGCTCTGGGTCTGAGTCCGCACCCGCTGCTGACCATGTCTCGTGAGCTCCCCGAGCTCCCAGGGCTCCATAAATCCTCTCGAAGATTAAACTCAGGCATCATCGATCCCTTTGTTGTATATTTTTCTATTTCATTAACTTATGCTCTCGTTTTTATGACGTCTTTCCTTCCGTCTTTGTTCCTCTTCCTCTAATTTACGAAGCAGGATGCCCACACGTTGCTTGCACAGAGCGCACCCTTCAGTGCTGGGCTAGCTCCCTAACTCGCGGGGTCCGGCCGGCGGCTGGGGCCTCTTCCTGGCTTCGCTCCACCATCAGACCCTTTTCACGGCACGATTCCCAGTCCTGGCCTCGCTCCACGGCACCAAGACGCCCTAACCCTCCCCGTGACCTTGGTCCCCAAGGGCCCAACATGCCGTGCAGCCACAGTCGGGGTGACAATGTTTCCTGTGGGATCCCCATCCAGTCCACGGTGTCTCCAGCTCCTGCCACCATGGTCCCAGCAGCCCGATGACGCGGAAGGGGGGCAGGCGAGGGGCAGGTAGGATGGTGGCAGAGAGGAAGGAGGGGGAGTCACCACTCCCCATTCTGTGCCCTTCCGTGTGGGAAGAGAGGGGCCCCCATGAAGGAGGCAGGCTGTCGCCGGCACCCCGGGGCTGGTGTACCTGCATACAGCCAGGTGGGGGACGTCCCCGCAGCAAGAGAAGCAGGTGTGGCTTCCCTGCCAGCATCCCACCGAATTGTCCCCAGGACACACCCTGGGGCCGTGCGGCAGAACGAGGGCTGGGCGACCCACAGCAGCTCCGAAGGGGGCCGCGCCTTCTCCGGTGGGCTGTGGAAGGAGGAAGGGAAGGAGAAGCCTGGCAGGGAGATGCTGCCTCCCCAGTGCTGCCCTCCCAGCCCAGCTCCCATAAGCAGAAAGCCCACCAGCAGCCGTCCAAGGGCCCCGAGACACAGCCACATGCCGCTGCCCCGAGCAGGCTAGGACCCTGCTGCCCCCTCGCCCGCGTGCAGCCCAGGCACGCACCTCCCTGTCCCGGGCCCCACGACTGTTGGGCCCAGGAAGTAATTGCTCTGCGCTGACTTTATTGCCCTGCGTTCTGCACCATGAAGTCTGGCCTTATAAAACACCCGGCTGTTTCTCCGGACGACAAGATCCCACCTGTGAGAAACGTGAACACAGATGGTCAGTGCCCGCCACAGGGTCGCAGAAGCGGGGGGTGGGCGGCGGGCTCCCCTCGGGAGGCCAGAGGATCTACGGATGCTCCACGGGTCCAGGGTGTAACCCCTGACTTCCTGGTCAGCGTCTCCAAGCTCCGGACCGTGGTCAGGGAGAGCCAGGCTCAGACAAGCTGCTGGGGGCCTCTGAGCCCAGGCCCCTTGCACAAATCGGGGGCTGGATGCGGGGCCAAGATGCCCAGCCTCTGTGAGCGCAGGACACAGTCTGGAGGGCCGTGCACAGCCCTTGCTGGACCGTCCATTTCTCTGTGATGCCTATAGAATCCAGCTATGGTGTGAGAGTCCAGGCCCTCCCAAATCTCGGCCTCTAGCCTGGGCCAGTGGCTGCCAGTTTGTCCCTGGCCAGTGTCGCTTGGATGCCGGAAGCCCCAGCAGAGATGCCAGAACCTTCTTTAGAGCTCAGAATGTAGGCCGAGCCCCAGAGAAAAGGCAGGAAGACGCTGACCTGGATCCTTTCTCCTGCACATGGCCCTGTGAATCGCAGAGGGCTTCCCAGGGGAGGCAGCGCCTTTGCTTATGGCTTTGACCCAGGGGCAGGCGAGCTGGCTTCCCATTCTACAGCAGCCTCTGCACACAGGGAGGCTTGTCTGCAAGTCCCCACGCCCTGCCAGAGCAGCTCAGCATCCACCCCCGGGCCCCCAAGAGCCCACCGCACGCCTGGTCCCCGGCTCAACCTCTGGGGAGGCACAGGCTTTCCTTCTTCACAAGCCGCTTCTCAAGGGACTTCTGTTCCCGAAGGCCCCCCCGGCTGACCCCGTCTACCCTTGGCTGAACCCCAGGCTCTCGGGTTCCTGGGATTCCGAGTAACGTGGAGAAGCCGCACCCCGCAGAGCCGTGAGAAGCGGGTACGAGAGCTGGTCCTGGGCTGGTCCCGAGAGCTGACTCCAGGCAAGGGGCCCCCAGGACAGCGAGAAGCCACGGGGCTCAGGGTCCAGGGAAAGCCATGCAGGAAAACCCTCTGCAGACTGTTAGCCCTTGTCCTGGCTGAAATCAAGGACCCTAAGGAATGGGGTGGGTCAGAGGAAAGTGGCAAGAAAGGGCCAAGAATCCAGCATCCCGGAAGGACAGCTGCCGGCCGCGCGGGCCAGATCCAGGAGGGGCTGCGTCCCAGGGAGCCAGGAGGCCTGTGGTGCGGAGGGGGGTGAGAACCAGGCGCAGACAGCTCCCCCTGAGCCCTGGGGGGCGTGGCAGATCCCCTCCCAGCCCTGCACCTCAGTTTCCCCATCTGCACACTGAAGGACCTTGCTTCTGTGACTTCAGGACACGTTATAGAAAAGCCCCAGGTTTTCCTGAGAAGCCTGAATTCCAGGTTGGGCCCCCAGAGGGGAGAAGGTGGGGAAGAATCTAGAGCCCTGTGCTCCACCCTCGGAGACCTGGGGGCCCAGATCAAGCCGTGCAGCAAGGGTGCAGCGGAAACGGCTCAGACCGGAGGGCGCCTGCGACCCACACCCCACTGACCTCCTGTGCTGCGCACCGCAGCCCCCCCCCCCCCACTGCCCGCCAAGCAGGGGAGGCGGACCGAGGACCATCTCCCAGCCCCGGGGGTGTGGGGGCTCGGAGCTGGAGGGGGGCCACTCTGCCCAGGGAAGCGCAGCTGCTCCGGGGTACTGGGCAGGGACGCACAGGTGCCTCTTGGCTGGACTGTGGGGAGTGTGAAGGGGCACCATCCAGATGGGAAATGGCCCCTGGGACTCCAGGTGGGAGTGTGGCCAGTGGGTCCAACCCGAGCCCCTGTGGTCTGAAAAGCCCTGTTTCACAGGAAGCCCTCCCAAAAGGGTCACTGCTGTCGCATCTGGAACGCTGGCAGACGTTGGGGCACAGCGGTGGGGGCCTGGACATGTGCCCCCCCCACAGCCCCCTGCCATGGGGAGCTGAAGGGGCGCTGGGGCAGGGGGAGCTGCTGGGATGGGGTGGGGGCACCAGGCCTCCAGCCAGCCCCGGTGTGGCCATCTCTGGCCATCTAGGCCCAGGTGCACGTGGGGTCCCCGCTCTCCAGAGTCCTGTGAGTGGGGGAGGGTGGACTGGTCACACCTTACTCATCCTGCACCTGCTGCAGCCAGACCTCTGCCCATCCCCCTGCCCTGCAGAGCCCAGCAAGTCTCCGATGCTGGCCAAGTGCACCCCGAGGACCGAGGCAAAGTGAGTTTCCAGCCAGAGCAGAAACCAACGCGTTTACAAAAGAGCCCCACCGCGCTGTCCCAGATGCGCGCCCACCCCCAGCTGCCGCCTGCACCCGGCTCTGCCACCAGCCCAGGGTCTCACAGTGGGTCCTCTGCCCCAGGGGAGGCCGCTCGGCCCAGAGCAGGGAATGAGCAGGGAGGGGGAGGGAGGGACCGCAGACCCTGTGACCCCCACCTGCTCTGGGCACCTCTCCCTCCCAGCTGTGTCTCTGGGAAGCCCCGACCCCTTGGATCCCCTGGACTTCACTGGTCTGATGCGGACGCTGGCACACTGCCCCAGGGGCATTGGGAACTCCCCGTAGAGGTCACCATCCCCCCATCATCAAGGAGCCAGGGGGCCGGGGCAAGGTAGGAGGCTCTTCCTGCCCCTGCCCAAGTCCTCCTGCAGCCAGGAGCCCTGAGCCCAGCTCGGGGCGGCTCTCCTCCAGGCCCCGCCAGCACTGACCCAGTCCTCCTGTCCCCCCATGGACACCCCAGTCCAGAGAGCTGTTGGTGGCTCCCTGCGGCCTCAGAGGCAAGTTCAGTGAATGAGAAGCTGCACTGGGCACCCCACACCGTCCTCTGCACAGATTTGGACGTGGGCCAGGTTCTGGGGACACCCGTTCCCATGTCAGGAGCTGCGAGCCATCAAAAGCCTCCTCCCACAGCTGTTCACCGTCGCGGCTGACAGCCAGTGTCCCCACTGTCACATCCAGACTTCACGGCCACCTGTCCCCTGGCACCCCCTGAGGCCCAGGGGAGCCTCTTCCCTGCCTCCCCGGCCTCCGGCGGCTGCTGGGCTCCGGTCTCGGCCTCTGCCTTCACAAGGCTGCCCCCAGTGTGTCCTTTCGGTCTCTCATATGGACGCCAGGGTCAGGATCTGGGGCTCACCCAGATCATTCGGGATGATCTCGTTTTGGGATTCGCAACTTAATTACATCGGCAAATACGCTTTCTTCAGGTCGGGTCTCATCCGTAAGCTCCGGGGTTTAGGGTGTGGACACTGGGAGACAACAGAGAACCCACCCCACAGTGGTATCTGAGGACCCGCGGTGCCGGGTGGGACCTGGGCCCAGCCTGTGGGCGGCACACGGCTGCCTGCTGGCCTTGCAGAGGCCACGCAGTGGGACAGGCCTCCAAGGTGCGCCCTCAGGGAGCCTGGCGGCAGAAGCAGCTCAGCAGACAGGAGTGTGGCCTGGATGGCCCGCCTGGGGACAGCCCGGGACCGTGCGGCATCTAGGGGCCTCCTGGCCATGTCCCGGGGCCCCGGAGCTGCGGGGCCCCAGGATACCACGCTGTGCAAGTGGGACACTGCGTCAGGAGCACCTTCCACTGAGTCCCCGGCGGGAAGAATGGCCCGGCCAGGGCAGCGGCTGGGGGAATTCTCGCACAACAGTCGGCAGTTCCCACCCAAAGGGCTGAGGAAGGGAGGTGGGGGCGGTGACATGGGAGGAAGAGCCCTGTCATGGGGTCTGATCTCCGGACTGAGCCCGAAGGGCCCTCCCTCCTCCCAGCAGCACCCCTCCCCCTCTCCCGCCCTCTGCCAGGACCATGGGCTCCCCTTCAAGGCCGGGGGCCTGCAGTCCTCTTCTGCCCACACAGACGCCCCTGCGACTCACCCTGACCTCCGGAGGCCTCATCCCCCACTCTCCAGCCCCCCACAACCACAAGGGAGGGGCCCGGGGGAAAGGCTGTAGGTGGACGGTGAGCGGGAAGAGGAAGGGGCTTCTCTCCTGGGCAGTGTCCAAGGAGGCTGGAGCTGCAGCCCAGGCAGGGACTGAGGCAGAAGGCCTGGTGGCAGCCGGAGAATGTGCTGGAACCCACCCACCGCAAACCCATCTACATCCTCCCGGAGCAGGACTGGGTGCGATTGGGACCATTATAGCAGCCTTCGTTCTGTGACGATCAAATGCGTTTCTAGCAAAAAGCTCTAAATTATCTCTGAGCAATTTCTTTCTTTTCTTTTCTTTTTCTTTTTTTTCTTTTTAAGTGGGAATGGAGGAAAACAAAGAGCAAGTAAGAAAGAAAAAGAAAGAAGCCTTTTCGGGCGGCCACTCCCCAAGGAGGGGCGGCCTCAGCAGCTGTAGCCACACGACCCTGGCGTCACCCCTGTGGGCTGGGGGCGAGTGCAGGTTCCAGGAGGAAGGGCCCTCCAGGCCGGCCCGCACCTGCTGCCCAGGCGGCCAACCGCAGTGACCACAGGCAGAGCCGAACTCACCTCTGGGCGGGGAGCAGGAGCGCGCCCACAGCACCTGCCAGCATCCCGGCACCTGCTCCCCAGGGACCGGGGCTCTGGGGGGGCTGGACCCCTCTTCCCACTCTCCCAGGTCTCAATCTGTGGGGCCGCTGAGTCAGGGCTGGAGAGGAACGGTGCAGAGTGGGCAGAAGGTGAGGACAGGGACTGAGGGGAGGGACCCTCAAGGTTCTGGGCCAGAGCTGGGTTGGGGGAGGGCACTGGGCTGGTCAGGCAGGTGACAGGGGCGGCTCACGGTGGGAACCTCGGTCCTCTGCTCCTGTCTGAGGCAGCCTCGAGTGTCCCCCAGGCCAGCTCGGTCCCACGGTGTGTGAGCCCCATGCTGGGAGGCGTGCCTCGCTCGTGCTGGTGGCCATCCGGGCCACATGTCCCCAAGCCCATGGATACTGGGACAGGCCCAGGGAAGAGTTCCCAACCCCAGACAGCAGGGGTGGGCTGGAGGTTCAGGGACAGTGAGGGGCAGGAGCTCCAGGGCTCCCATCCCCACCCGCCCAACAGAGCCCGCAATGGGCCCAGCGGCCATCGCCTGCTGCCTCGAGGTCCCAGACTCAGTGCGACTGCTTCAGCCCTCCTGTGCCTCGTGGTTTCCATAACACCGTGTCACTCAAAACGCAGGTGATGTTTTAGCTCCCCTTCCCCACTGCTGCGGGTTCACTGGCCGCGCAGCCTGTGGCAGTGACGATGAATTTCCCGGATACTGAACGTCACAGCCGGAGCTTGCACTGTGTGGAGACCAGGAGCCCACCTCCTGCATGGACCAGGCCACAGCCTGTGCAGTGGCAACAATGGAGCCCAGCGACCTGGCCCACAGTTTCCTGGCACAGAGGACCCTTGGGGCTGCCAGGAGCCTCGCAGCCCCAGCAGAGCCGACACCTGGCCACCAAGGTCTCCAGCACTGTTGACCCCCTGTCCTGTTCCCTGTCCTGTGCACAGAGTCGACCCCTAGGCCCTGCATGTCCGCCTACCCACCCACCAGGCTGCCTCCCCACCTCCTCTCCTCCCTCTCAGCCCACCTGCTCCCTGATCTTTGAGAAACCAGACTGGATGCCAAGGCTTTGCCTGGGGGCTGCGATGGTTTTCACAGCTCAACACTCGGTTCAAGGATCCCAGCCCCCCGCCCCGACCGGACCCCCCCAGCCTCATGTTGCACCTCCCATGGTCCTCCGGCCCCCGACATTATCCCCATCCCTGAGCACACTGGGCTGTATCCTGCGTCTGTGCACACACCCCTGTGCTTCCCTCTATTTGGAAAAGCTGTCACCAAACTGGGACTACTGGGTCCCTCCTGAGGCCTTTCTAGTATCCACCGTGGGACCCTCCCGACACTGGGCGCGGCCCTTCACTTACAGGCAGATCACCGAGGCTCAGACAGATGAGGCAGGGTGGCCCAGACGGGTGCCCGCGGCCAACCCAGCAGCCTAAATGGGGCCCTCCCGGTAAGGCCCCGCCCGGACCCTCCCGCCGGGGCTCACGGTGGCCGTCTATGTGCTCCCGAGGTCCACCGCCATTCCCAGGCGAGGGTTGGGCCTGGCGCTGCCCCTGAGCCATTCCGCGGGGCGCAGGAATGACAGGGAAGGGTGCCGTGGAAGCAGGATGAGCCCACGCAGTGCCAAAGCCCAGGCTCCGAGTGGGGGCAGCAATACGGGCCAAGAGCTCCTGACCGAGGGGTCCGCGGGGAGGACGGGTCCTGCAGCTCAGTCTGGGCCAAGCATGCCTTTCCCCAGCCTCACCCTCACTGCCAAGACCTCTTGACCCCTTCTGAGCCAGACTGCTCAAGTGCCGCTAACTGTGGGCTGCCCGTGCAAGCACCTGGGGTCCCGATCCGCCTGGGTTGGGAGTGACTGGCTGCGTCCCCACGAAGACCCAAGCACACGGGCCGGGGGAGAGCCACCCCAAGGGTCTCCTGGTGGGGACTCAGAAGCTGAGCCAGGCCAGGCCATTGGGCATCCCGTGGAGGGCCCTGGAGTGCACAGGGCTTCCAGAAGCTGGGCAGACTTCCAGAAGCAAATCTTTGCTTCTCCGCCTGAAGGAATGGGGTCTGCTGTGCTGCCCCTCCCACGGCCCCCAGAGTCCGCAGTGGCCTTGAACCTGTGCCCTGCAGGATTAATGAGGCTGAAACCAGCAGAAAGGCTAAACCCTGTTCCTCAGAGAATGGGTTTCCCCTCACCCGCTGTTGTGTCCTTCCAGACCCGCTCGGGAAACCGCAGCTGTCTCTGCAGAAGCCCGGCCTCACGGTCAACCGACCGGACTCTAGCCTGGGAAGAAGCAAGGCCCCGAGTTCCTTCCCAGAGGCAAAGAGCCTGACCCAGCTACCCTTGCTCTGGAGCCAGCCCGCCACTCCCCTCCTTGTCCTGACAAAACCTCCTGACATCGGGCGCGGGGTTTGGCTCGTTCCGGCGTTCAGACCCCCCGCCCCCGCCACAGTGAACACGGGTGTGTAATGCGCCTGCTTGCTCCGCGCGCCCCATCTCTCCGCGGGAAGAACCCCAAGTTCCCAACCCTTTTGTGCATGGCCTCAACCTCAGCCGACCCCGCGTGGGCCCGAGAAAATCTGCCCCTGAGCACCGCCCGAACTTCCGAGCCCCACACACGAGCGAAGGTAAGCCTCTGTGTTGGCGCAGTTGATGATCGCAGCAGAGAGGTGAGCACGGCGGGGTGGCGGGGCAGAAACTTCGGACACTGGTCGTGGGTGGGGGGCCTTTCAGACCTCAGATGGCTGCAGGGTGGTGTCTCAGCTCCTCTCCCAGGTAAACAAAGGAGCCGCCTCGGGGGCCCGAGGAGGCCCCCAGCCCTCAGCGCCAGAGGCCAGGGCTTCTGGGAATGGAGAGGCCGTGTCCCCCGGCGGGAGCCAGGAACCCACCCAGACCTGGAAGGGCCTCAGAAGCCACTGTGGGCTGATTATCAACGAAGCCGCCAGAAAGCCTCAATGATTCTAGAGAAATCTTACCAGCTGGGACCAGAGGGGGCCCAACCCCCATGGGCTGAACAGTAGACTGGGCAAGAAGAGCGGCCTCAGGCCCACCCGGGCCCCGGAGGGTGAAGCTGGCGCAGGGGCTCACGACACAGGCCGGGCGGGCTTTCGCCATTGTTAGGGCCAGACCCGGGCACACCTGCTGCCCACTTTGTTGAGCGGGTGTGTCCATTCCGGTGACCCCGCCGCTGGCGCTGGTTATGGGGGTGGGTTCTGGCTCAGGTCTTCAGGTCAGAGCATGGCGCTGGGCGGGGGCAGACCCGGGACCCTGTGTGCACATGGAATGGATTCCAGGAGGTGGTCTGGACTTGGAGCAACCCAAAATGGGTTGAGAGCAGTGGCGTCTGGTGTGTTTTGCCTATGAAGGGAATATGCACAGTGTGTGTCCACAGGGCAGACGGTGGGGACTCAGAGACGCATGAAGCTCCTTCGCCTGTTCCTCACTGACGACTGGAGTCTAAACCAGCCAAGCTCACATTTGTGTGGGCCTGGGGGGCAGCTGGACCAGAGGAGCACGGGCACAATGCGCAGGGACCTGAGACGGAGGCTTGAACCTGTGCAGAAGTCTCGCAGCTCTGCTTGCTCACCGGGACCCTCACCCTCGACAAACTGGCTGCCATGTAGGAAGTTTGACTTCCCTGAAGTCAACCTGCTGGAGGAAGCCCAAGCCGCACGGAGAAGCCACAGGAGATGAGGCTCCCTGTGGGGGCAGCGTGGAGGCGTCAGGTGGGGGCCTGAAGCAGCTATCTTGGAGGTGGGACGCGGGCCTTGGTCGCCCCGGCTGACACAAGCTGACTGGCCCATGAGCCACCCTAGATCATCCGGCCACCAGCTGACCATGGACGTGTGACTGCGTCCAGCTGAGATCAGCCAGGCCAGTCCGGATGAAAGGCTTCCAAAGAATGACGAGCAACGTGAATTGTTACAAACAACTTAGAGTACGGTTGGTTTCTTTTGCAGCAAAGGTGAGCTGATGGTGAATTTCATGGTACATGAATTAAATCTCAACTACTTTTTTTTAAAGATTTTATTTATTTACTTGACAGAGAGACACAGTGAGAAAGGGACACAAGCAAGGGGAGTGGGAGAGGGAGAAGCAGGCTTCTTGCCGAGCAGGACCTTGATGCGGGGCTCGATTCCAGGACCCTGGGATCATGACCTGAGCCAAAGGCAGATGCTTAAGGACTGAGCCACCCAGGCACCTCTCAGTCATTTTGTTGAAAGAGTGTATGAGATAGCCTCTGCGAGGGCTTGCGTTCCCGCCATCGGACCTCCAAGATAGACAAAGCCAGAAGGCTATGTCCTGCCCACAGCCTGCCTCTAAGGAGGGGGGCCCCAAGGCTTGTGGTGGCTGCTGTGCTAAAGAGGAGGGAGTGATATCAACATACCTTCATTTGGGCAATGTGGCAGGTTGGATATGCAAAGACCTAAAGTTATGTCATATTTTTAAATATTTTTATTTATTTACTTATTTTGACAGGCAGAGATCACAAGTAGGCAGAGAGGCAGGCAGAGAGAGAGGGGGAAGCAGGCTCCCCGCTGAGCAGAGAGCCCAATGCGGGGCTCGATCCCAGGACCCTGAGATCATGACCTGAGCTGAAGGCAGAGGCTTAACCCACTGAGCCACCCAGGCGCCCCGTTATGCCATATTTTTAAAGAATGCTTCAGTTTGTGAGAAAATAAGGGAGAGAATCAGACGTCAGGAAAACATAACTGCAAGATGGAAGGTGAGCACAGGCACTGGTATTTGCCCCAAGGCATCCACTGGCCACAATGGCCTTCAGCCTGGGTTTCAGTGAGCTCCTGGGTGTGCATCCAAGTGGAGGAGTGGGCAAAGGAGACAAAGCCTGCAGCCCTGGCAGGATGGGGGCCGACTCCGCAGTCTTCTTCATAAACCAGGATCCCAAGGTCAGCTTTCACAGTGGACAAACTAGGGAAGACCCAGGTGACATGCCCAACTTGACATTAGGTCTCCATAGAGGGGAAATGGGAAAATTCCTAGCCATCATCCCTCATTCCTGAGGATTTGGAGACTGGAATCCACAGTAAACAATGATTTATTTAAGATGGCCCTGGTTTGGTAGAAAACTGAAGACAAAAATTTGTGAAGGAGTAAAGTAAAAATTGTCAGGCTGAATTGAAAAAAAAATGAACTCCTAGAAATAGAAATTATTGACATTAAAAATTCAAGAGAAGTTTGTAATGGCAGATTAGATGCAGCCAAAGAGAGAATTACTAAATTAGAAGATAGAAAGGAAGAAATCAGAGAATGTAGATCTGCGAGAGAAGAGGCAGGAACCAAAAGCCCTGAAAGGACACAGACCATCTTCAGCCTCACAGATGTTTCCCTCTGCTACGATGTCTACTAGTGACCCATACATCATTTCTCTTCAGTGGTTTTTTATTTCCATGTATCCTTTTGATTCCTTTTGGTTTTTCCATCTCTCTGCTTATATTACTCATCATTTTTTGCATGTTTTTTTTTTCCTTTAGAGCCCTTAATCATATTAATTATAGTTATTTTAAATTCCCTTTCTTGGGGCACCTGGGTGTTTCAGTTGGTTAAGCGTCTGCCTTTGGCCCAGGTCATAATTCCAAGGTCCCAGGATGGAGCCCCACATCAGGCTCGCTGCTCATCAGGAAGCCTGCTTCTCCCTCTCCCACTTCCCCTGCCTGTGTTCCATCTTTTGCTGTCTCTCTCTCTCTCTCTCTGTCCAATAATAAATAAATAAAATCTTTAAGATAAATAAATAAATAAATAAATAAATAAATTTTTAAAATATCTTTTAAAAATTTGCTGTCTGATCATTCAAACACTTTTATTATATTTGAGTCTGTTTCTGATGGTGGCATTGTCTCTTCAGACAGTGTTGTCCCTTATCTTTTGGCATGCCTTGTTTTTTGCTGGAAACCCAACATGTTAAATTGGGCAGTTGGGAACTGAGGTAACCAGGCCTTTAGTGTGAGGTTTGATGTTGGTCTAGCCGGGACTTGGCCTCTGTCTACCATTTGCTGTGACTGAGGAACCAGAGGCTCCCAGTTCTGCCAGTGTCCTTGTTTTTACCTCCTTTGTTGACTGAGTTTACCTAAGTCCTCCTCCCAAGAGAGAGCCCGTGTCTTTCCCAGCATCTACTATGATTATAGGGGAGCCCTGAGGGAGGGGGCAGGTGAAGCACTCTAGAAACTTCCAACTAAATGTCAGTCTTTTGCTGGTCCTGTGACCCTGGGCTGTGACCTTCCCAATGTTCCCCATGGTCCCCACTCCTCTGCTGCAACGTTCTCCGTCTATGTCCTCGATGTCCTGGCCCTTGTTCACTGTTGGTTTGTTTTTACCTTGACGTGGAACAGGAGGGCTGGGGGCTGGAGTAGGAGCAATCCTGTCCTGCTGGGCTGCAGTGAGGTTGGAAACTTGTACTCTGGCAAAGCTTTTCCCCTGGAGGATGGGCCTTTGTTGTGAAGAAGGCTCTGAGCATATTTCACATGAGGTCTGCTCTGCACCAACTCCCAAAGTGCTGGGGCCTTCCTCAGATCTACACTGTGAGGACCTGGTCTGGTTTCTGGAGGAAAAGCTCGCCAATGTGTTGGGGGCCCCCTGAGACTGCCAGGCCTGAGGAGTTTCTCACTGCCGTGTAACACACGTGTAACTGTGTGAGCAGTTCCCAAGTTTGCTCCTCTGTGTCTGTCTGTCCAGGTTTGGAAATGGTGGTTTGCTTTGCGACCTCCGCTTTTCTGTGAGTCTGAGAAAAGTCATAGATTTTCAGTTCGTCTACCTTTCTCATTTATTTTTTTAAAGCTTTTATTTATTTATTTGACAGACAGAGATCACTAGTAGGCAGAGAGGCAGGCAGAGAGAGAAGGGGAAGCAGGCTCCCCGCTGAGCAGAGAGCCCGATGCGGGGCTCCAACCCAGGACCCCGAGATCATGATCTGAGATGAAAGCAGAGGCTTAACCCACTGAGCCACCCAGGTGCCCCTGTCCACCTTTTTCTTAATGTGCAGACAGAGGTGAGAGCTTCTAAGCTCTGTACATGTTGGACCTGAAACTGGGAGTCCTGAAGATTTATTCATATTTATTGTTTTGTCCAGAGGGTATCTACTGCAGGGTCAGGCCAGCTGGTGCTTAGTTGGATGACAGAAGTGGATCTGATCAATGACTTTTTAAAATGTCGCTTCTCTCACTTCCAAAGAAATCCGAGGCTGGCCTCCTCTGGTTGCCCACACACAGCCTGGGTGGCTTAGGCTGGAGCCCGTCATGCAGAAGGTCTGTCAGGGGGTGTGTTCCTTGCCCTTTAGATGCAGAAACCACAACTGGGGAGGCACACGGCGGGCCTCCCTGCAACCCCTGCCCAAGATGTTCTTTGCTGCCCTCAGGATAAAGTCAGGCTTAATCCCTTGTCGTGTCTCCTGCGGCACTGGGTGCCCCCCCTTTTGCAAACTTCTCATTCCCTTTTTCTCAGTCCGGCATCTGTGAGCCTCATGCTGTCTGGGTAGGTTCTGGAGGGAGCCAGCCCCGGGATAGGGCACCCTACCGGCCACTGCTGTTGCACTCTGAGAGAGGAGAGGGGTGCTAGGCCTAGTAGTGACCACGGGCCTGCCAGCCCCTCTTTTCTTCTCTTCTAGTCCTTTCTCCTTTGTCTGTGTGTCCTACTCCTTTTTCTAGAACTTAGCCTTCAGTTAGGTTTACCTCGTCCATTAGGGACATAGTGTTTCTCCGTACTGGTGTCTGATTCCAGGGGGCTCTACTGTTCTCTTCACCGGCCACAGCTCCTCTGCTCAAACTTCCTCCATTCACTGAACCCTTGATCCTGCCTTCAAGTGCCCTGCACTGAAATGGCAAAACCCCTAATGACACATTTCCTAAGTGGGAGCAGGTTACAAAGGTCTTTGCTTTGTTTTCATGGCTGTGTTACATCCTTTGGGGTTTAGGGCTCAGCCTCGGGCTGCTTATGGGCAGATGCAGCTTGACAACACCCTGTCCCCCTACAATAGTGGTGGTCCTGTGAGCTGGTACAAAGCTTCCAGAAAGCAATTTGCAATATACAGTGAGAACAAGGTCTCTTTTAAGAGCAAATCTCAATTCATGGGAACTTGCCCTGAAAAAACTGCCACTAAATGAAACAAGTTTGCCACTGTGGTGTACCATGCCACAAGTTTCTACAACCACCCAGCATGCTAAGTTTCCAAGGGGCAGAGTGTGTGTGCCCAAATCCAGATCATTCCACAGAGAGGAAACTCGGGCCCAGAGAGGGAGGCCTGTAGTCTGAGGTCACACAACAAGCCCACCAACAGAACCTGTCTCAACGCCATCTCTCCTTCTTCCTCTCTGAGGCTGTGAGGCCAAGCCAGCTCCCCTCCTCAAACCTCTGCTGATTCTTCTGGAAAGTAGACATCAGGATGGTGGTGAGCTGGAATGAGAGGATGCAAGAAAGGGCCTGCCAGCACACGTACTCTGCCTTTGGCTCCATTCAGCAGTGTGCTTTTATAGTCTCTCCTCTCGATATGGAGTGACAGACCTGGAGGTGTAGGTGACCTGACACCTGACATGTTGCCTGGCAACAACAGGCATGAGCCACCCCCCACCCCCACCCCGACGGATGGCAGAGTGCCTCCAGCTGGGAGAAGAGTGCTTCACTGACTTGGGGCAGGTGGCCACTGTGGGCACGCCTGCTTTGGGCTCCCATACTTGCCTTTCCTGACAATAGTACTGGGAGGCTGCCATGGCCCATTGGTGAGCCAATGGGCCTCACCAGGGCTGCTCACCCCAACTCCCCGCCTCGTTAGGCAGCTGCTGAACACCCATCCCGTCTGCCCCAGCATACTGACCCAAACGGCCTTATTACCTGGCTAATTGGGGCCCAGAGGCTCAGCCAGAGCACAAACACCCCCCCCCCCCAGTCAGTCTTGGTGTGTAATTACTTGAACAAGCACTTTGAAGGGAGAATCCATAGTGTGTCTCGTAGAATTGCCCTGGCGAATTTCAAATCAGCTTCTCTCCCTCCTCGGAGAGAGGCCTGTGCTCAGGCTGCCCGTCCTCCCAGGGCCGAGCCCACTGCTTTGTGGGTCTCTACAAAACCACACATTCAGCACCTGCTGGGTGGACAGTGCCAGGCCAGGTAACCCAGTTCTCCCAGCCTGGGTGCAAACCCAACCTGCCAGGATGGTCGCACCTTCCTCTTTGCAGACCTGGGTGTGGTGAGACAAGGGATTAAGACTGACTTTACTCTGCAAGCATCTGGCACCTGGGTACACTGAGAGCAGGTGCAAGAGACAGCCCCCGAGAGGTCCAAGAAGTAAGCCGGGGGTCAAGGCACGGAGCATGGAGAAACAGTATTGGACACACCTATATGAAGCCTCGGATTTCCCATGAGGGAAATGAATACAGCAATCACTCCCCTTTCTGCCTCTGCAGCAAAGCAACATAGAGGCATCTCCCTGAGCTGACTGGGCCTCTGGGGACCCAGATGGGCCATTGTAAAACTTGACTTTACCTGACCTGAATTTCGGATCCCCTCAGCTCTGACAATGTTCAATAAATAACTCCATGCTGCATGAGTGATGGCAAACCCCAGAACGGCTTTAATTTTGCAGAGCGATAAATTAAATGCAATGTCTGCCGAGTCTGCACGATTAAACTCTTTTTATAGCGTTTCATGTTGCTTTACGACTGGACCACTGCACCTCTCAGAATCCTCGGCAGACTCTTCTGCAAGCAGGCAGCTCACCCAGGCCTGAGCCCTGGGTCATGTCGGTGGCGAGGGCCCTGCAGGGTCTAGTCCTCTGAAACCAGGGCTGGGTCAGCGAGATCTGGGGCCCTGCACCGGGGATGCCATGAGCTCCTCCAGCCTACAGGTGGTGCTGCAGGCAACCCCCACGAGCTCCATCCCCTGATGTCCCCATCATGTTATGCCTACCTTGTACTTTTCCTGCACTTTTTTCTTCCTCCTCCACTCTGGCCTTTATGAGAAATAAACTTTTTAAGATTACTATTATTTCTTATTTTTCTTCCTCTACTGGTTTGGAAATTATACATGCTACCTACTTAATCATGTCTGGTATGCTAACATGCAAAGTAAGTAGTTAACCAAAGGGTTAACACTGTAGGAATCCACTCACATGCAGTCCCTGGAGGCGTCCAGTTCGGGGACAGAAAGTAGGTCTGGGGGAGGGCATTAGTGTTTAATGGGGACAGTGTTTCAGTTAGGAAACATGAAAAAGCTCTGGAGACAGTCAGTGGTAAGGGCTGCGCTGCCATGTAAATGTGCTCAGTGCCACTGAACCATACACCTAAAAGTGGTTAATACGGTGGACCCCTGGGCGGTACAATCGGTTAAACAACTGAGTCTTAGTTTCACCTCAAGTCATGATCTCAGAGTCATGAGATCAAACCCCACTGGGCTCTGTGTTAGGCATGAAGTCTGCTTAAGTCTGCTTAAGTTTCTCTCTTCCTCTCCCTCTGCCCCTCCCACCCCTCTCCAATAAATAAATAAACGTTTTTAAAAATGGGACGTTATGTATATTTTACTACCATAAAAAAAAGTGAACCAAAGTTCCCAGCTGGTTCAGTGAAGAAAGGAAATAAATGCATAAGAGATGAGAAGAAAAAGACTGTCCCCTGTTTGTAAAAAACTTGATTGTCCAAGAACAAGCAAAAACAAGCAAATATATATATTTAGTAAGATTAACACAGTTTCTGGATACAAAACTACCATCCCAAATCTAATTGCATTATCATACATCAATATCAACCAAAACCAGTCAAAAAATATACAATTTAAATGCCATTTATATTATCAGCAAAAATAGGTAAAAGTACATAGGACTAAAACTAAAAAGTATGTGAATTTATGGGGGAAATTATTAAAACTTTACTTAAATACATTAAAGAAAACCTAAGTGAGAGGAAAGATATACTGTGGATTTCAAAAAGATGTCAATTTTCCCAAAACTGATTTGGTACAAATTTAGTACAAATAGAACAAAAATCCCAAGAGGTCTTTTCGTAACATTTGACACACAGACTTTAAATGTTATATATGAGCAAGTGACCAAGATGGGCCAAGACAGTCCTGGGGAAGAGAAGTAAGCTGGGAGGCTCGTGTCACCGAACACCAATAATTATGATAAAGCTGAAGTCATTGGGATGTTCCGTATAGATGCTGGGATGGATGAAGGCAATAATAGACAAGAATAAGAGCACAGTAAAATGAACATTTATGGAAGCTTGAAGCACACTCTATGATAGAGTAAATAGTGCAGTTCAGTGTGGAAAAGACAGAGTTTTCAGTAAGATGCTGGGAAATTGCCTATCCATATTAAAAATACTGAAAATGAATCCCCACCTCACACCATACCGAGAAATAAATTTCAAATGATTAAAGGCAAAAAATTAAAAGCATAATGAAAAAGACTGTAGAATTGAAAATGATTTCCTAAATAAGGCACACAAGAACAAAGCATAAAGGGAAAATTTGACAAATTCAGCTACATCAAAATTAAGAAATCCAGTTCATTAAAAGAATCATAAACATAGTGAAAGGAGAGTCACACACTAGGATAAAATATTTGCAGCACAACTGACATGAAATAAAATGCAAAACATATAAGGAATTCCTATGAATCCATAATAGAAAGCAAACAGTCCCACAGAAAAATGTGCAGGACCTGTGAACAAACATTTCACAGAAGAGGACACATACAGCTCATTAATCTTAGGGGTGGGGGAAAAAAAAAAAGCCCAATCTCATTAAGTCAAGGATATGCCTCTTTAGGACCCTGTGGGGAATTTGGGTTCAGATCACAGCCTGAGTGCATGCATCTCATTATTTCCCCTCCAAACTCCCACTAAAACTATAGTTACAAGGATTTTTTTATGACATAAACCACTAAGCATAAGAAGAACAGAATAGGAGACAAAAACAAGATTCTGGAAGCTGAAAAGTATATGAACAAGTGATAGCTGCCTTAGCAGGCTGGAGAAAGATAAATCCTAGGCTGACAAGGGAAAACCTGAATTAACCTGATTTATTCCCCAGGATATTCCAAGGCATGGGAAGTGGTAGTAGCAGAGTTCTCTGGGGCTGGAGATTCAAGAGTGGAGGCGGGCAAAGCAAAAGAGGTACCGGAGTACAAAACTTAAGGAGTGGACGTCATAGTCATTGGAGAAACACAAATTAAGATCACAGTGAGGTATCCCCATACACCCAACAGATCATCTGAAACAGAAAACAATGACAGCACGAAATACTGGCAAGGAAGAGAAAACTAGATCTCTCGAGCATTGTAGGTAGGAATGTGAGCTGGTAAAACCACTCTAGAAAATAGTTGGCAGTTTCTTTAAGAAAAGAAAACACTTATAATATGACTCAACAATTACCCTCCTGGGCATTTGTCCCAGATAAATGAAAACTTATATCTGGGCAAAACAGTAGGAACGTAGTTGTTTGTAGTAGCTTTATGTATAATAGCCCAAAACTGCAATAAACCAAATGTCTCCCACTAGGTCATGGTTAAACAAACTCACACCCATGCTGTGCAATAAAAAGAAACAAACTATTGACACATGCGGCAACTTGGGTGGCTCCTAATTTTGCTGGGGAAAAAAAAGCCAACCTCAGAGGTCACTTACTTTATTCTTTTTATGTAGTATACTGAAATGACAAAATCATATAGAAGAAAAATAAAATAGTGCTTTCTAGGGGCTAGGAGTGATGGCAGGGGAGTGGGGAGAGGAGGTGAGTTTGACCTCAAAGAGGCAGCATGAGGAATAGCTTTGTGGTGATAGAATAGTTTTGTATCTTGACTGTGGTGCAGGGATGGGCATGTTCAAAGATCAGGAAATGGCTCCAGCCTTGAGAACAGCCACATGGGCTGGTGCCTTCATAATTCTAAAGGAAACTGATTTCTAACTCACATCTCCATATCCAAACCATCAATCAACCTTGGGGGTGGAATTAAAACGTTTCAGACATGCACGTCTCCAACCATTCACCTCCTGTGTGTCTTTCCTCAATGAATCATAGGTGGGTGTGCTCCATAAAAACAAGGGAATGAACAAGGAAGACACGGGATTCAGAAACAAGACAGAAGTAAAGGGACTCTCAGGGATCATGAGGAAGGGGGATCCCGAGCATACAGAGTAAGCAGTCCAGATCGGAGGAGCATTTCCAGGAGACTAGAAGATTGAGGACTGTCATCCCCATGATGTCTGCTGATGGACCACCTTTTTATCCTCATTTAACCATAGGAGAATGGTTCCCACCAAAATAAGGAAGTAAACCAGGAAGGAGGAAGGTATGGATAGGATTCAGAAAACAGGGCTCCCACCCAGGAGAAAGGCAAGACATCAGCAGAAGCAAATCTCGGGGTGACAGTGCATCCATCCCAGAAGATGGCCAGCCCAGTCAAAGGAGTAAGTCAGAGGGTCTCCAAGAACAAGTGATGAGGGACAGTGCACAAAAAGGATATTGGAAAGTGTGGGAGGGCTTAGTCATAGGTGAGAAAATAGTAAGCAAATGAAAAATCAAGGCAACTAAGAACGTTAGGAAACACAAAGAGTAAGAAAGGAAAAAATTGGAATATACCCTAATGCTAAGTGAAGCTGTGACTATAGTACCTATACGGATATGATATGATCTGTACCAAAATATTTCATTTGATTTAATAAAAAAAATTGTAATATAAATATATTGGGAGAGTAGAAAGCGGAAGGAAGGGGACGCAGAATAAGGGGCTGAATCCTCCTCTGCCGTAACAGGAAATCTTAAAAATTGTGTCTTATATTGACACAAGCTGATTAATCAAAAGGTAGCAATATATATATATATTTGGTGTTTTGTTTATTACTGTAAATGTGTTTGACAGCATACCATTCATTCTATTGTATTTAACTTGTATTTATTTGTTCATTTAAAACAAAACAATAAGATACCATCTTCCTACAACCAAATTTGAACACGTTAGAAAGCAAGTCAAGTCGAGGTGCTGGAAAGGATGTGGGGGCGACAGGAACACTCAGCCAACCAGTCCCCGCCTGGGTGCGTCTCTAGAGCGTTTCTCATATCATGGCAAAAAAAAGCGATACGATTTGTGTGTGAGTAGAGGGGCAAGGCTGCTCCAGGACGTCAAGGCCAGCCTGGAAGCCCAGCGTCCAGCCTGCCCCAGCCACTGCCTGCGTACCCAAGTGTGGAGGGGCTCCGTGACTCAGCCACACCAGCACCCCGTCCCGGCTCTCCAGCGGGCTCACCCCCAGAAAGGCTCACGCGTGTGCACCCGGACGTCTGTCCCGGCATGCTTGTAGCGGCGTTGTGATAGCGAAAAGCCTGGAGACAACACAAATGTTCATCAACAATAGAACTGATAAACGAATTGTGATATATTCGCACGACGGAGTGCCAAACAGCGGTACAGAGTGACGAGGGACGCCGTACCATGAGGATGGGCGGATCTCATGCACGTGCCGTCGGGCAGAAGCAAGACGCAGGCTCGCGTCGGAAGGAAGACTCCGTTTACATGCGGCCTAAAAAGCAGTTAAAACTAAGGAGTATATTATTTGGCGCTACAAATCGAAGAGGTAAAATGATAAAGGAACGCAAGGGGAGGAGGAACATAGATTCGGGTTCGCGCGCCGGGCAGGTGGGGGGCGGGGGCGAGCGGGGAAAGAGCGCGACTGGAAACGAGCACCCTGTGCTTACAAACTTATTTTGTGATACAAATAAATCCTATTCCTTAATCTGAGCGGCGGCTCCACGGAAGTTCGCATCATTGTCATTACTGTTGTTTTGTTCCTCTTCTTTAAACGCTATACATGCACTTTGGACACATACGTAGGATAAATAAAACGTTAAGGGACCTAAAGTGACTGGCAAGACAACAGCAGAGCCAGCGGGCATTGTCCTCTGCCCGCCCCCGTCCCAGGACCGTGCGTGCTTTAACCCCTACCACCCGCCTCCCCAATTTCATGTTGTCTCTTCAGCCCCCCAAGCGGATGGCACTACCTTTGCTCTGCGCCACCAGTGCTCCCGTGTGTTTGCCCACACGCTTAGTGCCGTTCCTTCTCTTGTTTCAGGAATTCCTCCCGGATCGCTTTCCTTCCTGCCGAAGGAGGCTCTGTTGTTGAGAAATTTTTCTACTTTTACTCATCCTAGGTCTTAAAAATATTCTTTTCTCAGGAGTATGATTCTAGGGCATGCGTAGGTCCTTAGTTGCCCCCGAGATCTGTGCTCCCCAATTTTCAGCTGAACACGTGGCCGCCAGGAATAGAGGCCGCATTTCCTGGTCCCATTTGCGATGCTGTCCAGCCAAGTTCCCCTTGGAGTGAGATGTGGCTCCTAGGAAGCGTTCTTTTGGGGAAGGGGGTGATGTGTCCTTCTTTGTCACTTCTTCCTTCCCGTGGGTCGGCTGGAGTGTGGAGCAGGGGCTGGAGCGTCCGCAGCCATCTTGAGCCATGCCATGACCTCCGGAGTAAGTCAAACACAGTGGAGTAACAAGGCAGAAGAATCTGCGATCCCCGACACGGGGCGCATGACAATAGTCCTGGGCTGACCCTTTGGGACTTCACAAACATAAAGAGAAACATACCTATATCACATGAATTCAAGATTATCTGGGGTTTTCTGGGATATCCTAATTTGGTATTAGAGTGGGATATGGCAGAAAATTTTCTAGAATCAAAGCAGAACAACTAAGGGCTTCCATTTGACTCCCTCCCTCAGCGAGGTCCTCTACATAGATTGGCTATTCAGCCCTCAGAGGAGCCCTGTGAGGACAGTCCACGTTCCTTCGTCAGTAGAGGGGGAAGCCAAGTCGCGTGGACGGTACGTGGCTTGCTTGGCGCTGCACGCTGTGTGTCCTGGGTTGTGTGTGGACGACACTCTCGGCTCCTCTGCTCCTCTCCATGCAGATCCTTTTCTTCCATGTGCCAGAAGTCCAGGGTCTTGATGAAGGAAGTAGGCATCAGGACGTCACTGAGACACGGGTGGGCGTGTGAGCGTGTGTCTCCTCTGTGGCCCTGACATCTGGCCGGAAGGTCACCAAACACCCAGAGCTCGCCTGGTTCTGGCCTGAAGATCCCCCCAGACACAGTCTCTGGTTGACCCTAGTCTAAGCTCCTCATTCCTTAGGGCCCAGAGCAGGGGACAAGGCTCACAGCGCACGGCCCCTTCTGGCTGGCAGCAGGGAGCCTGGGGGGCTGGCCTGGGAGAAGAGAAGTTTGGTGCAGACGGAGGACAGAGGGTGGAGCAAGAGGGCGTGGGAGCGGCTCCTGCAACGCGTGTGCTCCGGCGCGCCGGCCCGTCCCGGGGCCTCCCTTCGGCAGGGATGGGACCTAGATGTCTCCCCACAGAGCATTTCCTGCCCCAGTGCGCCCTGGCCTGAGCTGGGCTCGCCTTGGCTCCAGGAGGGCTCTGTGTGGAGAAAGGGAAGAGGAGCCGGGCACGCGAGAGCCCCAGGCTGCACGCCGTGAGCTGCGGGACCCTGGGGGAGCCGGGCATTGGGCTCTCACCGACACACCAACCGGCTGGCTAACGTGGGGTGAATCCCTTTAAGACTCTGAGTCCGTTTTCTGGTGTGGGAAACGGTCCTCCAGCCCTCAAAGCACCCCATGGAGAAACCCTGGGTAAGGAGAAACCCTGGCTGGTTCCAGGACTGTGTGCACGGGACAGGGCTCTCTGGGAGAGGCTCCCGGAAGTGCCCAGAGCGCCACACGAAATGCGCACGGCAAGGTCTTGGAGGACATGGGAGGGACAGGGGGCTGGGGGACCTCCTGAGCACAGAGGGGGACAGACCAGTGCTGTGGGGAAGGCAGGAGCTGGAGCCACACATGCATGCCGGGGGCCCCGGGTGGCGCGGGGATTCGATGCCCACACGGTGGGGAGGAGCGGAGTTGGGGAAACTGAGTCATTCAGGCTGTGCCAGCACCCAGTGCCGCCAGGCACCCAGAGCGCAGCCCCGCGTCCCTCCTCTGTGCTAGATTCGGCCGCAAGGCTCCGTCCTCGGCTGCCCGGTCTCCGTGAACACTGAGCCGCTTTTGTTCCAAGATTTATTTTTTCATCAGATTGATATTAGAGTCACTTCACGCAGTGCTCTCCGGCGTCAGCAAAATAAAGATGCAAATAAGTCCCCTGACCCGGCTCCCGGGGCCGCCTGCCACCCTCGCCGCTCACGGTGGCTTTGAATTTTAAATTTCATTTTCCCATCGCTTTTCAATAAATGCTTTTCCCCGTGATGTCTCGAGTCCTGACCTTATAATGCCCGAGTTAAAAGGCAGTGTCTTGTTTCCAGCTGCAGATAATTTACTTTTGAATGGTCCAATTACACGGCAGCCCGGCTCTGCCTGGCCGCACCGAGACATAGCGGTTTGCGGGGGGAGATAATGGGGTCGTAGGCAGCGGATCTGGTGGCTGACCCGGGCCTGTCCTCTGGGCGGCCGCCGGCGGGCAGGAGAAGGCTCTGTCTAAGGAGCCCCCCGAGTGTCCCCCTGCCAGGGGTGAGGCCAGCCCTGGAGAGACGGGAGGCCTCCGCGGGGCATGGCCAGGCCCTGGGCGCCCGCCAGGCGGGTCGGGTGGCCGCGTGCAACCCCAGGTCTCCACTCGCTCGGCCGCCTGCCCTGGGAGATGTTCAAGGAGGCGTAAAATACAGCCTCATGTTTTTGAACGAAGTGTAAAATCTGACCAATCGCTAGCCCTGATTCATTATCGTCCTAACAAGGTGGCTGGAGGAGTTTAACGTCCCCGGAACAGAAAACCTGCGGGGTACAACCTGCGCCTTCAGATTCCTTCAAAGGAGACGCTGAAGCATTTCGCTCCTCTGTAGTGTTTCCTCCCTGAGCGTGAGACGCTGCTTTCCAAGTGCTATTGCTTCAGAAAGAGAACGAAAATGCCCGATCTAATTCATCTCCCTTTAGAGCCAAAAGAAAAATTCCCAGTGGCTCTTACTGGAGCCAAAGGGATGTCACAGCAATCCCTCTGGCCGGCCGGCCTGCAAGCACGGGGCCATCGCTGGGAACCAAGGGGAAGCCCCGAATTTTTAACATATTTTTCTTTGAATTTTCTCTCATAAACACATCTAAACTGTTAACAATTTAAAGACAAAATGAAGCCCCCCCGGCACGTGGAAAACGTGTGAGGTCAGGTCGCCGTCAGCATCAGTCCCTGGACCGTACGTCTGTCCCGTGAAACAGGGACAGCCCGGCGGCCAGCAGGGGCACCAGCCGACCCTTAATCGGGTGCAACCGGCCCCAGCTCCCTGGACTCTGGGGTCTTCCACAGGGAGGCTGGGGCCCGGAAGGGTGGTGAAGGGGGCACCGGGGGATCACAGGATCGGGGGTGCCTCCCTCCTCTTCCCCACTCCCTCTTCAGCCCCTAAGATGCAGCCACACCCCCTGTGGGCCTCTCTGCGCACACCTGCTGAGCCCCCCTGGATACGGGGTCCTGGAGGCAGCTCTGGGGGTCCAGGCTCAGCCCAGGCTGGCAGCTATCAAGGGGAGGCCACCAAGGCCACCTTCGTTAGCTCTGCTCTAACTTCTGGCCGGTTCGCATGCCACCCGTGGGACAGGCGTGGGACAGGCGTAGGACCTCAGTCCTGCCCAGGGCTGGTGTCTGAGCACCGGCTGTATGCCGGGCACTGGGTCCGGCTCCTGAGATGCCGACTCTGTCTGTGGTGTGTTCAGGATGGCCGCAAGGTCCTGCCCCTGCCCTCCGGGAGGCAGCGTTTATGTCCCCATGGCCTCGGGTCTGAGCTGGCCCTGGGGCTGGCTCTAACCCAGGGCACATGGCAGAAACCATGTTTGGCTGGTTCCAGGGCTAGACTCTAAGAAGACAGGCAATGTCCCCGCCTTGTACAAAGCGTGCTCCCTGCTAGAGAGGCCATGCAGGGAGAGGGGACCTGACGGAGGAGACCAAAGGGGCTTGGTCGACAGAGAGAACCAGAGCCCGGGCATCTGAGCCAGTCGAGCTGCCCGTCATGCCCAGGCTGTCCCACCCCTTCCCGGGTGGGCAGGCTGGACCCCTGCAGCACCCCAAGAGACATCATAGCTCGACGCATAGTCCCTATCCCGGGCCTGCCTGACATCCTCCCCTAGAAAAGGCGGCCGCTGTGTCTTAGCTTTGTCCTTGCCATGAGAAGCTTGGGGCTGGCTGAGGCAATGACAGGGATGAACAGAGACACAGTGAGGTCACGAGACCCAGACAAGGTCACAGGTCAATCAGGAAGGAGGCAGGGGTCACCTGATTCCCAGGTCGGCGGTGTCGGGGACCCTTCCTCCCCGTTCTGAATGTTTCCTTGGTGTTCCGGGAAGGCAGCGGGGGGCCCCTGAGAGGACTTTGTGGGGTTACACTGCTCCTTGGTGGGGCGAGCTGCCCCAGGGAGGAATGTCTGCCCAGCCGTGTCCGCACTGGGAGGGTCAGTGCCCTGATGGGGGCTTCAGCATCTATAGACCCTCACCCCCTCCAGGCTGACCTCCGCTACCCCTGCTTCATACGACGCATCCATTCCCCTAGAGCTCAGGTGGGAAAGAGGGCGCGGGAATCAGAGACCTACCGCAGGCTCCAGACGCTGCCGTGGGGGGAGAAGGGCACCACGCTCCCTCCAGGAAGACAGACTACTTGGCCGTACTGTTCCAGGGCATCCCAGCATCCACACAAGCGTGTCTGAGGCCCCAGCCAGATGCTCACGTTTGAACAGAGAGGAAGGGGCTTTTCCTCAGGGGTGGTCGGAGCCTGCTTGGCAGGTCGGGTCTCAGCTTGGCTACAGGCTGAGGAGGCCTGCGAAGGGTGCCCCACCTGTCCCACCGTTCAGGTCCAGGCAGTAGAAAGAGGTGTTACCAGTGGGGAACCTGCTTGTCAACGTTCCTGCTGGAAAAGCAGCCCCCAGAACATTCTCTCTGGTGCTCTAGGCTGCCTTGCATTATCCAGAGGACTTCACAGGCTGACCACCTGCTCCCTCTGGGGTCCAGCTTTCATGAATCATCAGATGAGACCAACCCCTGCAAGGATCTGCCATGCCAAGGCTCTGACACCTGAGGCTCTGCCAACATGAGGTTCTGCCGACACAAGGCTCTGCCAACATGAGCCACCACTCCTATGAGCACTGATCCTTGGGCAGGCTGGACCCCTGCAAGCTTCTCTTCTCTACAAGGTGGCCCCCTCTGCCCCAGGCCGTGCACCTGGGACACCCTGGGTAGGGAATTGCCCCACCCCAGGCTATGCCACATGTTGGAAGGTGCTCAGCGGGACTCGCAGAATAACGGAAGCTAACGGAGGCGTCCGCCTGGGCAGTGGGGTGAGGAGTCAGGGCGAGGGCACTGCCTGGAGGCAGAGAGGCCTGGGGCCCACACGGTCCTGGGCAGGGTGCAGGAGCGGGTGCTGGTAAGGAGAGGGTACAGACACGGGGAGAGCGGAGACCTCAGGGGTGGGGGTCCTTTCTCTCCCCATCCCTCCCTTGTCCCTCCCCTGAACCTTCCCTTCCCTCCCCTGACCCTCTCATGTCCCTCCCCTGACCCTCCCTGTCCCTCCCTTATCCCCACTCCTGTCCCTCCCGTCTCTCCCCAGCCCTCCCAGCCCTCCCCAGCTCTAATACCCACCTGCACCGCCTTGCAGAAGCACAGCTGCTCCCACTCGGGGAGCCTACGCAAAACCCCCTCTTCCCAACCACTCCAGTGGCCAAGTCAGCCCACGTCTCTCATCGAGACCCCTCCACGAGCACAGAGGCTGAGACCGCCCTCCTCAAGGACCCCTCAAGCTTACACTAGCCCCAGCACCACCCAGCCTCACACCACCACCTCTCCTCCTACCGAGGGCAGGGTCCTCGCCCCCCGGCCTCCCACCCACTGCTCCAAAAATAAATCTCCTGTGTCCTGATTCTCCTCCCACAGATCCCGACCCCGCAGGGCAGGGTCCCCTGCCTTGTGCCCATCTGCACAGCTGGAAATTTCTCTGAACAAACCCCTTCTGGCCTCGGCCTGACCCCAGCAAACCCAGGTCGGCTGTGTGCTGAGCGGGGGTTCCACACGTGGGCTCTGTGCCTAGGGGAGGGGCTGGGGGGCTGGGGAACACATCCCTCCTGCTCCCTCTGCTTCCCACTGGGCCCTCGATGGCCTTAGGTATTTTCTCTCTCATTCCATGAACCCCCCAGAAGGACCCACCCCCACACCTCGGGGGTCTGCCCCTCCAGCTCCCCTCGCAGGCCCTCGGAACAGGGGGCCTGGCCCGAAGCGACGTGTTGGGCTGGGGGTTTGCTCACCTTCCTCTCACCTTCGGGTTTAAACATCTGCCGTGTCAGAGATGGGAGCTCCGGTTCAGGGCCAGGAAGGCAAACGGCCCCGGGGCCTGCGAGGAGGAGCTCTCCCCACCCCATGACAGCAGCGTTTCCTACCCATAGCCGGGCGGGGTCCAGGACCGGCACAGTCCGCAGGCAGGGCTGTGGGGAAGGGCCCCCTCCCACGAGGCTGGCGGGACGTGGCGGGTCCAGCTCCCTTCCTGGGAGACGGAGGGAAGCCACAGGTGCATTTCCCCTGCCTGCCTGGCGCCTGCCTGAAGGCCATGGCAGGTACGTCCCTGGCAAACCCAAGAAGGCACGTGGGACTTTTAGTCGTGGACTTGCAATGACAGCAGTTTCCGGGATCCCCGTGTGCGCCATGCGACGAGCCTGAGCGGCTGAGCAGACAGGACGGTGCCCAGGAGGGAGCCACGTGCCCCGAGCGCCCACGGGTATGTACGTGGGACCAGGACCTGGGCTCCCGGCCGTGATGTGAGGAGCGAGGCGAGGAGCCGCGTCACCTTCTATTTAAAAACAGATGGAAACCGCGGACGAGAAGGGGACGGAGAGCCACCTGGCCCGAACGTGGTCTGCTTCCCTGTTTCAACTTCGGAATCGTGTAACTGCTTCAAGTAACAGTAAAACAAAACAAAATCACAAAATTTCTGCTCTGCGAAACACACTGCTTAGAGGAAGAAAAGACGAGTCACAAACTGGGAGAAAAGTCTTCGCAAAACACGTATCTGACCGAAGGCTGAGATCCAAAATTTATAAAACATCTAAAACCTAGTAGCGAGAAAAGAAAGAACAGGAACTAAAAACCCAAACAGACACGTGGGAGCAGATATGCAGATGGCCGCTGAGCCGTCTTGGGGTGCTCAACCTGACGCGGGAGGACACGCAGCGTGACGTCATCTGGGGATTGCAAATTCAAGCAGCGAAATACGGCGACAGCCCTGTTAGAGTGGCCCGGGTCCAGACCCTGCCGGCGCCGAATGTCGGCCACCATGTGGAGGGACAGGCACGCTCAGCCCCCGCTGCGGGACTGCAAGATGGTGCAGTCCCTGGGGAAGGCGGCCTGGGAATTCGTGCAAAACTAGTCATACCGTTGCCGTGTGACCCAGGAATCGTGCTCCCTGGCGCTCACCCGAAGTTGCTGAAAAGCTCCTTCCACACAAACCCGTGCGTACGTGTTCACCGCAGACTTACCCATAATCGCCAAATTTGGTAGCCACCAAGATGCCCTTCAGTAGGTGAGTGGGCAAACGCACCGGGGTCCATCCAGACAGAGGAACGCTGCTCAGCACCAAGAAGAAATGAGCCAGGGGCGCCTGGTGGCTCAGCGATGAAGCGTCTGCCTTCGGCTCAGGTCATGGCCTCGGGGTCCTGGGACCGAGCCCCGCGTCGGGCACCGCACTTGGCGGGGCTCCTGCTTCCTCCTCTGTGTTCTTTCTCTCTTCATCTCTTGCTCTCTCTCAAGGAAATAAATAAAAATCTTTTTAAAAATTAAAAAAAAGAAGACACGAGCCATCAAGCCACAGAACGTCACGGAGGAGAGGTAGATGAGTATTACAAGGGGAAAGAAGCCGATCCAGACCGCGTAGGAAGACCGTGCGATGCCGAGGGTGAGACGTTCCGGAAAAGGCAAAACTGAAGAGACCGTGGAGAGACGAGCGGTTCCAGGGGCTGGGAGAGGGGAGGCGGGAGGGTGGGCGCACGCCGAGGGTTTCCAGGGCAGTGACGCTCTGCTGTGTCACGCTAGACGGGCGGGTGGGTTCCACTGCACGTTTGTCTAAACCCACGGAGCGCACACCACAGGAGCCCGGGGTGATAGCGACGTGTCAGCGTGGGTGCCTGGGTGCTAACGCGGGGCTCACAAGAGAGGAGACGGAGCGGGGCCCCGGGAAGTCTCTGTACTTCCCTGGTCAGTTTCTTGTAAGCCAAAAGCCGCTCTTTAAAAGAAGTCCATTAATTAAAAAAAAATTAAATAAAGCAACTAGATGCAGAAACATTAAATCATAATAAAAAAAGCAATGTCTACAAAGCCAAAGTGAAGCACGTAAGCCCGAGTTTCAAGTCAGCGGCTTCGCCGTGCGAAGAGCTGTTTCACGAGGCTTTAAAAAAGTTGACTCGAGGTCCCTGGAGGGACACATGCTAAGGACAGAAACAACAGTAGAAGGATTTTACGTTGCTCTCGGGAGTCCGAGTGCAGATCGCGTGAGCGGCACCGCTCTGAAGCTGGCGGCTACTTGGATCCCGCGGGGATAGACCCGTCAGCCACCAGCTGTGGGACAGCAAGCTACCCCGGGCTTCACAGCAACGACCTGCTGCTTCTCCCAGTTCTGCGGGTCACGCGGCTGGCTGGACCAGGGCTCGCCAGGTGGCCCTTATGTGCACTGGAGTGACTTCCAGATGCCTCTGTCCACTTGGAGTTACCTCCTTTAGTCCAAGCTGGAGACGCTGTCACCAATACAACTCTCTTTAGGACATGGAAGGTTTCCTATGCATCGAATCGAGGCTTACTCCGTATCCCAAAAGCCGTGCCCATAATCCATTTCTCTTCTATCCTGGGGGATACCTGGGGCTGTTGAGGGGTGATGAATCCCTTAGGGCTCCTAAAATCCTTCCTGTCTGCCTGACAAGGTACCTCCAGGCTCGATTTGATCTTTGGGTCCAGGACTCATCTCACTCGGTACTTCTACCGGGTAGAGAGACTGGGTAGGAGGGACAGTTTCATTTTCTAACCGAGCACATCCTGGGCCTTCTGCTCTTAAATCCTGCTTACGGGTTGAGCAGCACCTTCCTGAGCTCACCTCTCTTTCCGACCTCATCGTATGCGGCTAGAAGCCACCTGGCACTTTCAACACACTGTCTGGCGTCCCCTTCGGCCACCTGCCACAAGTGCATTAGGAATGACGTGTATCTTTCAAACTATCATAGGCAACTGTTTGTCATTTATACCTAAGTGGCAAGGACCACCCTTTCTCCAGCTTCCCAGCCTTTACGCACTCGAAAGCCAACGTCACGTTCCAGGTCCTGGGTCCCGTCCTCTCTGTCCTGCTCATCTACTGCAACATAACAAACCACCCCGAAACGCAGCGGCCTCAGGAAACAACAATTTCTCACAACACCGTGAGCCAGTGCTGGACCCCCCCACCGACCTCGGCGGGTGGGTGGGCTGGGCAACATGCTTACCTCGAGTGGCCAAAACAGCCACTTGGTTTCTCATCTGAGGCTTTTTTGTAGCGTGGTGGTCCCCGATGCAAGAGAGCAAGAAACAGACTCCAAGCTCCCTGAGGTCTTGCCTCGGAAGTCACACCACGTCGTTCCGTCGCGTCTTCTTCGAAGCACGTCAAGCAAACACAGGCTAACCCACTATGGCGGACGCATGGCCAAAAGTATGTGCCCCAAGGGAATCGGGCATAGAACGTTCTGGTTGTGCGGCTCATGCGCAGTGAGACAAAGGGAGTGGGTGATCGTGGGGATGCCACTGGGAGCCGAGATCGTCAGGGTAAGGGGAGCGAGAGACAAACGTAGGATCAGAGAAGTCGTGTGAAAACACTGCGGTCTTACACTTAAATCGGAAATATTGTAGGAACTCATGATGTGTTTGTCTCGCAAAAAATAATACGTATTTCCTAGCCTCAGCCAGAGACAATCTTAGAGGCCGTGCCTGGCCCAGTAGCGACGACGGACCTCCAGCTCTGACTGTGATCACGAGCTACCATTTCCCACTGAAAGGAACCGGAGCTCCAGAGAGAAACGGCCAGTCAGGGTCTCGGGCAGGAAATGCAGGAGATGAATCTGGAAGGTATCGTCATCCGGGGAAGCCAGTGACAGAGCGTGCTGGGAGTCGGGGTGGCTGGAGCCGCCTCCCTCTGGCCGCAGATGGGATCATTTGCGGGTCGACAAACTCTGCACCTGCACGTCTACCTGTACGCCCGCCATGCATGCTGGCGACGAGCTAAGACCAAATTCAAAGGCACCATCAGGCCGCCGAATGAAAGGAAGAGCTCCCGGCTGTTCTGGGGGTCCCTGAGGCGCCTTCTCGTTCCCGTGAGAAGTGCCAAATCGCACCCTGAGTCTGCCTTTCTGCAGGAACAGCGAGTCAAGGTCGGTGAACAGCTCCCAAAAAAGATCTCGCTCCCAGGAGGACGCCGGCGTGTTGCCACGCACGGCGAGCAGCTGCCCCTTTGGGGGCCGCACAACCCCCAGCGGGAAGCTGATGGGAAGCCGTGCAAAGAATGGGCCGGGTGGGTGCCCTGGACCCGCTGGTCAACCCCGATGTCCTGTCCGGTGAGTCAGGCGGTCGTGCGTGCCGCCCAGTGAGACCCCGGGGTGCCCGGCGTGTGTGGGAAACGTCATGTCGGACACCGAGCCCGAGTCGGAACCTGACCCGGCCTCCAGGACCGGCTGCGGGTTTTGGAGACACAGGCGCTGGGGAGCAGGACAAGCCGCACCCGAGGGATGCGACCCCCACGTGCAGGGCACCAGGGCTTCCGCAGGTGTGGGCGGCTCGTCCATTCGGCGGTGAACGGCCGATATAAGAGGCGTGGGGGACTCACGGACTCAAGAAGGCACAGCAACGTACCCCCGGACGCTCCGTGTGGACTGTCCTGGGTCCTGTTCCAGCGAAACGACAACGAACATCTTCCAAATGCTCAGCAGTAAGAAAACACTGTCGCTGTGTTTAGGTGAGAAAATGGTGCTGAGCCCGTGTGTTAGAAGACTCCCCGTCGCTTAGCGGTACGTTCTGGGGAACTTAAATATGAGCCAGTTTGCTTTCAAATAACCTAGTGGGGGCCGGGGGGTCAAGTGTGTGCGTAAACAAGCTTGGCCTCGCGTGGGTGAACGTCAAAGCCAGGACATGCGTCCATGAGCACTCCTGGTTCTGGTCTCTCTCGTGGAACTGCTTCTGGAGACATTTTTAAAGCTCCATATTGAAATCGTCAAAAAAACAAAATTTAAACACTCTGTTGTACGACAAGACAGAGATGGCGAGTCAGTGGACACTTGCCAGGTGACGGGGCAGAGCTCCTTCCTGGACCTGCTGTCCGTGGAGGGCTGTGAGCCACTGGGAGCCAGCTAGAGACCCCGTGCAGGAATTCTGGGGGGTCCCGACCGCCCATGGCCGGGCCTCAGGAGGCGGGTTCCGGGCGGGAGAAGCTGTTCCACGCGGTGTGGACATCCCAGGCTCCAGAAGGCACAAGATACCTAGAGCTTTGTCTGCTCAGTGAAGATTCTGTCTCCCCACCCCCTGCATGGCCTGGAACCCCAGGAAGGACCCCTGAGACTCCTCCAGGCCCTCAGGGAACCATGTGACACTCCGAGTACGCGCACACTCGCACAGAATCTTGCACGCTCGTGCACTCATGTGCACACGGGGCCCTGTCGGTCGGGGTCCCCACAGAAGACAGCAGTCCATACGGGGTAACTGAAGGAGGCAGATGAGAGCATTCGTGGGAGGGGAGCAGGGGTGAGGGAACACCACAGCCCAGGGAAGGGACCCCCCAGGCCAGCTATAGCTGTCACTGTCCCCACACACCATCATAAGTCAGGCAGAGGGCAGCAGCGGGCATACCCCAGCCCTCGCTCCCTCCCTCCAGCCTCTCCACCCTGTAGACCGGCCCCAGGGCCTCCTGTGGGCTGAACTCTGGGCACCTAGAAGTCTGGAGCCCACGGGCACCAGCCTCCCAGGCGGGGTGGGTCAGAGAGGGGGACATCCCAGGCGCTGGGAGCAGGACCCGCTTGGGTGCATTTTTTATAAAAGTGGGACATTTTACATCTGCTTGCTTCCGGCTGTACCCTGTCCTGTCCCGCGTGGACGGCTGCACAGAAACCTTGCTGGCCTCTGGGTTTCCAGATGGAGGCCGTGCCACCCAGCTCCCTCTGACTGCGTCCCTGCTGCAGTGAGACGCAAAGCCACGTCCTTGGAAATGCATCCCGCCGACCCCGTTGATCAGTGCCCCAGGATGAATCACGGGGTGTTCTCTGCCTCGGTCTGTCTGCACACTGGAAGTCACGTGCGCCTCTGAGCTACCCCTGGGGCCCAGGGGGCAGGTGGCCCGCCTGCTGCAAGGAACCCAGGAGTTGAGTGGGCCACCCTCGCATGGTGCTACGATGCTTTCGGAGCTCTGGGGTGAGTGGCCATTGAGACCCGGAGCCCGTCCTCCCTCAGCCGACCCTGCTCTGCGCCCACCTCCTTGGCCCAGCTGTGGACCCGAGCAGAGCCCTGTGCCCCAGCAGGTGTCAGAGCTGAGCCCAGCTGGCCCATCTGGGCAAGACCCCACAGGAGGGCCCAGAGTGGGGGTCCGTGCCCGGCGAGCACGGCTGGGGGAGGGGCAGGGCAGGTGGAAACTTCCCAGCAGCAAGGACGGCAGAAGGAAGTAGAGGCTGGGCCCCAGCTCTGCCCCCGACCCCCACCCCAGACACTGACCCAGAGCCAGACCCAGAGCCAGGGCCCGTCCTGAGGAAGACAAAGGAGCCTCCGGGCCAGAGACCAGGGTCCCGATGTGGCTGGTGGGACGAACCCGCGGCGCGTGGGCTGGCAGCTCGCTGGAGACCAGGGAGCACACCTGCTGATTTCGCCGTAGTGTCATAAAGCACAACCCTGGTTGCTATATAATTAACTGGAAATGTAATGAGCATAAAATACAATTATGTTCCTGTAACGCGTTAAACCCTCGTGCTTTCTCCATCCACTTGGAAGTTCCTGTGTGCGTTCCCAAGGCGCAGAACGTGCAGAGGGCGAGGAGACGAATGCTTCCCAGACACGCGGCCTCCGGCGTGGCTGCCCCACCTCTGGGACCCCCGGCCCCCCACTGAGGGCGGGCATGTGGAGCCCACTTGGGGGGCTTGGCACAAGGCCCCCGGGTGCAGAGTGTGCCCCGGGCGTCAGGACGGGGTTCTGGCCCAGGAGCCAGGCAGACCCGCACCCCCGCGGGTCCGCGTTGGGGCATCCCCGGGAGTGGGGCGTACAGGGCGAGCCAGCTGCTGCGATCGCAGGCGCCCCTGCGTGGGGACGACCCTCACTTCACGGACGGGGTGGAGGGTGGAGAAGTACCGTGCAGGCTGCCTGCGTGGGGGGCGGGGGGGTCACGAAGTGATGACGCACTGCCCCATGCTGCAGTGTGGACTCCAACGTGAGCTCGGTGGGAGAGGCCACACACAAAGGACCACGTAGTCGTGACTCCATTCACAGGAAAGGCCCAGGCCAGGCAAATCCATCTGGACCAATGGCAGATTGGTGGGGGCAGGGGCGGGGCAGGGGCTGGGCAGGGGAGTGGGGAGAGTCCCCTGTGGGGTGATGAAAGGGGTCCAAACCTGGGGGTACGGGGGCACATGGGACTGCACGACAAACCACCAAACCACACACTTGAAACAGGTGCATTGGAGGGTGCACAAACTTGAAATAAAACGTTTTTTTGTTTTGTTTTTTTTTTGCAATCACACGTGGGTTTATTCGACAAGCTTAAGCTTGGGTCCAAGCATACCCGATGCAGCAGAGTAGGGATTTGGACCGAAATAAAACATTTTAAAGAAAGACTTGGGGCGCCTGGGTGGCTCAGTGGGTTAAAGCCGCTGCCTTCGGCTCAGGTCATGATCCTAGCGTCCTGGGATCGAGCCCTACATCAGGCTCACTGCTCAGTGGGAAGCCTGCTTCCTCCTCTCTCTCTGCCTGCCTCTCTGCCTACTTGTGATCTGTCAAATAAATAAATAAAATCTTTAAAAAAAAAAAAAAGAAAGAAAGACTATGGGAGGGGATGGACAGGATTTAGGGGTGCAGCAGAGGAGCCCCGAGGGACACAACAGTGGTCATGGTGCCTCGTCCCACCTCCCACAGTCAGAGTGGGAAGCAGGCACCCAGCTCTGACCTTGTGTGCACGAGGTGGGGAGCTCCAGGCAGCCAGAAAGCAGGTCACCCGCCCGCCTCAATGCTGCTCGATGTGTGTTGCACCTTGTGGAGGCTTTACCCGCCGTCGGCACCTGCTCACGTCCAAGCTGGACCCCCGGGTGCAAATCCCCACTCCTCCACGGACCACCCATGTGATCCAGTGTGTCCATAAGCCTTGACAAGCCTCAGTTTCCCCATCTGTAACATGGGGATTCCCACGGTCCTTCCAGGCAGGTGGTTAGGAGCAAAGGCCCTGCCCAAGGGACAGAAAGCACCACTGCCACAGGCACTGATGGGAAGAGACATATCCGTTCCCCTTCCTGCTGACGTTGGAGGCCGCTGCTCCCGTCATCACCAGGGAGGATGGCCACACGCCACTGCTTCTCAGCCACAGGTGGGACACGCTCCCCACCTCCCGAAACCGGAGAGGATGAGCGGCAGTGACCCCCCCAGCCTCCTTTCTGGGTCAGTGGTGGGCGTGGGAGCCCCAGCCAGACGCAGAGGCTCAGAGGAGGGGCCGGGAAGGGTGGGAGGCATCCAGCGTCGAGAAGGACAGCAGGCCTGGGGGCAGCCGGGCGGGCAGCGGAGGGAGGCGCGCGCCGCCTCTCTGGGGCTGTCCGAGGGAGCTATTGATAAAACCTTCGGCTGGAAAACATCATCTTACAAGGTCATTTTTACAAGGAAGTTGTGCTTCGTGGATTTATGGCTGTGTGCAGAGAGGATTTTAATTACCACGTTTTAAGAGGTGTTATTATCTCTGTCGCAGGCTCTGCAAAAAACACTCTGAGACCGAACCTCCGCTTCATTGGTGCAGAGCCTCCCGGGCCTGGGGTCAGCCTTCACGCACAGGTCTTCCTCCTCTGCCTGCCTGGGCCTGCCCCAGACCCCACCGACCTGCCTCCCTGCCAGGGAAACTGAACCCAGCTTGTACAGCTCTGCTGGTGGGACCCCACACCCTCCCCGGGGGCTCTCTCCTCCCAGCTGGGCACAGGGAGTCCCCAGCCCCCTGCTTCCTTCCTCTGAGCTCACCCTCCTACCAACAGGACTGTCCTCCCATGTTCTGGGCACTCTGCTCCTAAGGATGCAGCCTTGGGCTGGGCGAGGACAGCCCTGGGCCCCCATGGGAGCCTGGCGGCCAGACCCGGCCAGTGGAGGGGAGGAGCTCAGGCTGGTGGAGGGTTGGGTACCGAGCAGAGGAGGAAACTGGGCCGGGACCACCCGTTCGCTCTGCCCTTCCCTGCTGTGGGCCAGGACAGTCAGAGCCCCCTCCACCAACTGGATTTCAGAGGGTTTTTTTCTTATTTTTTTTATTTGCAATTAAAGAGTATCCTTGACAAATGTCCCCTGTAAAAAGGCTTCACTAATTTAAAACCCATTCTTTCCTCCGAGCATTTTAAAGTGCAGGGAACCTGATGAATTCTAAAAGACCCAGTGGGGGCTGGGGGCTTGGTGCGGGAGGGTCGGGAAGGCAGGGTCTCTCTTCCAGCCCCCAGACTCCCTGCACTTTCACGTTTCCTTCCTCCCAGGCTGTGTCTGGGGAAAGTGTCTGAGTCCATCCCTCACGCACAGGGCTGGGTGGGGTGGGACCCCTCAGCCCAAGGGCACCCCTCACCCCTGCTTAGGCCGTGCTACTGCTGCATGAACCTGAAACTACCGAGGGTTGGGGCTCCGCACACCAGGCCTGGGCTTAGCACCAGCCCTAGGCTCTGCACATCAGTCCAGGGTTCTGCACACCAGTCCCGGGCTCCGCACACCAGCCCCGGGCTCTGCACACCAGCCTTAGGTTCTGCACACCAGCCCAGGGTTCTGCACACCAGCCCCAGTCTCTGCACACCAGACCCAGTCTCTGCACACTTCAGCGCCGCCTATAGTCCTCGTGCATGGTAACAGTCATAGGAGGCTGAGAACCTCTATCCTGTGCCCCCACGACTCCACACCCAGCTGGAAACAGAACTGAGACTCTGGCAGATCAGAGAGCCTCTGGCCCTGCTTCCTCTCTAGGCTGGAAGATAGTTCCAAAAGGAGTTCAGCTCTCAGAATGAGACTCCGACCAACCCTCCCAGTTCCCACTATGCCTCCAAGGAGAGAATACAGGGGACAGTGTTGGGGCTCTAAGGAGGGCTGGGAGCCCCGGGGAGGCCCTTGACCTTCAGCCCACACCTGGCTCTCCCACCAGGAAGAGCAGAGTCCCACTGCAGAGAGAAGATCCCAGAACCTGGGAGGGAAGGAAGGATGCTGGCAGGTGCTCCGGGGCCCTGGGGTGCCCGGCTCTGACAGCCGGGGCAGAGCGGCGGGAGCTGGCCAGCGAGCACTCACGAGCCACTCGGATACATTTAGTTTATAACATGAAACATTTTCAACTTCTTTCATGTCCGAACCAACAAGGACTCTGGCTGCAGACAGCCGGGGAGCTCACTGACAGCCCTCCGCTGTCCATTGTGAGGGACACAGATGTGGGACACAGTGTGCATGTCCCCAGGCTGCAGCGGGTCCACCAAACCAGCTGCTGAGCTCCCTCTGTCCCATGACTGCGTGCTCCAGGCATGAGGGGGAGGCCAGGAAATGGAGCCCCTCCCCCACCTGGTGTCGCTCTCTGGACCTAGAACACCCAGAGAGGCCACCTGGTAAGGGCAAGCCACCCCCGATGCCCTAGGTGCAGGCAGCTGCGCGGGTCTTCCCACGCCTGTTACCAGCTCCCAGCTCCCACGTCCCAGCTCCTGCCAGACCCCCGGCTCAGCCCCCAGGGAGGGGTCCCCAGCAGGGGCAGAGGGGCCACAGACTGAGCCTTGGAAGAAATGGCCTCCACTTCCTAGTGAAGTTGGGGAACCCACTTCTCTGGCCCTCAGCAGAGGACTCCCACGTGGTCGGCATGCCGGGGAGCCTGAGAAATGGATTCGGTGCAAAACCACAAGGTCTGGGCCGCCGTTCTTCACGGGAAAGTGTCTGGACATTTACTATGAACCCCACCGAGGTGTTCCAAGTCCTCTGTGTCTGCTGGCGTTCACCCCCGGGGCACTGCCGACGTAGTCACGTGGTCACGGAACAGACGCACACGTGGCCACTCTGGAGCTCCCCCATTGCCCGAAACCCCATTTGCAGGCCAGGCACCTCAGTGCACAGAGCAGGTTCCTAACTTGCCCGAGGTCACACAGCCAGCAGGGGCAGGGCCTCCCACCTAACCCCAGCTGTCTGCTCTTGACGCCCCTGTCTTCTCGGGGTAACCCACAGCAGGAAGCCCCACACGCTGGAGGGGAGCCCAGGTCCACACCAACTGGCTGCAAGTTGGGCCGGTCCGTGCTGCAGGGGAAGGTCCCAAATGACCCCACTAAGCAGAGCTCCTGGGCAGCCCCCACATAAACAGGCTGGGTCCCCAAATCCCACCCCTGGGTGCACCCCCAGGTTCCCAGGCTAGCCCATAGCCTGCAGTGAAGGGGTGCTGTTGGAGGTGGGAGCTACAGAGCAGGGTTTCAGCAGCAGGGACGGGGAGGGGAGAGGGAGGAGGTCGCAGAGGGGAGGCAGGAAGCTGTGAGACGGGGACGATCTTCTAGGTGGATCTAGACAGGCCTCGGAGGCCCCAAAGCCCCTCCATTTGTCACAGCTGTCCTGAGAACTGCCCATGGTGGCCTGTCCACCCTGTCCACTCTGTAACTGTGGCCAGGGAGGTGATCCCAGAGCCCCCAGCCCCGGGCCCACAAGCCCTCCTGAGCCTGCCCCCTCGTCCTGCACCACGCTCCCGTCTCCCGTTCCAGCCGGACTGCCGAACGCCCCCCAGTCCTTCTGGCCCCAGACCCTTTGCTCAGGCTGCGCCTCCACCTAGAAGGCTCTTCCTGCAGCCACCTCCTCGCGGTGTCCTCCTCGGGGGTCCCTACAACCCTCCTCATCTCTGGCCGCCCTGCGCGAGTGGAGACCCCAGGATCTTACAGCTACTGGCCAGTACCCAACACAGGGCTGGCCCATAGGAGGTGCCCAGCAAGCACTGGCACACCCGTGAGGAGAGGCAATGCGCCCCTCTTCCTCGAAGCCGGGGCTCCTCTTAAGGCCCCCCAGCCCCATACTTTCTTCGCCCGCCCTCGCCCCTGCCTCCCGAATCTCCTCCAGGCCCAGGATGGGTGCTGATGACGGCCAGGGTGCCCCAGAAACTGCAGGGCTCCTCACCGTCCTCGCTGGAAACGTGTTCCCTGACAGGCGCTATGGGGGGCAGAATCAGCCTGGCACAGAATCAGTGATTCCCTCCTTTTTCTTTTCTTAAAGATTTTATTTTATTTGACAGGGAGCAAGAGAGAGAGCATAGCAGGGGAGCGGCAGAGAGAGAGGGAGAAGCAGGCTCCCCGCCGAGCAGAGAGCCCGACACGGGGCTCGATCCCAGGACCCCGAGATCATGACCTGAACCGAAGGCAGATGCTTAACCACGGAGCCACCCAGGTGCCCCCATGGCTCCTTCAATAAATAAGCAGCAAAGGCCCCTGGATTCCTCCTGCCCACACACCAGGTCGGATCACCAACGAAACCGTGAAAATGCTTTAGTTACCAAAAACATCGCAGTCGGTGGGGAAATGAAGAGCTTTCTGGTCCTGAGGGTCTGGGACAAGGAAGGTGGGGGCCGGCAGCGGGCAGGAAGCCCCCGGGGCGTCTGCAGCCTCCTCTCTCGCGGGAGTCTCACCGGCACAGCAGCCACTCCTCGAACAAGGGGCTGGGGTGCAGGCCGTGCCGGGGCCAGGCCAGGAGCAGAGGCCCCAGCAGAGCCCCAGGCCGGAACTAACTCTGAGTTTCCCACCCAGAGGGCAGTTCCAAAGGAAGGCCTGACAGGTGGCCTGGGCTGGGCAGGTGGCCAGCGACCCCAAGCACAGGCCCACACGTCCTCCGGGGGCCCCGCCCCCTCCTGTCATTACGTGGGCCGGTCACCCAGTCCCCCTTCCTTCTGCCCACAAGCCTGCGGGCTGGCACACTGCGGGGTCCGCCTCCAACGCGGCAGGGCGGGTGGTGGCTTCCCCATGGCAGGTGCACGCACGAGCTCTCATTCCACGGCTCTGCATAGACGAGGCGCCCTTGGCCAGTCCCAAGGGCAGGGCAGGGCTTCCTGGTCCGCGGCAGCCAGGCCAGAATGGGCCATCAAAGAGCCATCTGCTGTCCCCCTCGGGCACAGGGCACTCACTACCTGTCCCCAGTTCCAACCCCTTGGCGAAGACCAGGCCCCGGCCGACAACCATGAGGGACGTGGAGGGGGAGGCTGGCGACGCAAGTCTGAATCCTCGAAGACGAGCCCGGCTGCCCCCGGCAGGGACCAAGGCGACCCCAGCCCCAGCGCTAGACAGCAGGAAGGATGGGTTAAGGAAGGAGGCCCTCACGTGGGGTGGGCATCCAGCCAGGAGGGAAGGCAGAGGGGAGGGGAGCAAGGCCGTAAGCCCGGGAGTTCTGGCCGTCCCAGGGGCCCTTCCCTCGGAGGCCTGGCCTCCTTGGGGCACCCTTGTCCCACTCCCTGGCCCCGGGGCCCCACGGCCGGCCGACCCTGCCCACCCAAGCCTTTGGTGCTCGTGTGGTGCCGTCAACAAGCAGACCAAAGCTGGGGTGGGGGAGGCCACCCACACGCTCACAGCCGGTGGCAGCAGGACTGAGCATCGGCAAAACTGTGCAGGCCAGTCCACCTGCTGGGAGACAGCCCGGGGCCCGGAGCCCGATGCTGGGACCAGGGGGGTGACAGCCGGTTCACTGTACAGACTTCTACTTTTTCCAAAAAACGCTGTCCCGGAGAGAAGGAAGAAGCATGGAGACCTGGCCCGTCTTCAGAGGGGGGAGGTGTGTGGTTGGGCCGGGGGTGGGGGGTGAGGGGGCCCCACGCTGGTGTCCCGGGGACGCCCCCTCGAGTCTGTACCTCGAAGAGCCGGACACACAGTGGAATCTCTGGTTCCCAGGCTGGGCCCTGCAGACAGGGCCATGGGGGCCGCCTCCCGCCGAGGGTTGCTGGCCAGGTGCCCCGGGGCCAGGGGGCCAGGCCACTGCACACAGACTGCCCCAGCGCGTCCAGGCCCCGCCGGGCCGCGCTCGTGCTCAGGGACCCCGCCAGCCTCCTCTTTGTCAACCTCCCATCTCCTCATCCGAGCGGGTTCTTTTTATTTTTCAATTTGCTTTGCAAATAACCTTGAATTAAAAACCATATATATCTATTTTTAAAAACCCGGTCTTTTACTGCCTTAATTAAATTTCTGCAAGATATTTTTCCCTAGGAAAATTCAATTAGGTTTTAATTCTAGTCCTCTAAAAGGCACTGGTGCTTTGAGTCTTTGATTTTTAATTTAAGCCCTTGATAGACCACTGCAATTAAACAGTCCGAGGTTGGTGCCGTAGCGTGGCCAGGCTGTTCTACAGCAGTGAGGGGTCCCCAGTGGCTGGGGCTGCGTGGGCAGGGGGCCAGCGGGCGAGGTGGGCCCCCGGCCGGCAGCCAGGACCTCGCCCCGACCCCGGGCCACCATTCTGCTGCCTTCGTGCGCATGGCCCACAAGAAGCTCAGGTCCACTCCCAGCTGGGTCTAGGTGAGCACAGGACGCCAGAGAAGAGTCAGGGTCCCCAGAGGCTCCGAGAGTGGGTGTCAGCAGCTGGCAGCTCTCGTGCACATCACCCCTGCCCCCCCCAAGCCACGCGGAAGCAGCGCCTTGTTCGACATTGAAGGGTCGGGTGTGTGGGGAGTGGTAACCCCATGCCGGGCTGTCTGGGCCTTGTTCTATGGCCCGTTGCTGTGTGCCGGAGTCTTGGGGCCCCGCCACTGGTGAGGAAGGGCTGCCTCCCCCTCTTTCTGCACCTCCTTCCTTCCTGCCAGGGTGATGCTGGGACACTCAACGAGCGTGACCCTGAGAACTGCCTGCACGTCTTGGTTACAAACCTAGGAGGCCCCATAGCCCCCCTGCCTAAACCCCAGCCAGGATGGGGGCAAGACCGGCCTCTATCTCCGGGGGGGTAGAGGCGGGGGGGAACCTGGACGATCACAGAGGGTTCCCCGAGTCTCCCAGTCCCTAGTCCCCTGCGTGCTCACTCGCCTTACGTGGTTCTCTTGTGGATGTCTGATTGCCCCGGGAACGTCGGTGTAAATCCCCTCACTGAAATGTGTTTGCTCTTCTGTCAAAATCAGCCGAGCACATGGGAGTGGGTCTGCTTCTGGGCTCTCGCTTCCGCTCCACTGATGGGTCTGTCTGTCCCCCTCTCTGCCGACACTACTGTCTTCATTAACGTGGCCGTCTAAGAAGTCCCGAAATATGGTAGACGGATTCTTCTACTCCTCTCTTTCCCAAAATTATTTCAGCAGTTCTGGTTCCTTTGTATTTTCATGTGTATTTTATAACTATGTCATCTGTAGCACAAAGAAAAAATCTTGCTTGGATTTTGATAAGATTCATGTTAAACTTTCCTCTCCGTATGGGGAGAACTAACTCACTCTTCCGACCGGTGAACACGGCTACTCTCTCCGTTTACCGGGACCTTCCTCGACGTCGCTCACCAGTACAAGTCCTGCATGCACGTCGCTAGACTGACACCTACGTGGTTCACTGTTTGCGTGATTAGATGGCAGTGTGTCTGATTTCACACGTTCACTGCTATGAGATACACCTACAATGGCTTTGTGTGTGTTTACCTTGTATACTGCGATCTCGCTAAATTCCTGTATTAGTTCCGAAATTTTGTAGATTCACGGGGGTGGTCTGTATAAGCAGTAGCGCTGTCCGCAAGCAAGCTTAGCTTTATTTCTTCCTGTAGATCCGTATGCCATTTATTTCCTTTTCTTGCCTCATTGCAAGACAAGACAGATGGAACTATGGCACCGTATCGAGTAAAGTGGTGAGTGCGGACACCCTTGGCTTGCTTTTTCCTGACCTTGAAGCGAAGGATTTAGTATCAATTACCTACTTACTTATAACACGAAGTATAATGTTAGCTGTAGTTTTTCCGTAAATGATCTTTATCAAGGTAAGAAAGTTCCCCTCATTCCCATTTTGCCAAGAGCTTATCGTGACTGGGTGTTGAATTTTGTCAACTGATTTTTCTTCATAGATTGATATCGGCATATGATTTTTCTGCTTTAGCCCGTTGAGACAGTAGATCACACTAGTTCACTTTCAAATATGAAATCAGCTTTGCATCCCGTTCGGTCGTGGTGCGTAATTCTTTTTATATTTTGCTGACTTCTCTTCCCCAGCATTTTGTTAACGATTTTGTGCCTATGTATAAAGGGGATATATGTTTGTGGTTCTCTTTTTTTGTACCAACTTCGGTTTTAGTATCAGAGTAATACTAGCTTTGTAGAATAAATTGGAAATTTTCTGTTTCCTAGAAAAGATTTTGCAGAATTGAAACCAATTGTTCTTTAATCCTTTGGTATAATTCTCCACGGAAACCACATGGACTTAGAGATTTGGGAAGGTTTATTAATTCAGTTTTCATAATAGTTGTAGGACTACTCAAATGATCTATTTCATAATGGGTGAATTGTAGTAATTTTTTTTTTTTTTTTAGGAAGTAGTCCATTCCACCTAAATGTGACAGATTTTGTATGTGGAGTTGTTTGTGCCTTTCCTTTACTATCCGTTGCCATCTGCGGTCTGGGATGACATCCCTGCTTTGTTCCCGGTCCTGGCACGCTATGTCCTCTCTCTTACTTTGCTGCTCTTACTAGAGGGTTGTCCATTTTCTTAATCTTTTCAAAGAACAAACTCTTTGTTTCATTGGTTTTCTCTATTGTTTTTCCATTTTCAATGTATTTAGTCCTTCGTTTTGCTCTTCTATTTCCTAGACTTTTGAGGTAGGAGTTTTGATTATTGACTTGAGACTTTTCCTCTTTTCCGGTGTATGGATTTGACTATAAATTTCCCCTCAGCCCTGCTTTTGCTGTGTCTCATGATTTTTGGTATGTTGTGTTTCATTGTCACTTAGTTCACTATGGATTTCATTTCCTGAGAAAGTCCCTTATAAACCATGGGTTAGTTAGAAGTGTGTTGATTACATGTGGGTGCCCTCTGCACCCCGGAGCCTCCTCTCACTGTCCCATGGCCCCTTCTACCCTGTAACTACACCAGCAATCTTCAGCCCTGGCACTTACCAGGCTCCCTCCCATCCCAGGGCCTTTGCACTCACTGTTCCTTTATCCATTATGCTCTTAAACCCCCCATCTGAGTTCCAAAGTCACTTCTGTGGGGGCTCTCCCCTGTCCATCAGTCTGTCTATTTCTTTGGGCCTCTGTAGGGGGATCCCTGCCCAGCCCGCATCCTAGTACAGCTGAGTAAGAGGGCTTCAGGCTGCTTGTTACCTTTAGGAAGGACAGAGTAAGAAAGAGGAACAAAGAAAAGGGTACAGAGCTGCTGCCCCGACAGTGAGAAGTGTCTGGACCCACCTGGGGGCACCAGGTCACTTCCTTCCCCTCTCTACACTCTCCCTCCCATGAATCACATGGGCTATTGGGCCCAGAGGTACAAGCTTCCTGTGGAGCTGGGTCACAGGGAGGGATGGGCACAAAGTGGAACCCAGCCACTGCCATGGCCATGGCTGCCTTCCCTCTTCCCCATGCCGGATACTGAGGCTGGCCCAGAGCTTCCAAGTGGCCGGGATGCAGCATCCCGGGCCTGGCACCGAGGATGGAGAACCAGCCCCACCCCACTGCTGGGGAGGTGTTCACCTGTCCCCAGTCCCCGTGCAGCCCCTGGTCCAGCCCCTGCCCTGCATGGCTTCCATCCCTCTCGTGCCTGGGATGGTTCATGGGAAAGGCTCAGGGGGCCAGGCAGACGTCTGCAGCAGCCCCAGAACACCACAAGCTCCTCACCCCCGGGCTGCCTGCGCACAGGCAGGACGCCCCTCGGGCACACCATCACTGCAGCCCTGGGCGGTGGGGGGCCTGCTGCTGTGGTGACCGTCGCACCTCCCAAGTGCCCCACAGCGGGACTCCTGCCAACCCTCCAGCCCCTTAGGCCACCAGGGCGTCTAGGAGGGTGAGAATTCTTCTCAGAGGAGCGGCATCAGTGCAGTTCCCGGGACTAGAAGGCACCCGAGAGCACCCAGGTAAGGGGGCTGGACCACCACAGCCCAGGTGGGGCACAGAGAAGACCCACCTGCTGGGAGATGAGAAGGCACATGTGGGGTGTGGGGGAACCCTGGCCTCTCCAGTCAGAGCCACCAAACATGCTCTTAAATGCTGGACCCTCCCCACCAGGGTGGCCTTTACCCAACGAGGCAGGTGATGGAATGTCATCCGACAGGTAGCAAATTGCCTCTACTCTGATGAGAATAACCCGCTTTCTCGAAGGTGTTTTGCCAACACAGACCATCTGTCTTTACCATCTCATTACCAACAATTGGTGATGACAGTTTCTGCCTTTCCAAAGTGTCCCGCAGGATAGGGACTCTGATGGCACTGCAATCGTGCAGGTCCCTGTGCCCTGGGCAAGAGGCTGGCCAGCCACTGAGATGCCCGCGGCTCAGGGGGACAGGGGTGGGGGGGGCATGGCAGGGTGTGGCCTGCCTGGCTGTGGGTTCCTGTCCACTGAGTGACCAGGTGCCCTCGTGCCAGGTGACAGGAAGAACCAGCCAGTGGGCAGAGTCACAAGGTGGCGTGTCCAGGCAGGAAGACCTCACGGTCAGCAGTGATCAGTTCCTGGTGGGTCCACGGCCGTGAGCAACAGTGACCTGCCACTCTTTGTGGGATCTGCTGTTTCCCTGAAGACTCGCTCTGAGCCCTAGACCACGTGCCTGTCAGTCCCCGGGCCCCTGCTCTGGGCTCTCCGCTCAGAGCACCGCCACCCCAAAGCATCATCCCTCACGTGGCCCACTCAGATGTCCCGGCTGATATCCACCCTCAGAGACACTCGGGCAGGCTCGGGTCCTGCCTGCTACTCACCCTCGGGGGGATACGACCCCCTACCTGCCCCATGTCCCTCCGGTGCCCATGTGACTCCCGGGGGTGCAAGGGGGAGTTGCTCCAAAAGGTCAGCCTAGGGTGGGCAAGCGTCCTTGACCGCACTCGTCAGCCTCGTCCCCGGGCCGCGCCCGCAGTCACCGGAAGCCTCGCGGTCCATCCGCCCTGGCCTCTCCCCAGAGCAATCCCCAGCCTTCGGGTGATTTCCAGCTTCCACCCCTGATTAATGGCTGCTCTGGGACTGTTTCCTCTCGCCCAGCTGGATAAACAGGCCCAGCCCCGATAGGCCCGAGGAAGGACGGGAGGAGGCGGGTGGAGCAGCCAGGAAGCCAGGGAGGGGACAAAATGGAAAATTGAGGTGTCGGGCCAGGGGTATCTGCCAGGGTCGGTGTCGGGGACCACCCAGCGCAGGTTCCCCAGGATGGAGAGAGCAGCCCCCTCACCCCGCCCTGCCCTGCTCAGACTGCCGGGCATCCAGGGGTGGGGTTCCAGCTTCGATGCCCCCTCAGAGCCCCAGCAGCCTCCTGCCCCCAGCCAGCACCCTGTAGCCCCCTAGTGCCCCTGAGACAGTGTCCCTCCTGCTATGGGTCTCACAGCGCAGCCGCAAACCCCAGCCTGCCACTGGGTCTCGGTGCTGCCGATGCCCTGGGGAGCCCAGGTCACGGACCCCCTTCAGAGATGAACCAACTGAAGAACCCCGAAAGCATTCATGTGCCCTGGGATCCCAGCTGGAGAGCTCCAGGACAAACCCCAGGGTCCCTGGAGGATGTGGTCTCAGTCTGCCAGCAACCCGGCCTCTCCCCGGCCAGGACACTCCAGAGGCTAACGCCCCCTCGGTGCCCTGGGGTTAAGTTCCTGGACCTCCTGGGGGCCGCACTTCTGCTGGGCTTCCCCCTGCCCACCCACTTCCACTCTCCCTACAGGTGCTTCCTTCTACAGAAGGAACCTTCTACAGAACCGTCTTCCTAAGTCCTTGCAGGGAGCCTATCAGGATCTGCTTCTGGGGAGCTCAGACTCAGGGCCACGGACCCATCTTGGGCCAACCCTGCCATCTCTGCGGTGCCGGGGCACACAGCCTCCCCTCTGCAGGGGCACCCACAGACGGTCTGAACCAGGGGTCTGAACCAGTAACCCCACTCAGGGTGCAAATCCCAGCCTCTGGGTCCGAAGGAAGGCCTTTGGCCCTAAGGTACCAGACACACGCCTGCCTTTTATGAAAGAGAGTTGGATGGGAGATGCTCTAGGGGACGTCCTCTGGGATTCAGGCACAGCTACTCCCAGCTGCCCGGCCTCATGCCAACCCCCCCGGGAATCCAGACAGATGAATGGTCCTTCTGCTGAGTGGCCGGTGTCTCTGTCCCCATGTGAGGCACATGAGGCTCGGTCCCAAGACCTACCATGGACAACCCCGTGTAGCCAGAAGTGCTTAGCTTGTCCAGGCCAAGGCCAATGTCCCCCCCAGAAGCAGGCTGGGGTCTCTCTGTGCACTTCCAGGCACGGCCCCCAGCCCCCACACTCAACACAAGCCAGGGCCTCACGCTCCCATGCCTTGTCCCCCCAGGACCCCTCTTCCCATCCCAGACCCCAGGCTCCTTCCATGGTCCCAGCCAAAGCAGGAGCTCCAAGGAGTTACCCTGGGGGGCGGGGTGGGACAGGGAAGACCCTTTAGGGATGGGACATGTGAGTCGGCACGGGAGCAGGGAGCTGGGGGCCGGCCGGGAGCACAGGAATCAGGGACGAAGTGAGAGTGTTGGCTAAGTACACAAGTAACACATGTCCTCGACAGGTGCAAAGGGCCTGTGGCGTGCACGGCCAGACCTCCACCTGCCACTCTGGGACAGTGATGCCCACACGCAGGTTCCAGCCCTGGTGCCTGGAGGAACGGCCTGTGCACTTGAGGACACACACGCCAGGTGCCGGGCTTGTCCCTGGTAAAGGCGGCAGCCCCTGCCCACAGCCTGCTCAGAGGGGCAGGGTCAGAGGGGAGGGGAGGAAGTGTTCTGGGCCGTGAGCTGGGCTGTGGGGCCATCCCCACCTCCAGAGAAGGTTGGGGCTCCCCCATCACTCCACTTGTAAAGGGGCCCTGAGGCCTGGCTGGGAAGAGGCCATGCTTGGGCAGGGCTGTATTTGCCTGGGCACCGGGCAACCAGCCGGCCAGACCTCAGCACGGTGTGGCCACTCTGAACAGAGCAGATTTCCGGGCCGAGCCTGGGTATACGACTCCACGCCAGGCTCATCCCTTCCCCAGCTGGTTGGCTGCGTGTCCCGGGAATCCCCAGGCAGCCCTACAGTGGCCCCGGGACAGGACGGTCTCTGTGGCCTCTGCCTCCAGCCAGGTGTCCGGGGCCGTGCGAGGCCAGCTGCAGCCAGAGCCCCACTCCAGGCCGCGCGCTCTCAGGCCCCAGCATGGGGTGCAGTGGGACCCAGAGGGGGACCCTTCGGAGGAGGGCCACCCCACCTCCAGCGACTCCCTCCCCTCCAGGGCCAACCATCTGGGTCCTAGGGGTCCTGGGCTGATCTGGGTTCCCATACTCACGCCCTGTGACCCCCAGCACCAGAAGGTGACTGTATTCGGAGGCAAGGTCTTCATAAAGGTGATTACATTCCGATGAGGTCATCGGGGCAGACCTGATCCATGCACCTGAGACAGAGAGGTCAAGTCACAGACACCCAGGGAAAGGCCACAGCAGGGGGACGGGGGGCTTCAGAGGCAGAGACCCAGTGAGGCACGTACAAGCCGGGAGCCCCAAGGACCCCGAGAGATGAGGGAGTGGGTCCTCCCCGAGTCTCCAGAAGGAGCCAGCCCAGGGGCTCCTTGACCATGGACTTCCAGCTTTCGGATCCGGACGGGATAGCCTGCCTTTGCAGTCAGCAACACCCTGCCCCCAGTCTGTGGTCCTTGCTGTGGCCACCCCGAGAGACTGACACATCTGCGAAGGGTCTCGGGGAAGGCCCCCACCCCACTTTAGACCCACAGCCGTATCTGGACTGTGGTGTTCTTGCCCTCCTCCCAGCACAGAGCAGGGCCGCGCTCCACAGGGGACAAGCCGGCAAGCAAGCCGCTGCCTTAGGCCCTAGCTCTCCCCCGCCGGCACCTCCTCCCCGAGCCTCGGGTAGCGGAGAGCCCAAGGATGCTTGGGGCTCAGAGCCTCTACTCCTGGCCCATGGTCTGCAGGACCCCACCTGGCGACACCCCCCCCAATGGCTGTCCCAGGCTGAGCGCCGGCCCACCGCATGCACCCCAGACGCCCCGGTAACGGCCGGCAGCCCCACCTCCACCACACCACCTTCCCGGTCGAGCTCGGCTGGCCGCTGGCCATCGGGGCAAGCACTGGGAGGAACCACAGCCTGCCTGGGGGGTCACGGTCCGGCCACCAAACGAGCCTGGGGCCGCGGTGCAGGCTGCAGGACGGGACGCGGACGGTGCTCCTGGGGCACAGGAGGCTGGGGAAGGCCAGCTCCAGCTTCCTCATCGGCAACACCCGACGGTCCACGCGGCCGCTCCTCCCGCGGCTGCTGGAGCTGCCGGACCACCGGGAAGGCTTGACTGACTGCGTGTTTCATGTCAGCCGCTCAGACTCCGGACCGTGTGTCTGCGATAATGCCACAACACGAAGGCTCGCCGAGCGCCTTGTCGCTAGAGAGCACACGACCCTCACGCCAGCCTCGCGAGGGGGGCGCGGCCCTTTCGGCTTCTTACAGAGGAGCAAACAGCAGCTCAGAGAGGTCACGCAATGAGTCTCAGGTCACACAGCTGGCCCGTGACGGAGGCGGGGGTTGGGCCCCGAGTCTGCGCCTTGACCTCGGACCAGGCCGGCTCAGCAGGGCGCCCGCTCTCACTCCGGAGGGAGGGAGGCCAAGAGCGAAGAATCTGGTCCCGCTAGGCACAGGCTGCGGGCTCCCTTCACCCAGCTCTGTGTCCCACGGAGACGTTGGGTGCTGATTTTGCCCCAAGAAACAGACCCCTCTGCGGCCTGGGGTCCTGTCAGAAGTTTTGGGAAGGCGCCCCAGCACTCTCACCTCGCTGGCACGGGCAGTAAAACCACCGAAGCCACCGGGTCCGCCGCGCGGTCAGTCCTGTGCGGGCGCGGGGATGAGCACGGCACGGGGACCGGGGAGCACACGCATGCGCCGGGCACGTGCACACCCACGGGGGCACGAGTGGCGCGTCTCCAGGCAGGGGATGGGGCCTGCAGCCCGCGGAGGCCCACCCGCCCCAGGCAGACAAGGGAGAAAATGAGCTCCTGGGACGCGCCGGCGACACCCGCCACACGGTGGACGTGCTTGGAGTTTTCGGACAATGGTTCCGAGCCACGTGTGGTTCTCCACTGCAGAAAGAGGGGACTCCCTGCTCAGACCCCCCGGGCCCCAGGACGGGGCTTACCCCAGGATGCCTCACTCGGCCCCGCGGGACCCATCGGAGGTGAAGGCTCCCCTCCCCCGGGGCCCAGGTCAGGGGCATCGGGCTCCCCAGGAAGGCCCAGGCCCAGCTCCCCAGACCAGCTCCGCGAGGTGCTGAACAGCCGGCGGCTCCCTCCTGCCCACGGCGCAGCGCTGCCTCCGTGATGCCTCCATGAGGTCACTGCGCCACCCCAGCCGCGCCACCCCAGCCACACGCGAGCCCTGCCAGCAGCCCAGGAGGGACACCAAGCTGCGTCTGGGCTCAGAAGGCCCCGGGGCGTGAGCTGCAGAAGACTCGTGTGGCCCTGGAATATGGTGGTGGCAGCAGTGGTGGGGACAACAGATGCGGTAGAGGGGACAGTCCCAGTGAGAGGAATGGGGGAGGGGACAGTTACAACAGTAGTAGTGGGGGAGGGGACAGTCCTAGTGAGAGGAGTGGGGGAGGGGACAGTCCTAGTGAGAGGAGTGGAGA
>JAHRIG010000021.1:891706-933531 GCA_020311275.1 Eira barbara
GGGAGGGGACAGTCCTAGTGAGAGGAGTGGAGAAGGGACAGTCACAGCGAGAGTGGGGGAGGGGACAGTTCCATGAGAGGAGTGAGGAGGGGACGGTCCCAGTGAGAGGAGTGGAGAAGGGACAGTCACAGTGAGAGCAGTGGAGGAGGGGACAGTCAAAACGGTAGTAGCGGGGACAGCCCCAGTGGCCACGGGGGTGGTCCTGGTTCCGCGGCAGCAATGGCCATTTTGGTGACAATCGTAGTCCGTGGTACTCTCCCCCCACAGAGGCGCAGGGACAGGATGCGCTTCAGGTGCTCAGGGACCGGTCAGCAGCAGGACCTGCCCTCTGCCACCTGCCCCCCGCAGGCTGTCTCCCGCCTGTCCCTCTTCCTCCGGAGACCCCAAGACCTCTCAGCTCCTGCTCACAGCCCACGGCGTGTCCTCCCGCCCGCATGGCACCTGTGGGGCCCCCGCCGGCCTGGGCCTGGACTCAAGTTGGCGCTGCATGGGGACCAGGGGGGACCCTGTCCGTGGGGCACTGTCAGCCCTGAGGGTGTCTCATCTCGGGGCGACAGTAAATATTCCCTACTTAGGAGTAATCACTATAAGAACCGGGGGCGGGGGGGCGGGTGGCGGCTGGTCCCAGCTGTCAAGCCAGTTCCCAGGGCCGGGTCAGTCGTTAAAAGCGAAAGGTCAGTTTTGCCTCTTGGTCGTGTTTTAATCGGATTGGGCATCTCCAGCTTCCCGCCATCGCCTGCCAGGGCCCGGGCGCCTCATTAATGGGAATGAAGGAGGGAGATGACATCATTTACATTTAATTGTCTTGTTTATCCGCAAGGCTCGGGTGGTTGTTTTAATAAAGGGCAGAGGCAGAGAAAGGCTACATTTGCATCCTGGAAGGGATCTGACAAGGTCTCCCGCTGTTGACATTTATTGTTTGCAAATGAGATAATCCAATAACAGGAGAGCCACTTCCCCTTCCGAGCCTCCCCGAGCCTCCCTGCCTGCCCTCCGCGGCTTGGCCAGTCATCCAGCCACCGGGGCGGATGTGGCACCTCAGTCCCACCCCGGCCCCAGACAAGGGTCCGGGCGGAGAGGGCCTCTAACACCCACCAGGTACAAGCACCTATCAGGCCCAGCCACCCGAAAGCTAGAATGAGTGTCTGCCCTCTGCCCAGGACAAAGCCAAGGCTCAGAGAGGTCACGTCACCCAGTGTCACACAGCTGACACCTGAGCAGAGCTAAGAAGGCAACTCAGCACTGTCTGAACTTCGCACTTCGCTATTTGGCATAATGGATCTCCACGGCCATGCACTGGGGCTAATGCACAGAGTTTTCATTAAAATTATTAGTGATGTGGGATGCCCACTGACCCTGTTTCTAGCTACCTCTGGAGACGCAGCTTCGGTGTCAGAACTTCGAGGAACCTTATAAGAAATTCCTAGAGCTGCACGAAAGTCTATTTTCCAGACCCGGATTAGGGGTCTAGCAAAGGATTATTGTTTAGCTTCTAAATCTCAGCCTCTAAAAGGTCTTACAAGGGATTGACATTGTACTGGGTCTACTGACACATTTTGTGGGTGGCTTTATTTGAAAGGAATATTATTATTAGCCAGTGGAGTCAGTAGCCTCCTCCGAGCTGCCTCACCCCACCCCTCGCCGACCCCAAAACTACCCTTTATCACACAATTCAGGATGCTATGGGTCCTGACTGGCCTCCCTTCCCCACGCACCTGAGCACTTCTGCCTGGCTTGTTCAGGCCCCGCCTCCCTAAGCCGACAGCAAGGAGGGCCTAGAGCACCACCAGGGTTCGTGGAAGTTTGAGGTCAGCTCTAATGTTAGCCTCAGCGGCCATGTCTGTGGAGTCTGAAATATTAAGATCCATCATTCTGAATATAGCCCAATGTCCCAACACCTCCAACCTGCAGGCCACACCATCCTCCGGTCCCCAGGTCAAACGTGTGTGCCACCCCCTGGCATCCAGGTGTTAGGAGACTCACCGCAGCTAAGAGCAAGCATCCTGAGCTCTCCCTGGGCCTCAGGCCGGGCACCGGGTGCGGAGGCCACAGCTGCTGCCAGGCCACGAGGAGAACTGGCATGGCCTGCCGGCCACCTGCCCCGGCACCCATCCACAGCCCACAGGGAGCTCTTCTGTCCTAACAGAGCCCAGAGCCCTACATGGCCAGCCTGTGGTCCTACGCAGATCCCACAGCCCCAGGCCTGGACATGGCTCTGTCCCCAAGTCCCCAAAGCTCAGCTGAGTCAGACCAGAGTAAGAGGTTACAGGGACCAGCAGAAATTTCTGGAAAACAGAGCTGCCAGCAGGAGGGAAACCGTCTGTGGGTGGAGGGGGAGAACGTAACCGGAAGTTATGGCCACCTCTCTCCTCCCTAGGCCTGGGGCCTCTTGGGCCCGTGCCCTTCCTTGGCCCCCAAGGCCTCCAGGGTGATGACAATGGAGAGAGACGTGTGACCCCATGAGGCACAGTTTCCCCCAAAACAAAGCAGCCGTCCACCTCCAGCTCAGGCGACAAGGAGCCGCAGCCCCCGACCCCACCGCACGCCGTCACATGACCCTGAACCTGCCTCCAAGCACGGCTGGGTCTTGTGCTGGGCCTCAGGAACAGGTGCGTCCCATCCAGGGGCATGAGGCAAGGAGAAACCTCAGGCCCTCACCCTTCTGGAATGTTCTGAGGACTGAGTAAATGCCAAGTGCAAGGGTCAGGTCCTCAGCACCGTCCCCACCCCTGAGCCACCCCCCCCCCCGCCACCCTGCAAGGCGCAGCAGGACATAATGACGCTATGTCCCCGTTAGAAGAGTCCTACTTCCCTCCAAGGAGGGGCCGCTCGCTAATTCAGCCACAGCCAGGGATCAGTCATCGGGCAAATGAGATTAAATGCCCTTGAAATGGAATTAAAATGACGTCAAACAGCAGAACATCATTTCTTAGCACGGCCCTGAAGGCGCTTCCTTTTTTAACCCCTCAGTGGCTGCCAGGATGGAGCCAACCCCAGGATGGAGACCCCTTGTGCTCCTGCCCCCAGCCCAGAACCCTCCCCCAGACTCTTGAGTTCTTGAAATGGCAGCTCCCTGGCCTCGAGTCACAGCTGGCAGAACCAGCAGGCCCTCAGCAGGGCCCCGGGACCACGGCACAGAGTGCGGAAGACGGGAACGAGTCAGCCACGATTCCGAGGGCCTCTCCCTGTCCGTCCTGTGCCGGCTCATTGGCTTGGTCAGGCCTTCTCTCCCTGCTCACACACACCTGCATGACCTCTGTCGGGGACACACGCGCTGCTCTGCAGCCTGGGGGCCGGACGACCCGTGTCCTGTCCTCCTTCCTTCTGATGCTGGGCCCGGGGTCCCAGAGAGGCTGCAGGCAAACGGGTGGCTGCTCTAGAGATGGCCCCTCTCCCAGGGGGTGGACCACACAGACACCCCCAGGGCTCCGAGCCCACCTGACTTCTGAAGCTCCCTGAGAACCCCCACCAGTGACCCCGCCTGCCGCCCTGATGGTCAGAAGAGTCAGGACAGGACGGTCTCCAAAGCCGCTGGGCATCTTTGTTGATAATCTGCTCCTGGCCCACATCATGAGTTCTCATTTTCAAGGAAACAGTTGCTTGCCGGACAGGGCTATCCGTGAGCTGCCAGGTTGTCACGCCAGCTGCAGCAGCCATGGCCGTGTGCACATGTGGCCCAGGTCAGTGGGCCACCTGCACCCATCAGTGGCTGTAAACGGTGGGACTGAGGAGCTGAGCCAGGACAGCCTCCAGCTGGGCACAGGGCGTGGGGGGAGGGCCATGCCCAGCGGGTCTGCAAGCCCCGTGCCTGCAGACCTGGCCTGGCCAGAGGCTGGATGGCCCATGGCTTCGCTGCCCCCACCTGTCACCCGTGCTGCGTCACCCCTGCTGAGCCTCCCCCCACCGGGGTCCGGGCTCTGGAAACTACGGTGGCCACGAGTCTGGGACAGACCCCTCTGCATACCCTCACCACGTGCCCAGCCAGCAACAGGCTTCCTGTTGAAATGGAGCTCCCTCCCCTTCCAAGGCAGCCTATCGCACTCTCCCTGACCCAGAGTGGGGTCGGCGCCCCCCCAGACCAGCCCTTGACCTCCTCATGGCCTGTGCTCTGGGACGGCCCCTCCCAGGCATTTGCTCAGGGGACTCAAACATCTCCCCCAGTGTGGCCGGCAGGACCAGCGGCCCCACCCACGCTGATGCCCTCCGCTCACTCTGTGTGCCTCCTTGGGCCTCGAGAGCTCCGTGTGGTGGGCCCGGGGGGAACAGCCGGTCCGGCCACGTTCCCCCTGGGCCGCAATCCTCCGGTAGAACGATGCTCAGCTTCCGGTGGGAGCCCAGAGTGTGCTGCCCACGGGTGCCCTTGTCAGCGGGGGTGCCCCAGGGAGACAGGACAGGTCCCGTCTGCCGCCAGTGATCGCGGGACCCGGGAAGAGCTGAGGCTTTGGCTCGAGTCCAAAGGCAGGAAGAGAGTGTTCCTTTGGTTCAAAGGCTGGCGGGCAGGAAAGTCCCTTTGACTCAGGAGAGGGCCAGCTTTTTCGGCAAACAGCGCCGTCTCTTTCCATAAGGAAACCTAAAAGGAACTCAGAACATTTTGAAACAGGAAGTCAAATATTTATTAAATGTTTCAGAATCCATCGAAAACCACAGATGCTGAGTAGAACAAAAGCCGGCTTCCAGAAAGAGATGGCAGATCACGGCGCAGTCGTGTGAGTCTGGGAGAATGTCTGAGGTGGTCTGTGGGCCCTCCCAGCCCCCAGCTCCCACCCAGGGGTGCCACGCAGGGCTGACTCCAGGACAGGGAGAAGAGGACGGGCAGACAGGGCCACCCACCCCAAAGACACAGAGAGCCGGGAGCCGGCCCCTCGGTGAGCCCTGAGCTGGCCCGGGACGCTGAGTCAGAGGCACCACACTGCGCCCAGGACAGGCAATCACGGAGGCGGGGGCTCCCCGGTCCCGTGACCTCTGAGCACACCGTCGCGGCCTTGTACCCGCTGGGACACAGGGATGCCAGGTGGGAAATCCCCCACCAGAGAGACTCTCCCCGGATCCCTGGGGGTGTTCCAGGGCTGTGGGAAGTGCCTCCTCTCCTTCCTGCTCTGGGAGGGAAGCCCGGTGGGCTACCGGGAGATCACGGGCTACTTGACAATGAGCCCGGACCCCCCACGGGCCTCCTGGGTCTCCCACCCCAGACTCACTGTTCAGAAGTCATCTTCTTCCCAGAGCCAGTGTGGGCAGGGATCCTGCCGGCCCCCCACCCTGGGGTCCCAATGCCCATCCCGGCGAAGCCCCGCAGGCACAGGTCACAGCCGGCCTCAGCTTCTGGGCCAGGTACCGGGAGGGCGGGCTCATTCACCATGGCCTCGATGTCTCAGCCCGCACGAGTCCCCTGCCTCCCCCTGCAGGCATCTGTCGGGGCCTGTCACCTGCCCTGAGGTCCCCAGACACCTGAGTGACCTTGATTCTGCCCTCGGCCCGGGCGCCGCAGGCCGCTCTCCTCACAGCCTTCCCAGAATCCCGTCAGTCACGGCCCTCTAGCCCCGGGACAGCTGCCTGGCCCCCTCGGGCCTCCGGCCGGACCTCCGAGCAGCCCCGGGAGCCAGCCACCCTCCGGTCTAGGACAGCAGGCCGTGAAGAAGCGCTTCTCCAGATGTGGCTCTTTCTGCCTGGGTCCCCCCTTGCCTGTTGCTGCCCCAAAAGATGAACAATCCAGGCCTCCCGGGATGCAAGGGTGGGGGCGCGGCTAATAACACGGCCCCTCCCTGCGCTCACCCGGCCCCCCAGCCTGCAGGGATCGGGCCTGATGTGTGCCAAGACAGCGTCAAAGGGCAGCCTGCGGCCGGCGCCCTCACGTGCTCCTCCGGCTGTCCCGACACAGCCCACGCCCCGGGCCCCACGGTGGCCGGCTCCTCCGCTGGTGGTGCCGAGCTCGGGGCTGGATGGCAGGTCCAGCAAGCCCTGGGTGCTGGCCATTGCCCACAGCTCCGCCTCGACCTCCAGAGCTGCAGAGCGGCCCGCACGCCCCAGCCCCCACCCTGCAGGTGCCTCGTGCCTCGGTAGGGATGAGGGTAAGAGCCGGGCAGTCAGCGGACCCGGGACCACCGGATGCCATCTCCCAGGGCTAGGACCACCCCAAGGGCAGCCGGGGACGCTTCTCAGGAACAGCCAGGAGACGGCAAATCACAGCCGCTGGCTTTCCTTCTGTCATTGCTTGGGGTGCTCTCTACAGCCTGCGTGTGCCCTCACCATCCCCGGAGATGGGAGGGGCATGGGCCAGGCCCAAGGCTTCACAGGAGCCTCCGCGGGCCTCGGAGCCAGGCCTGTCCTTCTGGGAGCAGAGGGGTGGTTCAGACACCCAACTTCTGCAGCCCCAGGGTAAAGTCCTGGGGTCTGCTTCTCCTCGGAGCATCTACATCCTGTCCTTACACTTGGTCAAGGTGCCAGGGCATGGTGGGAGCCAGCAGCCCCCAGGACACAGAGTTCTAAACAGTAATCCCCAGCCCTGCTGGCCGCCAGAGAGCCCTTGCTCTGTGCCAGGCACACCCTTCTCACCCTGGCCCACATGGCTGGGGGCCCTGCGTATTGGGGTTCAGCCTTAGAAGGCCTCCTCTGGCGCCCCACAAATAGGGAACACTCTGGCGTCAGCCGAGGGATACGCAGGGGTAAAGGGTCTCCCTAGGGGCCAGCACACCCTCCCGGCCCATGCTCCCCTCCTTCAGGCCCCCCCAGCTCCCTCCCTCCCCAGGACCGGCCCCAGCAAGGCCGAGCCAGCCGCCAGCCTGCAGAGGCAGGGTGTCCCTCGCCGGAGCCCTGACAAGCCACCCGCAGACAATGGGAGCTCGCCGCCTTTTATGGGGCGTTCTGCACCCAAGGAAGCTGAGCGGAACAAATGAGATTGGGATTTTATGATTCTTTTATAGCGTCACACTGCAGATAGCTTTTTAATTAGCTTCTAACTCAACACCTTTGGCAAGTCTCAGTAATTCACCAGCCCCCCACCGCTCGTCCCGGCCAGGTGTGCGGAGCGGCTGCTGCTGTCCTCTTGCCAGCCTCGCCGGCTCTGCAGACAGGATGGGCCACAGCTCCACCGTCACCAAAGCAGAGGCCCCATGAGGGACCGACCCCGAGTGACCCATCCCCCTGGCGGGCACAACCAGCTCTTGAAGTCTCTGTGTTGTTCCTTCTTGGAGACCGCCACAGGTGTGCTGGGTCACCTGGGGGAAGTCACTCAACCTCTCTGGGCCAGGCGGGAATACTCTGGCCTGCGCCACCCATGTCACCCTCCTCTTGGCAGGCAGCAGGCCTGGCCTCCCCTAAAAGCCTCTGCCGTGCACCCCAGGCTCCCACCCTCCTGCGCCCAGCTCTGTCCAGCCCCGGACAGCATTCCGAAACATCTGTATCCCCGTCGCTGTCCTGCAACATCGGAGGTGGCATCCCACACCAGCAAAGGGCCGGCCCCCGGGCCACGGGAGTGCGTCTGCCGAGTGACCATGGCTCAAGCAGTGGGCCAGCTTCGGGAGGCTCGGGTCTGGGGCAAGTGGCCTCGGCCCCCGAACCTGCTTGGGATACGCACACACCGTGGTTCTCCAGGCCCGTCCTCCCCGAGGAAGGGTCTCTATGTCCGTCCCCTGCCCTGCATGGCCTCACCAGGGGCTCAGCCCTTGCCTTTCCAGAGAAGAGGTGGTGTCGGGGAGCCATGAACCCGGGCCCGTTCCCGCGTTTAATGACCCCGTCAAGGACTCCTGCCCAGATTCAATCATAGCCGCAGGTTTCTAAGGCCAGAAGCTGGGCACGCGCTCTGACCTAACAATGGGCCCCAAGCCAGCTGGCCAGGAGGGTCCCCGCCTCTCCCTCCGCCCTCTTCTCTCCTGTGAATCGGGGAGGCTGGGAAGCCAAGGTTACCACCAGCACATTTTCCTAGGGACCGAGAGGCCCAGGCTTTAGAACCAACACAAGGACAGATCGGGGTTTTCTGGAACCCACTCAAAACGTACTGAATTCAAAGTGAGCATTCTCACCATTGGGCTTGGGACCCGGTCCACCTGGCCAACCTGGACGTTGGCTTGGCGTGGGAAGATAAACCCGGGTCCCGGTGTGTGATGGGCAGAGCCCTGGGGAGGTGGGGGGCTCCAGTGTGTGGCCCCCACACTGGAGCTCCAGCCTAGACTTCAATCCCACTGTCCCGGGGCCACAGGCCTTGACGTCCTGCCCCGTGGCTTGGGTGGACTGTCCCAGTGTAGACACATGATCCACGGGGTGGCAGGAGGAAGCACAGCCCCTCCCGCAGACAGCACAACGCAGGAGGTGGGGGTGGGTTTCTGGGTCTTCTCGGCCGGGATGGTGGAAGACACAGATGTGGGCTAGAGAGGGGCTGTTCCTGCCCGCCCGGTGGCCTCACCATGGCACTCGCGCTCACTCCCGTGGCCATGGGTGCTCCGGCCAGCTCGGAGCGCAGAGCAGGCCAATTGCAGTGGTGCGAGCTCACTCCGACGGGAGCCTCACACCCAGGACCTGCCGCTCCCAGCAATGGCCGTGTCCCCTGGCGGAGGTGACAAGTGCGTCCTCGGCGGCAGGTCTGAGGGCTGGCCCAGGTGTCACACAGCCCTCCACCCTCTGGTCACATGACCAGGAGGAGCCCAGGAAAGGCGTGCACCCCCTTCCCCAGCGTCCGCGACCTGTGGGCTCGGAGCCAGAGGGCCGGGCCCTCACCCGGACTTGGGGTTCAGCCGCAGAGCTTCTATGAGGGCTGCCCCCAAGCGGAGAGTCCTGGGCACCTCCCTCCACGCCCTGCCCTGACTTGCCGGCCAACAAAAGTTCACACTGACTCCTTCCTTCCCAAAGCAACCATCAGTGGCCCAGAGTGGCGAGAAGTCCAGGCAGCACGCACACACTGGGGAGCCGTGAAGAGGGGATGCCTGTCGCCCCCGGGGCCCTGCCGCCCTGTCGGAGTCCCTTGGGAGGTGATGCCCGGGGACCTGTTGCTCTGGGCCAATGCCCATGGTAGGGAGCTCAGCAGAGGAGAGGGACTCGTGTCTGGTGTGGTCAGCTCCATCCACGGAGTCGTTACTGTCCTTCAAGGCGAGAGGCACAAACCGTGGTGGGGGTCTCAGGGATGGACATGCTTGGTGGGCTCCATCCAGAGCCAGTGAGAAGGACGAGAACCAGAGCCGGCCTAGTGCGGGGCGGAAGCCGGGGGTCCCCACACCGGGGCTCTCTCCCTCTGACTTCCCAGCAAGCACGACCACCCCAGCCACCTGGTCCCCTGGCGGCCGCAAGCTGGAACTCCGCCCAGCCCAGGCCTGCGCTCCCTCCAGCTCCCTGAGCCGTGGGGGGGGCCGCACGCAGCGCTGACCGGGGTGCTTTCCTCTTCTGTGGGCGCGGCCTCTCCCTGGGTGCCCTCCACCCCCAGGCGGGCAGGCAGGGTCCTCGGGTTGGCTTGGGAGGTGGATCGACCTGGTGATCCTGGGGACCACGAGAGTGAGAACCAGTACGAGCCCCCCATGCCGTCCCGGGGCCGAGCCGGGGTGGGGCAGCTCCTGTGGCAGAGCCCTGTAGGGCGTCCCCGGCTGGAGCCACGCTCCCCGCTGCTCTGGGCGGCACCCCGCATGCAGGGGCCCAGGGCCCACCGGGGCCCCAAAGTACCGCGGTTCACCCCGCTGTCCACCCCCCCCCACCGGCTGCAGGTCCAGCTTCTGATGCGGAGGGACCTGCTCTTTGTCGGGGCCACTCGTGGCAGAGACCTGCGGTTTCCTCAGGCTCCCATCCACCCGCAGCCCTGCGGACCCTCCCCGAACCCTGTCTCCTCCCCGCTCTACCCTGGGCCACCCAGGGGCCGCTTGCCCACTGCAGGCAGGAACCAGGTTTGGCATGCACGCACCATGCCGACACACGTGCGTTCACACGGGTATACACTCGTGCACACACGGCACACCCTCCTCCAGCCCCCAGCCCCCCGCTTCGCCCTGGCCCCATGTCCCCCAGACAGGACCACAGCGATCCCACCTCAAGCCCCCCAGGGGCTTCCTGCTGTTCTGAGAACAACACCCAGAGACCTCAGGGCCCCACGACCCCTCCCAGCACCCCCTCGGTTGCCATGCAGATCCCAGCCCCCAGCCCCTGGCTCCTGCCCCACCCCATGGCTGCAGAGCTCTCCTCTCCCACCCTGGGAACGGCTCCTTCTTGGCCCCTGAGCAGCCTTCACAGACCCCTCCCCGCCCCAGACCCCCTGGACCCCTCCCCGCGACGACCCGTTCCCGCGTCAGAGTCAGGTTCCCATGCTCAGGGGAGCGGAGTCTTTCCAGCGTGTTCTCTGAGGGGGACTGGCACCTGGAGGGATGCCCGTCTCTTCACAGGTGCTGGGTAAATATTTGCGGGATGGCAGAGCCGAGTGTCTGCTGAGCGCCAGACAGCGCACCAACCTTGCTAAGCAAGCAGTGGGGCTGCTCGTACCATCCGCGGTTTCCAGGTGGGGAACCGAGCCTCGGAGAGGTGAGGCAGCTGGCCCGAAGTAACACAGCGCTGAGTCCAGGCCGGCGGCCACCTCCAGACCGACTCCCACCTGAGCTCCGCCTACGCGGACACTCAGCCCGGACCCGCAAGGTAGGTAACCCCCTCTTCGCATGAGGCCACAGGGTTGCAGGCCACTCTGCACGGCCCGCGAGCTCACACCCCGGGCTGAGGGGCAGCCTCCAAGTGGGCCTGCGGTGTCTCAGCCCCAGCGCCCCGGCCCCCATTTCCTGGGCCGGAGGGAGGGCCTGCCACGATCTGAATCTTTTCCGAGGGCAGCCTGCCATCTACGCCCTCCTGCAACGTGACTTTCAAGAAATAGCATCTAATTAATGGGTTGCTGGCTCTCGGGGCTGCCAGATCCCCCTCCCACCGTGTCTGGCCACAGCCCGGTGCTCCCATATGCCAGGGGATCTGGCTCCGCTCCCTGCTTGGCCGCAGCCCCCGGCTCAGCACCCACGCCGCCAGCTGCGGGTTCCTGCCGGGCCACAGACCCCTGGAGCTGGGGGGGGGCCCTCCACCGCTGGGGGCCCCACCGCTGGGCACCCCCACCACGCCCCCAGGCCTGTGTAGACACGGTCCCTCCCCAGGCAGCCCCTCCAGGTCTCCAAGGCAGGAAATATCCACCACTGTTCCTCCCTCTCCCCGCCAGCCCCTCCCCCGCACCAAGCCAAACATCCTCATTCTCTTAATTATTGAAGAACAGATTTTTCCCCCAAATAATTAGGCAATTTAAATCATACGCTCTCTCTCTGAGAACTATATTTAACCCTGATTTGGATGTAATTACACGAGCAGCTCCCTCAAGCAGCTTTGGAAGCCAAAACACGGATCAAATATTTTTTAAATGTCACATGCTCCGTAGTGGTGGATCCACTGAATCTGTCTGTGCAGACGAGGGTTTGCTCTTCTGCTTCCCTCCCCTCCCGGAGCTATGCTCCCTTCACCTACACACACCCCAGGCGCTCTCCTCGCTGGGGCTCGGAACAGCTGTGAGGAGCCCTCAGGCCTGGAAAGTACTGGAAAAGACGTGTATTCGATCGGAGCACAAAGCCTCCTACTGAAGACACTGGAAGGATTCGTCCAAGCCAGAACGGGGTGCCGAGAGCCCCTGGGGTCCCCGGGGTCCTGAGAGGACTGTCCCCACCCTGCGCTGTCCTGCCTCGCAGCCAGACCTCGGGGGGCCCACCGGCTCCCACCTTTCTCTCCCTCTCCCCTCGTTTAAAGTTGGTCACCTGGGGAGACAGCAGAGGGGGTTGTGGATGGCACTCGCACAGCCAGGGGCCAGGGGAGGGAGGGTGGTGGGCAGAGGAGGCCCGTTGTACTTGCCAGGCTGAAGGTCGGCCATGAGGACACGAGCCATATCAGTCAGCTTGGGGCAGGCGATGCCGCTGTAATGAACAGCCCTGGGACCTCAGCCCTGACAGCACAGAACGGCGTTTCTGGCCCCCGTTACCTGTAGACAACGGGCCAGCTGCGGTCTGCGCCACATGCCCTCCTCCGTGGGGGGCCGCTAGCGATGCAGGCCCCCTGTGAGTGGTGCCACTCTCAGCGCCGAGAGAAAGGGAATGGGGTGGAGACACACGGCACCTTCAAAGCGTCTGCTTGGGTGTGGGATCCCCTGCTCTACTTGTATTTATTTTCACCAAGCCTGGTATGAATAAAGTGGGGGTGTGCGTTCTCCTCAATCGAGAGGAGTCAGTTCTGGGGATGTAGCAGAGCCGATACCCCCAAGTCTCGAACATTTGCCTTCCCCTCTCCACACTCGGGAAACCCAGGAACAGCCCCAAAGCCTCAACCAGGGACTTCCAGAGTTGAATCTGGGGACGCCCCAGGCAAACCAGAATGAGTGGCCCGAGCCTGGGCTCTGCTGCCCAGAGCAGCTGGCCGCCAGACCACGGTTCCCCTCCCATATGCCCTTCTGTCCCCACCACCCTCTCCACCACAGCAAAGACTCCGGAAATGTCCTTGTGGCGCACGCATCATTCCTGCCCACTGAGGCTGTCTCCAGTCTGGACCTCCGTGGTCACTATCCATCCAAGCTGGCTGTGCGAGCCCTCTGCGCCCCGTAAGCTCTGCAGCGGCCTGGCTGAGGGAGGGCCCGAGCCTCAGCCAAGCCCCTAGAGTACCCAGAGACACGCCTTGTCCTCCAGCCTCGCTGGTGGTCACCTAGGGCCCGTGGGGCTTCCTTGGGCGAGCGGTGCCCTCCGCCTCCTGTCCTACCGGACTCGGCCCACAAGGAGGTTTGCTGGCCAGCCTCCCTCACCCCAGCAGAGGGGAAGGGGGGGCTGGCACTACGTCCTCTGTCCACCAGGCTGAGCCCACTTGCCTCTGTGGAGTGAAACATCTCCGTCTTATCTTGTATTCTTAAAGATACGAAGAGCGGCTTCCTTCAGTGGTGGTAGCAAATCAGACTGTTCCCCGCTTGCTTCTTACCGTTCCATAGCGATCGCAGCAGTCGACACACACTGGAACATCTGGTTTCCAAACCTCTTTGCCTCCATCCACACCTGCTGTTTCCTGCCGCAAACACACCACAGAGCGCAGTGCTGAGACGGTGCATGGCGGCAGGCAAGCGTGGCTCCCGGCCCAGAGTCACAGCTCCCTGCGCTCCCCTGCCCAGCCCAGGCTCAGGACGCAGCCCCGAGTTCCAGGTGCTGGTTTCTCTCTTGGTCAGCAGCAACGTTAGGACTTGGGCTGGAGGAGGAGCTCCTAACAGGACGGGCCTCTCCCTCGGCGGAGAAGGCTGGCTCTCAAAGCGCCGGCCTACACTCACCCACTGGCAGGGCAGACCACACGGCCAAGCCTGATGCCACTGAGACGGGCTGGCATAGGCCCTCGCGAGGCCAGAGTGGCCGGGCAGCGGGAGGCAGACACCCCGTGCCACCGGCAGACTCACCATCACCCGCTCTTTGCACGATCTTGCACACCAGGAAAGGAAGCGCAGGAGTGGAGGAGGTCCCGCATGTCCCCCGAACAGCGGAGCATCACAGTCTGGGAGGCCAAAGTGGACAGAACCACAGGTGAAAGAGGCGAGTCCAAGACTGCGGTAGAGACAGACGTCCACACAGCTCTCCACCTAGTAACGGATCGTGTAGTTGGAAAACCAGCACGGAGCAAGTCGGCCAGAAGAACACTGTCGGTCAATCCATCCAGAACCAGTTTGAGAGCGCGCTGTCCGACGGCAGCAGGATATGCGGTCTTCTCGTGAGCCCAGGGAACGTGGCCGTTAAGCGCACCGCGGTCAATCTAAAGGAACAGAAATCATATGACATATGTCCCAGAATATGGTCAAATTCAGCTAGAAATCAGTAACGGAGAAGAGAATGGGAAAAGTCCCCCAATATTTGAAAGTTAAACAGCACGCATCCAACTAACACACATGCTCAAGAAGACTTCAGGGTGTTTTAAAGTATTTTGGACAAAATGGAAGTGAAAACGAAAATTATCAAAATATGTAGGAGGCGGCAAAGACTGTGCTCAGAGGGAAAGCTTGAGTGCTAACTGTACATGTTAGAAAGGAAGGAAGATCTAAAATGAATAATCTGGGGGTGCCTGGGGGCTCAGTCGGTTGAGCATCTGACCTTTGGTTTTGGCTCAGGACATGACCTCAGGGTCCTGCAATCGGAGCCCCATGTCGGGCTTCTCAGGCAGCAGAGAGTCTGCTTCTCTCTCTCCTTCTGCCCTTCCTCCTGCTGGTGCACTCTTGCTCTCTCTCAAATAAATAAAATCTTTTACTAAATAAATAAATAAATATTTTTTAAAAATGAATAATCTAAGTGTCCGTGTTAGGAAACTAGGAAGAGAGGAGCAATTTAAGACTGAAACAAGGAGAAGAAAAGAGGTGGGAGCAGTGAGAGCAAAAATCGATGAAATGGAAAACAGGAAAGCAACAGGGAAAAATCAACATAAAGAAAAGCTGGTTCTTTCCAAAGATCCATAAAACCCACAAATATGTAGCCAGGCTGATCGAGGCAAAAACAAAAGTGATGACACAAATGACCACTTTCAGAAGTGAAAGAGGGGACATACCTACGGACCCCACGGGCATTAAAAAAATCACAAAAGAAAACTTTGAACAACTCTATGTCCACAAATCTAAAAACCGAAGATAAAATGGGCCAATTCCTTGAAAGGCACAAACCACCAAAACTCACATAAGGAGAAACAGACAGCCTGAAAAGGCCTGTATCTCTTTTAAAAATTGAAACAATATTCAAGAACTAATAGCTTTCAGGGGCGCCTGGGTGGCTCAGTGGGTTAAGCCTCTGCCTTCGGCTCAGGTCGTGATCTCAGGGTCCTGGGATCAAGCCCCGCATCGGGCTCTCTGCTCAGCGGGGAGCCTGCTTCCCTCTCTCTCTCTGCCTGCCTCTCTGCCTACTTGTGATCCCTGTCTGCCAAATAAATAAATAAATAAAAGAATTAATAGCTTTCAAAAAAATAAAGCCCTAGACCCAGATGTCTTCCCTGGTAAAATCTACCAAACATTTAGAGGATAAAAGATACCAATTCTCCACAATCTCTCATGCAAAAGAGAAGCAAAGGGAATATTTCCTAATTCATTCTGTAAGGCTGGCATTACCCTAATCCCAAAATGATAAAGATATTTAAAAAAATAAAATAAAACTACAAACCAATAACTTTCATGAATATAGGCAGAAAAATAATCCATAAAATATTGTCAAATCAAACCCAACAATATATAAAAATGGCCATGACCAAGGCAGATTTAGTCTAGCTGTATTTCCACAGTCGAAAATCAGTCTATGTGTGCATGAAGACATCTGTCTGTCTGTCTATCATCTACCTACCTCCTGGAAGTGACAAGCAAGTACAGCCAGGTTGTAAAATACAAGGTCAATATGTATAAGTCAAATGCTTTCCTATACACCAGGAATGAACGCTTGGACTTGGAAGTCCAGTTATAACAGAACCCCAAGAAGTGAAATACTCAGGTAGAAGTCTAACAATATATGTACGCATTCCATATGCTGAAACTGTAATCTTTGACGAAAGATACCCAACAAGCTCTAAATAAATGGAAAGATAGTCCATGTTCATGGATAGGAAGAGCCAATATTTTGAAGATGTCAGTTCTTCCAAATGCGATCCACTGAACCAGCACGGTCCCAACAAAATCCCAGCAAACCTTTTTGTAGATACGGTCAAAATAATTCTAACGTTGATACAAAAAGTCAAAGGCCTAGAATACTCAGCACAATGCTGAAGCGCAAAGTTGAAGGATTCACATTACCGAGCTCCAAAGCTCATCAAGAGGCTGCGGTAGTCAAGACAGTGTGATGTTGGTAAAGGAACAGACCAGGTCATCAATGGAACAGAACAGAGAGCCCAACAGTTGGCCCAATATTATCAACCAATCCTTGACAAAGGAGCAAAGGTAATCCATTGGATAAATAGTCTATTTTTTTTTAAGAATTTATTTATTTATTTCATAGAGAGAGATACAGCGAGAGAAGGAACACAAACGGGGGAGTGGGAGTGGGAGAGGGAGAAGCAGGCTTCCCGCTGAGTAGGGAGCCCAATGCAGGCCTGGATTCCAGGACCCTGGGACCATGACCATGACCTGAGGCAAAGGCAGACGCTTCCCCCACTGAGCCCCCCAGTGCCCCACATCATCTCTTTAATACATGATGCTGCAGCAATTGGACATCTGTATGTAAAGTTTCTTAAAAAATGGATCTAGACACAGAGTAAGGACGCTTTTCACAAAAATTACTCAAATGGATCAGAGACATAAATGTAAACCTCAAAACCGTAAAGTTTCTAGAAGAAAACCTAGGGCCTGTGTAACCTGGGGTTTGATGGTGTGTTTTGTTACAAAACCAAAAGTACAATCTATGGAAGAAAAAATGGATGTTAGACTGTTTAAGATTAAAACATCTATCCTAGGGCGCCTGGGGGGCTCCGTCGGCAAAGCGTTTGCCTGAGGCTCAGGTCATGGTCCCAGGGTCCTGGAATCCAGGCCTGCATTGGGCTCCCTGCTCGGCGAGGAGCCTGCTTCTCCCTCTCCCCTTCCCCCTGCTTGTGCTCTCATGCACACGCTCTCTCTCTCTCAAATAAAGAAAATCTTTAAAAAACAATCAAACAAACAAACATCTATCCTGCCGAAGACCCCATTCAGGGCAAGAAAGGACTAGCCACGGACTGGGGGAGAGTCTTTACGAAACACACGTCAGACAACAGACTTTATATCCAAAACATCCAAAGAATTCTTAAAACTTTACCTTTGGAAAACGAACATCCATTTAAAAATGGAGCAAAGGTTTGAACAAACACTTCACTAAAAACACAAGCAAATGGGAAGCAAGTGCATGAGAAGATTCTCAATGTCATTCTTCTTTAGGGAAACACAAATTTAAGGAAATACCACATTACATATCAGTGGCTAAATTCCAAAAAAAAAAAGTGACAACACTAATTGCTAACAAGGGACAAAGGTGTTGAGCACTGGGGACCTTGCTTACCACTGCAGGGACGCAAACCAGAGCAGCCACTTGGGAAGACCGGTCCGTGGTTTCCTGCACAGCTGAGCACGGCCTCCCCACACGACTCGGCGGTTAAATTCCCAGGTATCTTCTCAAAGGACTTGAAAACGGGCGTCCACAGGAAAACCGCGCGCACAAACGTTGCAGCAGCTTGATTCATAACTGCCCAACCTGAAGCTGCCAAGACGCCCGCCCGCGGGGGAATGGGTCAGCGCCTTCCGGCGGACCACGCAGCCGAGTAGCGTGCAGGGAGCCCCACGGACAAGCCGGTCAAACCAAGAAGTCACGGGCGCTCCTTACACGCTCAGAGAGAGAAGCCGATGCAGAGAGGCTGCACACGTGCGACTCCGACCGGGAAACATTCTGGAAAAGGGACCCGTCGGAGGGGGAGGCGGAGCAGGGGACCTCAGGGTTTTAAGGGCAGTGAGACTGCTTGGTCTGACCCGTGACACCATGCCTTTGTCGTCACCCAGAGAACTCGACATCGAAACGAGTCTTCATACGTGCGCATTTTAAAAATATCACCTAGGAGGTTGGGGTTCCCGAGAAGAGATACCGATGCCCAGGGCAGCCTGACTGCCCTGGGAACAGGTGTGAGCCCCTCAGGGGGTGAGGGAGAGGGACCCAGCAAGCACTGGGAAGTGGGCGGGGCCAGGGGCCCCAGGCGGACGAAACCGCCTGCCGGCCGGGCCACCAAGGTCCAGCGTGACGGTCGGGCTCTTCTCCCTACCGCCTTGGAGATGCAGGGGCTCCGCTCTGATGTAACACTGCGTGCACGGGCGGTGGCGGTGGGCCAGGCCTCCGCTGCTGGGGAGGACAGTTCCAGAGCGGTGAGGGGAGGCATCCAGAATGAGCCCGTGGTGTAGACTAGAGGTGTCACCGGGAACTCATGACTCACTTAACACAGAGGCAGCTGAGGTGAGGGTCCACAGGCGCCCAGGTCAGACATTCCTCCTGGGGGCGGGTGGGGGTGGGGGGGCTCCCGGGGAGACCGGCATGTGGGTGGGGGGCTCGGTGAAGCAGGTGGCCGTCCCAGGGTGCTGGGCCCCATCCGGTCCAGGGCCGGATGGAACTAAAGGAGGACGAGGGACGGATGTGCCCCCTTTCCCTGCCTCATTGCTGAGGGGAGATGCTTCCCCTCCCGTCCTGTCCTCAGACCGAGACCCACACCCTGGGCTCCCCTGGTTCTCTGGCCTCGGGACTCAGGCTGCGTCACACCACAGGCTCCCCTGCGCCACGGCTCGGGGACGGCAGACCACGGGACTCTCAGGCCCCGTGGTCACAGAGCCAGGTCCTCGTCACACGATCTCATAGAGAATCTCCTCGTCCACGTGCTTCGTGGGGTCTGTGTCTCTGGAGACCCCCGGACTGCCACACAGTTACGTGAAGGGGTCCACACGGATACAGGTGTCTACACGAATCAGTACACCTTGGTCTGACGGGGCCCAGACCCTGGGTGTTAGTAGACCGACCGCAGCAGCCAGGGTCCCCTGCAGAAATGCGTAACTCTGGGGCTGGGAACAGAAAATGTTAGAGGGGCCGGGAGCTTCTCGTAGAGCCAGATCCTAAGAACCTGCTCCCCAGACAAAGCAGCAGAGGCGTGTCCGGCCCAGGAGCCACGCACGGTGCCGGGGACCCACACGGGAAGAACTCGAGCGGCAAACACACAGCAGCCTTGGATTTTCACCCAAAGGAGGAAATGAACACCTAGGGTCCGTACCGATAGAAATAAATGATTCAGCACATCAACGATGGGGGGAGTGACAAACCTTCCTTATTTGGAAGAATTCCAAATAATTTCTGTAGATGCCCCGCCCTCGAGCAGGTGTCAGGTGACTTCCCGCCAGGGGAAAGAGTCACTTCCCCCCAGAAACCCGATCCCCCCCACCCCGCCAGGTGACCAAGGCCAGCTCCCACAGGGACGCGTCGAGCTGGTCGCGTGCACCCTTGGTGGGACGGCACGGAAGCCCTGCTTAGGTCCGTGGCGCGCCCTCCCCAGCACCAGCATGACCGTGAGAGAGAGACTTCACGCAGTCCCTGGAGAGGCGCGTTCTGCAAAATACCCAACAACACGCCTCAAAGCCGTGAAGGTCGTCAAAACAAGGGAACCCCAGGAGCTGTCGGAGCCCAGAGGCGCCCAAGGAGGCGTGACGAGGAGAGGTACCCTGCTGCCCCGGGTGGGGTCGGGGCACCCAAGGACAGAGTCAAAAGGAAGGAAACCCCGTGGTGGACAGACTCCGCTCAACAACGACCCAGCAGTGAGGTTGCGTTAGCCGGAAGGGATCTACCACACCAACGGGAGGGGGTCGCGAGGAACCGAGCACGGGGTCTATGAGAGCTCGCCGAACCGTCTTCCCGATTTCCCCCAAACCTAAACTGTTCCAAAAAATAAAGCTGACTTCTTGTTTTACATGTTTTTGAAATGTGAAATGCTTGTGTAATTGACACGCATCTAATTTGCAAGTAAATTACACCTGGACAAACTTGGCTTGGAAAGTTTTCTTAAAACCCGTTCTGCGGCTCCAGGGAGCTTTGTGCTCATGAAGGAGAAAGACGATGAAGAAAAGCAGCCACATATGACCTCAGGTTGTCATTCTCGCTCCGAGTTCAACCAGCAGGGACCGGCGGGGAAACTGAGGCAGGGAAGTTCTGACCAGCCTGAGAGGACGCAGTGCAGGACTGGGGGCTCTGAAGCCCCACGTGTACCCACGGAGAGCCAGGCCCCGTGGACTCCCAGACGTGACTCAGCCACGCAGAGGCTCTGCATTTTCTTGGGGGAAGACAGGCCTTCCCCAGCCCGGAGATGAAACTTGCCCAGCATCCGGCCGTGGCAAGAAACCGTAACCAGGCAATCACGGTTTGCCATTCCAGCTGGGATTCTGGGAAAACGGCCCGTGGCCAAGCAGGAACTCAGGCCGCCTGGTGCTGAAGGGCCCGGAGCCGGTGGGTTCCGCATCTCCCCGCCTCCAAACACACTCTGCGTTAAGTGTAATGGGTCTTAGGGAATTTATTTTGCCAATTTTAGAACCCACCATAAAGAAGAAATATGGGAGAATTTTATGAGGTGTACTGTATATCTTTAATACTCGTATTTTTTCTCGAAATGCTGAGAATATCAATTACGTTTATGACTTTATGAGGAGACGCTCCAGCCCCACGGTTGGCAAAGCAAGTTTGAGCAGAAAATAAACAATGGTGGGCACAGGGTTGCCCGGTGCCCCGGGGCCGTCAAGGTCCTGGGACTGTGCTGGAGGGTCGGGCAGACGCAGACAAACCAGCTCTTATCGCTGGGGGGACCTTCTGTCCAGGACGCACACGGATGCTTGTACGTGTACATGGAAACTGTGTGTGCTGGTGTGTGTGCCCCCATCTTTATGGTTTGCGGGAAGGATGGTCCTGGGGGAGGGAAGAGGGGTGGGACATGGAGAGAAGCCCTCAGTCCCCGCTCAGGGCGGCGCGGCCCTGCTTCCGGAGCCAGCCGGAAGCTGAAAGCTCGGCCAAGAAGCCCCACAGCCCTCTGCACCCACCCCTGTGGACCCACTGTTTCTGACCTGAGGTTCTCTCTAGGACCTGCCTGTCCATCCTGGTCTGACCTCCCCAACCGGTCCTGCAGGAGTCCAGACACCAGAGCCGGAGGGGACTTTGGCAGCAGGTAGGCTGGCCAGGGGTTTCCATGATAAGGGCAACATAGGGCTGCCTTGGGGGTGCAGGGAGTGCAGGTCCCGGAGCAGCCCCCATCAGCCACTGAACAAGGGGTCAGGCAATGGGTGAGAACTACGGCTCAGGCTCTGGGCAGCCGCCACCCCAGAGGCCACCCCCAGGCCTAGAGGACAAGGTTGTTCTAGGCTGGGAGCCTGCAGAGACGCATGCTGCAAATACACCCACCTGTGTGAATGGGTGTGTGCCCCCCCACACGTGTGCACACACACTCACAGACCACACGCGCACACCAGCGTGCACACACATACACGTGTCCATGTCCACATGTGCACTCACACTCACACACCGCGCACATGAGCGTGCACACACACATGCCCACACGCACATGTGCACACGCACTTGCAGACCACGCACGCACACAAGCGTGCACACACATGTGCCTATGCACACACCCATTCATAGACGCACACACGCGTGCACACATGCCAGCCCTGGTGGGTCCCTGTCCCGGGAACCGACGAACCCCTTGCAACAGGCTGTCCTTGCTGCCCTGGACACTGCCGGGTTCCCGGGGTGGGGGGGCCAGAACCCTGGGCAGCGTCTTCCCACAGGTCTGTGGCTGCTCCCCGCCGCGGCCCTGCACGGTCGTGCCCACTGGCTCTGCTCAAGATCATTTACGGCTCCAGCGCGCACCCTTGTTTAAGATCGGCTGCAGAATCCATCCCTCCACCACTTACTCAGCCATTATCGGCCATCGCAAAAGTGCCGAAGCGAGAGTCATAAACGCATGATTTATGAGGCAGCGAGAGCACTGGAAGGAGCGGGAGGAAATTAAATCCCTGCCCGCGAGCTTCTTTACAAGCTCTGCTGACACACGTGGCCACGCCAGCGAACAGTGGCCTGTGGCGCGTGGGAAGGGTCTATCCTGCCTCAGACCCCCTCCACCCTCAGACCTGCTCTCCCACGGGGTTCGGGGGGGCGGGGGGAGGGAGGACCAGCCGGGGAAGAGCCAGGGGAGGGGTCTCCCACCTGCTGTGTGACCTTGGGCATGTCACTTCCCTCTCTGGGCCACTTCCCTTCCCTGGGCCTCAGTTTACCCCTCTGTGGGGATGGTGCGAGCCGCACGCACGGCTTGTCAGAGGTGCTGCCGCTCCGCCTCACGCTGCCCTCCTCCCGGCACCCATGCCCAGCCCGGCCTGCCGGGGGCCCGTGTGTTCTGGACAGCCCACTTGAAGCCATGCCCTCTCTGCTGCCAGAGTTGGGGGACCCCACATCCTGGGCCACAAAAAGGGCACAGGCCCTGTCCTGGCCTCCATGGGGGTCCATCCTTCCTCCCTGTTGTCTCCTGATCCTGTCCCAAGGATGCCTCTGGCTGTGCCTCTATCCCCTGTAGATGGACTGTTTGGTGGGGGTCCAGGGGAACAGCTGACCCCGCCCCGGGGACCAGAGGAAGGGACATACCAGCGGCTGGAGCTCAGATCTCCTCAGGCCTTCGGGAAGGAGGCACAGACATGGTCCGGGGTTTCTGGCTCCTTCCTGGGTCTCATGAGGATCCCAGGTCCACAAGAAATCCTGCCAGTCGGGCAGCCTCAGCCCTTCTGAGGAGCCTTCTGCCAAGGGCCCAGAAGGAGGGGAAAGGGCTGGCTGGCAAGGGTGCCCTGGGTGGGACGGGGCCTGGGACAGCCACCGCCTCCCGTGAAGACAAGGCAACACCCCAGCCTAGTCTCTCTGGGTTGCTCCAAGGAAGGGTCCAGCCCCAGGGTAGGCAGCAGCCTGGAGCCCTCGGCAGGTACAGTAGGGCTTGCTGGGGTGGGAGAGGTCCTGCCACAGTGGGATCCTGCTCCCCGGGGCCTTCTCTGGGCCTGGCCACGGTGGGGGTAGTCTCCGGGACAAGCAGGTGGCCCCCACTGTCACCGAGGAAGCAGCTGGCCCTGGTCACCCAGCTAGGTTAGGAGTGGGGTCCCACTCCCCCAGGGCCAGAGCTCAGACCCAGGAAGGAGGTTCCCCCCCAAGAGGGTCTCCCTGGGTCCCTGCCCTTCCTGGATGGAGGCTGAGTCCCTGAGGACCCTTGTCCCTGTGGCCACATGGGTCTCGTCCTCTGGGGAGGGCCAAGCCAGGGCTCAGAAAACATGCAGAGAGTGGCACTGATCTCTCAGCCTGCAGGGCCACCAGCGGATCCCACCGCCTATCGGGGTCCTGGGCCACAAGAAAGACGTGTCACCCACATTCTAGGCTTGGATGCGTGGCCAGAGCTCAGCACAGCTGGCCCGAGTGGGGGCTGGATGGTGGGGGCTCCACGGTGCCCGTGGCTGCGGGCAGACCCCGTCCAGAGCTACAAGGCCCATCAGACCTCGACCCCACCCGTGTCGGACCACTGGTCCCCAAGAAGGAGCCATCACCCAGTGCTCCTGCAGCTGGGGAAGGAGTCGGAGTCATGGCTGTCACGTGACACCCACAGAGAAGCACGGGGAGAGCCACCTGCCCCTTTCCATTCCCTGAACGGTGTGCACCAACAGGGACATCAGGAAACGCTGCTCACCCCAAGGCAGCCAGAGGGCCTTGCACACTGCGCGTGCACACACGTACACACACGCACGCTCACTGACCCACACGCACCCTGGTGCCCACACTCCCTCCCTACAGAAGGGGATGAGGAGCCCCGAACCAAGGGCAGGGTAGAAACCGGATTCCACCTGGACACCAGATGTCCAACACCTGCGTGGGCAGAGCTGGGTCCCAGAAGCCCCGCCTCCCCGCCCACCCCACCTCACCCCTGCCTGGTGCTCAACTTCTCAGGGTGAGCACCTGCCTGTCAGATCCAAGAGGGCTCCGAGCGGAGGGCAGCGTCACCAAGAGAACAGAGAACCTTGGAACAGAGGCCAGCAGGCGGGGGGGTCTGGGTGTTCCGTTCTGTGTGGTTTCCACTTCTTTAAAAAAGAAAAACACCAGGGACTGTGATTGCCCATAAAGCTTCTGTGGGCTTAGAAATGACCAGAGCACTTTCCGAGAAAATAAGAATTTGATTTTTCAATTAAAGCCTTGTTCAGACGGCGTCGGAGCCTCCAGGAGGGCGTTTGTGCTCGCAGACAGCTCACGGCCCCACGCCCCATCGCCCACTCCCAGCCAGGGAGGTCCCACAAAATCTGTCCCTAGCCAGAGAATCTGGCCCCACTCTGCCCCACTCCAGGTCCAGCTGGGGGGCCTCCCCCTCCAGGAAGCGCCCTCGGGCTGCACTGCCCCCGTGAACGCGGCTCCCTAGGCTCAGAGCCCTCTCTTGCCCTGCTGCTCTGCCAGCGAGGGGCCCTGGGACCCTCCCTGCACCACCAACCCCCCGCTCGCTCATCACAGTACTGGGATCCTCCACGAGGTCAGGGCAGGCTCAGAGACCCAGGCTCAGGGAGAGGAGAGGGTGCCAGAGCCGCCTCCCCAGCCAGGATGCTGGTCTCCTGCCTCAACATCCCTGCCTGGGATACCCCCCCCACCACCACCACCACACCCACCTGCCCAGAGCCCGGCTCCTGCTCCCTCCGCCAGGGCCACCGTGACTCTCACCGCACCCTCCCTTTGTGGCTCCCCTTCCGCCACCGCCATCCCACGTCCCAGGGACTTCTCCCAGTCCCCCCCCAGCCCCCCACAGCCCCGCACTACCGGCCAGAGAGGAAAAGTGCTAAAATCCGGAGGGGGCAGGCAGGACCCAGAGGAGGGAACACTCTGGCCAAGACCAAACTTCGGAAGGGAAACTAGAAGGGGTCCACAGTGATGGTCACCCAGGGCAGGACCTCTGCGGAGGGTGTTGTGGGAGCGGGTCTGCCATGCGTGCCCAGCCCCCGCACCCTCCCTTGGGCTGCTCACTCCCAAGCGGTTCCCAGGAGAGCCGCAGCAGGGCAGAGCACGGGCCTGACCCCTCAGCCAGAGAGGCCAGGGTGTTCCCGCAGCCCGGAGGCTCTCCTGGGTGCTGGCCCTTTGATCGAGGACTCCCAGGGTCATGGGACACTTCAAAGTCAGACGCAAGGGCCGGTCCCTCCCCTGCCTCCCCTGCTGCCCTACCCTGGGCCTCCGTTTCCCCAGCTGGACAAAGGACTGCACCTGTGGCCCCGAGGCTCTGGGAGGACGGGTCACCCGCCGCAGCCCCGCGGCCCAGCGCTCAGAGCCACTCGGCCTACGCTCTCTGCCGCCCACACACTCCCTTTCTTGCCGGCGTCACTGAGAAATCAGTTCACTGCCGAATTCTGGGCAAACCACAAATACACTGATTTCCAGTCACACCAGGAGGGAGTAGGGCAGTGGCCACCCCGCCGCGCGGCCCCTCCTGCCGGCCAGCGCGCCCCGGTTTAATGGAGTCTTCCTCCGGTGACTTCGCCTGATCGTGCGGAGCCCGGCCTCATAAATAATAGAGCTTAATGAACGGCATGAAAAGTTAATTAATTGTTAAGCACAGTTACACACGGCCACGCCACACCTGTCGTAAAATATATCTTGGGCTGGAACTTATTACATTTTTATCAACTCGGCCTCACGAGTCTTGACGTGCACCTGGGCCGGGGACCGTCCTCTGCGATCACAGTCATTTGGCTTTTATGGGTTTTCTCAATTTCGCCCAAGGGACAGATGGGGCAACGCAAGGGAGAGCGCGGCCAGGGCGGGTGTTTCTGTGTGGAGGACGTTCGAAGGCCAGGCCTGGTGGACCCACCTGCCCCCACCTGGTGACAGCCGCTCGAGGCAAGGTCACCGCCCCAGCCTCCTGCCACCCTGGCCCTGGCCCCATGGCCACCCCCAATTCAGCTGTCCCTACCCCTGTGGGACTGGGCTGGACCCCCCATCTGTGGGCTGACCACCCAGCCTCGCCATCCCCACATGCAGGCCGAGTGGCTAAGCAGTGACCACCACTCACCCTGGCACTTGTCCCCTGATCTCGTCCTGCTCCCAAGGAGACGGGGTGGGGTCCAGGAAGCCAGGCACCCAAAGCCCCAGCCGGGGCTCAGCCTCCCCTCTCAAGTGGCAGGGTCCCCAAGATGGAGGGAGAAGGAGCCAGAACTCGGGGCTCCCCAGGGATGAAGCCCACCCTGGGCCCCCCATCTGCCCGCCCTGGGCAGGTGCCCTCAGTCCAGGGCTGGGGAGGCACCTAGACCTGCTCCCACTGTGAATATCACTCTTGCGGGGTTGGGTCCGCCCTCCCCAGCCACCCTCCCTGTGTCCTCTCCACTTCCCCAAAGACAAGCACGGGGGACGAAGACAACATCTCAGTGAATCCGACGGGGTCAAGGGGTCACCCCTCACCTGCACTGACAGAGGCCCGCCCCCCAAGCAGTAGCATCTGTGCCCACCCCCCCAGCGATGCCACCCTCCTCTCTGGCCTCTGTCCACGCAGCTCCCGTGTGGGCCTTCCCCCGGGGCGGGGGCAGGTATCGTCACCATCAGTCTACCCGGCTCTACCAGTCTACCCACCAACCCTGCTCATCCCCACCTCTTGGTTGTTCCCACAATGGGTTAGACCCCCTGCACTAACCACACCCCACACGACTGTCCACTTCGCGAGCAGGCTGTCCATAGGTGTCCCCACAAGGGTCAAGACGTCCTTTATCTGGGCTGCCCAGTCTGGGAGCCATCGGCCGCAGTGGCTGCTGGGCCCCGACATGGGGCAACCACAGCCGGAAGACCAGACATTTTCCAAGTGTACTTCATGTAATAACTTTCTGGACGCACAACCCCCATGGAACAACCTGTGCCTGGGTCAAGTAAGCGGCGCGGAAGGCTTTCACCGCCTAGGTCCAGACACGGCCTCACACCACAGCCCCCTTGCCACTGGGGCTCTAATGTCCGGTCCCCACCCCCGTCCCTGAGGCCTCTCCCTGCGTTCCATCATTCATGGACTAGTTTGCGTTTTCTAGAACTTTACACAAATTCTCCACGAATCAGAAATCCCGTTTTCTTTCTGTTCGGCACCGTGCACACGGCAGCTGGACCTTCATCCGCGGTGCGCGTGGGGAAAGCACCTTGTTTTTTCTCCCCGAGCCGTGTCCCTGCTTGGACATACCACAGCTCATGTATCCGTTCAACTGTGGGCAGACATTTGCGGGGTCTTCTGTGGGGGACTGTGCCATGCACATTCACGGGCAGCTCCGTGTGGACAGATGTGTTCTTTTCTCTTGCAACGGAATGGCCGGATGCTACAGCAGGTGCGTGTCTCAAGGTTTAAGACGCAGCCACACTGCTCTGCAAAGCAGTCGTGCGGTTTGGCCCTCCGTCCCGCAGCTCTGAGGCTTTATCTCCTCCGCATCCTCCCAGAAGCCCGGTCAGTCCTCAACGCCACCGTTCTAACAGGTGCGTGGCTGAGGCTCGTGGCGGTTTGAATTCCCGCCCCTTCCACAACCGGCAGTGTTGCGCACCTTTTCAGGTGCTTATTTGTTCTCTGGATATCATCTCGGTAGCATCTGCTTAGTGGTGTCCTTCCCTCCAGCTCGAGGTAAAATTCGTCAGGAAAGCCTGGAGTTCTCCCTGTAGTAGGGCTTTCAGCTACAAATGTGATGTCTTTCATAGACATAAGGCACACAAGTTATTTCATCCTGCGTGATTTTGTGATTTGTGTCTTTCAAGAAATTCTCTACTTCACTTATGCAGTTGAATTTATCGGTACAAAGTGTCCATAATATTCCCCCATCCTTGTAATGTCAGTGGGATCCGTCCTGATGTCTTTCATTCCCAATGCAGGCGATTGCCCTCTCTTTCTCTCCCGATCAGCCCCGCCAAAGGCTGGTTGTTTTATTGATCACCTCGAAGGACCAGCTTTGGTCTCAGTGATTTTCTCTATCGTGTCTCTGTTTACTATTTCGCTGATTTTCACTCTGATCTCTATTACTGCCTTTGTCGCACTCTGGGATTGCTTTGCTCTCCTTTTTCTAGTTTCTTAAGGTGGATGCTGAGGTCATTGATTTGAAGTCTGTCTTCTTTCCTAATGTAGGAATTTGATGTTATCACTGTCCGCCTAAGTAGTGCTTTCACTAAATATACACATGTTCTCTGGGATTTGCCAAGTTTTCATTTTGGTTCGGTTCAAAATACTTTCTAATTTCCCTTTTGATTTCTTCTTTGTCCTATGGGTTATTAAAATGTGTTGCTTAGTTTCCAAATGTGGGAGATTTTCCAGGAATCTCTCACTTCTGATTTAATTCCATTATAGTCAGATAACAGACTTTTATAACTTGGATCCTTTTATGTTTTCAACTTGTTTTATGGTACAGAACTTGGCCTCTCCTAATAAATGTTCCACACATGCTTGACAAGAATGGCTATCCTGTGTTGGGTGAAGGGCTTTATAAAAGTCAGTCACATCTGATCTCCCACACTTCCGCACAGCCCTACTGATTGATGTTCTGTTGACTCGTGAGAATTTCCAACAGATGAGTATTAAAATTCTGGCCATACTGCGGACTTGTCTGATTTCTCCTTGTGACTCTTTTGGGTTTTGTTTCATATATTTTGAAGCTACATTATGAGGCGCATAAACATTTAGGATTATTATGTCCTCTTCATGAGTGAACCCCTTTATCATTATGAAACTGTTTTTTTAAATTCCTGGTAATATTCTGTGCTCTGGATTCTGTGTTACTTTGTATTAATATAGTCACTCCAGAGGTCTTTGCATGAACGTTAGCATAGTATGTCCTTTCCAATTCTTTTACTTTTAGTTATTTGTATCTTTATATTTGAAATGTGTTTCTTTTTTCTTTTTATTTTTAAAGATTTTATTTATTTATTTGACAGACAGAGATCAGAAGTAGGCAGAGAAGCAGGCAGAGAGGCAGGCAGAGAGAGAGAGGAGGAAACAGCTCCCTGCTGAGCAGAGAGCCCGATGTGGGGCTCGATCCCAGGACCCTGGGATCATGACCTGAGCTGAAGGCAGAGGCTTTAACCCTCTGAGCCATCCAGGCGCCCTGAAATGTGTTTCTTATAGACAGCATGTGGTTGGATCTTGCTTTTCTATACAATTTGTCCTCTGTCTCTTGTTTGAGATATTTAAGCCACTTACATTTAATGTATAATTCATGGTATTAAGTCTATTATTCTGCCATTTATTTTCTATTTGTCCCATCTGCTTTTCTCTTTTTCCTCTCTTTCTACCTTCTTTTGGATTAATTCAATATGTTTCTACCATTCTATTTTGTCTTTTTGTTGACTTAGCTATGACTGTTTTGTAATCTCTCAATTGTCATAAGCTTTATAGTACACATCCGTAACTTATCACACTCTGCCTTCAGGTGATATTATACCACTTCATGTACAACACAGTAACATTACAAGAGCTTATTTCCAATTTCCCCACAAAGCCTTTGTGCTATTGTCTTCATGCATTTTATTTTCATATATATCATAAACCCCATACGACATGATTACCATGTTTGTTTAGACAAGTATCTGTTAAATATACTTGTATAATGAAAATAGATCTTATAAGTTTAGCTAGAAAAGTGCCAGTTCCAGTACTTCCCCTTCCTGTATATAGATCTGCATGCCCACCTGGTGTCCTCCTCCTGCCTAAAGGACACCCTTTAACATTTCTCACAGAATCACACTTCTGGAGAGTGATTCTTTCAGCTTCTGTGTGTTTATAAGTCTTTGTCTTGCCTTTGGTTTTGGAAGACATTTTTGCTGGGTATGGAATTCCAGATCAACAGATGTCTTTCTGTCTGGATTTTAGAGATGCTGCCACAGCTCCTGGCTTACATTTCCCACAGCAAATCTGTTGCCAGCCTCACTTGTTTCCATGGTATAAATCTTCTCTTTTATTTTTCTGGCTGACTTTGTGATTTTGTCTTTATCACCGGGTTTGAGTAATTTGATTAAGATATGCTTTGCTGTCAGAGGTTTTTCATTTTTCATATTTCCTATACTCTGTCTTCCTAGAACTTCCTCAATCTGTGAGTTTATAGGCTTCCTCATATATGGAAAATGTTTGGCCATTATGTCTTCTCACATTTTTCTGCCCCTAGCTCTCTCTTTCAGATACTCTCATTACACATTTGAGGCCATTTAAAGTTCTCCCACAGTTCACTGGTACTCTGTTCATTTCTGAATTAATACTCCCTCTCCATGCTTCATTTTGGATTGCTTCTATGGCTACATCCTCGAGTTTGCTAATCACTTCTTCCTTGCTGTCTGATCCACCATTAATCATATCTGCTGTGTTTTCATCTAGGACATTGTACTTTTCATTTCTAGAAGTTTAGTTTGGGTCTTTTTTTACATCTTCCATGTCTCTGCTTAACTTTTTGAACATATGGAATCCAGCTGTAATAACTGTTTTAATGCTTTTGTCTGCTGATTCTAACATCTGTGTCAGTTTTGGGTTGGCTTTGGTGATTTATCCCCTCATTATGAGTTGTATTTTCCTGCTTCTTTGCTCCCTTGTGAATTTTTTATGTGATTCCAGACACGGTGAGTTTTACCCTGTTGGATGCTGGATTCTTGAGCTTTCTCTGAGATACAGTTAAGTCACTTGGTGATAGTTTGATCATTCAGGACTTGCTTTTAAGATGCTTTTAGGCAGGACAGGAGCAGGGCTCAGTCTGGGGCTGGTTATCCCCACCATGAAAGCAAGGTCCTTGAGAGTATTCTATCCAAGGAGCCCTGAGGTTTTCCAGACTGACTATTGGGACGAGGTGATACCTTTCCCCTGCCTTGGAAAGCTCCCTCACTTACACGAGCTTATCAGCCCTCAATTGAATCATCTGAGTCCTCAGGGGGATGCTCTTCAATCCCAGAGCTCTCACGGTAGCCCTCTCCTCTCTAATCCACTGGCCTCACATTCTCGTCTCCTTGGTCCCCCTCCTTGGCTCCACCCTCATTGCAAGGAGTTGCTGGGCTCTGCCTACACCCCTCCTTCCCGCATGGACATTCTCGCCAGCGGTGAGCTGGGCCAGCTGCAGGACTGCCCCCACTGGTCTCCAGCATCTCTCTGTCCTCTGCCACTTGACTTCATGGGCCTTGACCACAGATTTTTCACATACTTTTGTCCATTTCTCACTTATTTCAGATGGAAAGATGGCTCTGATCCATGGTATTTCATCTTGGCTTGAAGCAGAAATTCCCATTTTATTTTATTTTTATTTTTATAGCTATGAGTGGCTAGTGTCCACAAAATTGGATGGTGCAGGGTTCTGTGGGGGTCCCAGGAGTTCAGCTAGATAGTTATCAAACCATTCGGAACAGCTACAAACTCAATAGGAGATAGAAGAGAAGAAGAGCGCAGTTCTAGGAACAGAAAAACAACACTTTCTGGGAGGTAGGACGTGTGGAGAAGTGAATCTGAAGCAACAGGAAGAGAGACCACGGGGGGATGGGCCAGCTCCCGGCAAGTGGTGGAGCAGCGGAGCACAAAATCAGAACTTCTAGAAATGTGCTCCACTGAGGTATGGCACTCCAGAGGCTAAGCGGGGGTGGAGCCCTCACAGGGACAGTGTGGTCTCAGGACCCACAGGGTCACAGAAAGATCGGAGGTGCCTAAGTGTGACAGAGCTCGCAGGTATCAGAGCGGGGAAGCCAGCTGCAGAGATGGAGCCGAAGAGGGGATCTCAGCTCAGAGTTACCTTAAACTGTGATCCAAGGCACAGTGAAACCACTGTGCTTTGAGCAGGGACCCCACAAGTGGCAGATCAGGGAGACTCACCTTCCTTCTCTGGGAGGTGCAGCGCAGCAGGAATCTGCTGGGTTTGGAGACTCCAAATAGGGGATGCACCAGAGATAGAAACTCTCGGTCACAGGCCAGGTGAGCACAAAGTGCAGCCGGAGACCAGGGAGACAGGAGGGATTGACTGCTTTTCTCTGAGGGCACACTGAGGAGGGGGGCCCTGAGCTCTCGGCTCCTATGGGCCAGAGATTGGTAGGGCACCATTTTCATTCTCGTCCTCCAAAGCAATACAGAAAGCGTTCAGGGAACAAAAGCTCCCAAGAGCGAACCTGAGCAGATTACTTAGGCTGGCCCCTGGCAAGGGTGGTGCAATTCTGCCTCAGGCAAAGATGTTTGAGAATCTCTGCACAAGGTTCCTCCCCAAGAAGATCCACCCAAAAAGATCCACCCAAGACCAAGTTCACCGACCAATGAAAACTGCGGAACTCCAAAGCTAGGGGAATGCAACACGTGGAATTCATGGCTTTTTTTCCCCATGACTCATTAGTCTTTCGAAGCTAAATTTTATTAATTTTATTTTTTTCTTATTCTATTTTTTTAATTTTTCCTCTTTCTTATTTTAACATTTTTTAAACTATTTTTATCAATACCTTTTAAAAAATCTTTTTAAATTTTCATTGTCATATTCTATCCCTTCATTGTATTTAGCCTTATTTTTGTATACACATAGATTTTTCTTTCTTTAAAATTTTGGGATACAGTTTCTTCTAACAGATCAAAATGTACCCTAAATCTAGCACGTGGCTTTGTTCTAGTCTCCAGCCTGATCACATTCTCTCCTTTCTCTCTCTCTCTCTTTTTTTCTCTTTTATCAACCAACTTCTTATCAATTTCTTTTTTAGAATTTTTTTAAATTTTCATCTTTACAGTCTTATTCTAACCCTTCATCATTTTTTGTATTTTTGTATATATATATATATAAGTTTATATATATATAGTGTGTGTGTATATATATATATATATATAGTGTGTGTGTGTATATATATATATATATATGTATATATATATATAAGTTTTTATTCACATATATATCTTTTCTTTCTTTAAAATTTTGGGAGGCAGTTTCTTCTAACAGACCAAAATAGACCCAAAACCAAGTGTGTGTTTCTGTTCTATTCACCAGTGTGTGTGCGTGCGTGTGTATTTTTTCATCCTCCTTTCTTCTCCTCCTGGTTTTGAGTCTCTTCTGATTTGGTTAGTGTGTATTTTTCTGGGGTCATTGCTACTCTTTTGGTATTTTGTTCTCTCATTCATCTATTCTTATCTGGATAAAATGACAAGGCAGAAAAACTCACCTCAAAAAAAAAAAAAAAAAAAGAGCAAGAGGCAGTACCAATGGCTAGGGACCTAATCAATATGGCCATTAGTAAGATGTCAGAACCAGAGTTCAGAATGATGATTATCAAGATGCTAGCTGAGCTTGAAAAAAGCACAGAGAACCTTTTTCTGGAGAAATAAAAGAACAAAAATCTAATCAAGTTGAAATTTAAGAAAGCTATTAATGAGGTGAAATTTTTAAAATGGAGGCTCTTGGGGCACCTGGGTGGCTCAGTTGGTTGAGCGACTGCCTTCACCTCAGGTCAAGATCCTAGAGTTCCAGGATTGAGCTCCACATTGGGCTCCCTGCTCAGCAGGGAGCTTCTCCCTCTGCCCTTCCCCCTCTCATGCTCGCTCTCTCTCTCTCTCTCTCTCTCTTTCTCTCTCTCTCGTTCATCCTGCCTTTCAAATAAATAAATAAATAAATCCTTTTTAAAATGGAGGCTCTTACTGCTAGGATAAATGAGGCAGAAGAGAGAATTATTGATATAGAAGACCAGATGATGGAGAATATAGAAGCTGAGGGGAAAAAGAGATAAACAACTACTAGACCATGAGGGGAGAATTCAAGAGATAAGTGATGCCCAATTATTCTGATCCCAGAATAATTGGGATCCCAGAAGAAGAAGAAGAAAGAGAGAGGGGGGCAGAAGGTATATTGGAGTGAATTATAGTTGAGAATTTCCCTAATACGGCAAAGGGAACAAGCACCAAAATCCAGGAATCACAGAGAATCCCCCTCAAAATCAATAAAAATAGGTCCACACCATGTCATCTAATAGTAAAACTTACAAGTCACAGTGACAAAGAGAAAATCCTGAAAGTAGCTCAGGACAAAAGGTCTATAACATACAATGGTAGGAATATTAGATTGGCAACAGATCTATCCACAGAGACCTGGCAGGCCAGAAAGGACTGGCATGATATATTCAGAGCAATAAATGAGAATATGCAGCCAAGAATACTATATCCAGCTGGGCTGTCACTGAAAATAGAAGGAGAGATAAAATCTCCCAGGACAAACAAAAACTAAAAGAATTTGCAAACACCAAACCAGCCCTATAGGAAATATTGAAAGGGGCCCTCTAGGCAAAGACAGAGCCTAAAAGTAATCAACCAGAAAGGAACAGAGACAATATACAGTAACAGTGACCTTACAAGAAATACAATGGCACTAAATTCATATCTTTCAATAGTTACACTGAATGTAAATGGACTAAAGGCCCCAATCAAAAGACACAGGGTATCAGAATGGATTAAAAAAAAAAGACCCATCAATATGCTGTCTATAAGAGACTCATTTTAGACCCAAAGACACCTCCAGATTTAAAGTGAGGGGGTAGAAAACAATTTACCATACTAAGGGACATCAAAAGAAAGCTGGAGTGGCAATCCTTATATCAGACAAATTAGATTTTAAGCCAAAGACCATAATAAGAGATGAGGAAGGACACTGTATCACATTTAAAGGGTCTGTCCAACAAGAAGATCTAACAATTTTAAGTATCTATACCCCTAACATGGGAGCAACCAATTGTGTAAACCAATTAGTAACAAAATCAAAGAAACAAATTGACAATAACACAATAAAAGTAGGGGACTTTAACACCCCCCATACTGAAATGGACAGATCATCTAAGCAAAAGTTCAACAAAGAAACAAAGACCTTAAATGACACACTGGACCTGATAGACATCACAGATATATTTAGAACATTCCATCCCAAAGCAACAGAATACACATCCTTCTCTAGTGCACATGGAACATTCTTCAGAATAGATCACATCCTGGGTCACAAATCAGGTCTCAACTGGTACCAAAAGATTGGGATCATTCCCTGCATATTTTCAGAGGACAATGCTTTGAAACTAGAACTCAACCACAAGTGGTAAGTTGGAAAGAACTCAAATACGTGGAGGCTAAAGAGCATCCTACTAAAGAATGAATGGGTCAACCAGGAAATTAAAGAAGAATTTTAAAAATTCATGGAAACAAATGATAATGAAAACACAACTGTTCAAAATCTTTGGAACACAGCAAAGGCAGTCCAGAGAGGAAAGTATATAGCCATACAAGCCTTTCTCAAGAAACAAGAAAGGTCTCAAATACACAACCTAACTCTACACCTAAAGGAGCTAGAGAAAGAAAAGCAAAGAAAGCCTAAACCCAGCAGGAGAAGAGAAATAATAAAGATCGGAGCAGAAATCAATGAAATAGAAACCAAAAGAACAGTAGAACAGATCGATGAAACCAGGAGGTTGTTCTTTGAAAGAATTAATAAGATTGATAAATCCCTGGCCAGAGTTATCAAAAAGAAAAGAGAAAGGACACAAACTAATAAAATCATGAATGAAAGAGGAGAGATCACAACCAACACCAAAGAAATGCAAACAATTATAAGAACATATTATGAGCAACTATACACCAGCAAATTTGACAATCTGGAAGAAATGGATGCATTCCTAGAGACATATAAACCACCACAACTGAACCAGGAAGAAATAGAAAACCTGAACACACCCATAACTAATGAGGAGATTGAAACGGTCATCAAAAATCTCCAAACAAACAAGAGCCCAGGGCCAGATGGTTTCCCAGGGGAATTCTACCAAACATTTAAAGAAGAATTAATACCCATTCTCCCGAAACTGTTCCAAAAAATAGAGATGGAAGGAAAACTTCCAAACTCATTTTATGAGGCCAGCATCACCTTGATCCCCAAACCAGACAAGGATCCCATCAAAAAAGAGAATTACAGACCAATATCCTTGATGAACACAGATGCGAAAATTCTCACCAAAATACTAGCCAATAGGATCCAACAGTACATTAAAAGGATTATTCACCACAACCAAGTGGGATTTATTCCTGGGCTTCAAGGTTGGTTCAACAACCACAAATCCATCAGTGTGATACAATGCATTCATAAAAGAAAGAACAAGAACCATATGATACTCTCAATAAATGCTGAAAAGGCATTTGACAAAGTACAGTGTCCTTTCTTGATCAAAACTCTTCAAAGTGTAGGAATAGAGGGTACATACCTCAATATCATCAAAGCCATCTATGAAAAACACACAGCAAATATCATCCCCAATGGAGAAAAACTGAGCTTTTCCCCTAAGGTCAGCAACATGGTGGGGATGTCCCCTATGACGACTGCTATTCAACATAGTACTAGAAGTCCTAGCCTCAGCAATCAGACAACAAAATGAAATAAAAGGCATCCAAATTGGCAGAGAAGTCAAACTCTCACTCTTTGCAGATGATATGATACTTTTTGTGAAAAATCCAAAGACTCCACTTCAAAACTGCTAGAACTCATATTGGAAATCAGTAAAGTGTCGGGATATAAAATCAGTGCACAGAAATCAGTTGCATTTCTATACACCAACAGCAAGACAGAAAAAAGAGAAATTAAGGAGTCGATCCCATTTACAACTGCACCCAAAACCGTAAGATACCTAGGAATAAACCTAACCAAAGAGGCAAAGAATCTGTACTCAGAAAACTATGAAGTACTCATGAAATAAATTGAGGAAGACACAAAGAAATGGAAAAATGTTCCATGCTCATGGATTGGAAGAACAAATACTGTGAAAATGTCTATGCTACCTAGAACAATCTACACATTTAATGCAATCCCTATCAAAATATCATCAACTTTTTTCAGAGAAATGGAACAAATAATCCTAAAATTTATATGGAACTAGAAAAGGCCATGAATAGCTCGAGGAATGTTGAAAAAGAAAGCCAATTCCAGACTTCAAGCTCTATTACAAAGCAAATATCATTCTCATCATCATCAAGACAGTATGGTACTGGCCCCAAAACAGACACATAGATCAATGGAACAGAATAGAGAGCCCAGAAATAGACCCTCAACTCTATGGTCAACTAATCTTCACCAAAGCAGGAAAGAATGTCCAATGGAAAAAAGACAGCCTCTTCAACAAATGGTGTTGGGAAAATTGGACGGCCACATGCAGAAGAATGAAACTGGACCATTTCCTTACACCACACTGAGAAAATAGACTTTAAAATGGATGAAAGACCTCAGTGTGAGGCAGGAATCCATCAAAATCCTCAAGGATAACACAGGCAGCAACCTCTTCAACCTCGGCTGCAGCAATTTCTTCCATGAAACATTGCCAAAGGCTAGGGAAGCAAGGGCAAAAATGAACTATTGGGACTTCATCAAGATAAGATTTGCACAGCAAAGGAAACGGTCAACAAAACCAAAAGACAATTGACAGAATGGGAGAAGATATTTGCAAATGACATATCAGATAAAGGGCTAATACCCAAAATCTAGAAAGAATTTATCAAACTCAACCCCCAAGGAACAAAAAATCCAACCGAGAAATGGGCAGAGGACATGAACAGACATTTCTGCAAAGAAGACATCCAGATGGCCAACAGACTCATGGAAAAGTGCTCCACATCACTCGGCATCAGGGAAATACAAATCAAAACCACAATGAGATACCACCTCACACCAGTCAGAATGGCTAAAATTAACAAGTCAGGAAATGACAGATGCTGGCGGGGATGCAGAGAGAGGGGAACCCTCCTACACTGTTGGTAGGAATGCCAGCTGGTGCAGTCACTCTGGAAAACAGCATTGAGGTTCCTCAAAAAGTTGAAAATAGAGCTACCCTATGACCCAGCAATTGCACTACTGGGTATTTACCCTAAAGATACAAATGTAGTGATCCGAAGGGGCACGTGCACCCGAATGTTTATAGCAGCAATGTCCACAATAGCCAAACTATGGAAAGAACCTAGATGTCCATCAACAGATGAATGGATAAAGAAAATGTGGTACATATACACAATGGAATACTATGCAGCCATCAAAAGACATGAAATCTTGCCATTTGCAGTGACATGGATGGAACTAGAGGGTATTATACTGCGTGAAGTAAATCAGTCAGAGAAAGACAATTATCATATGATCTCTCTGATATGAGGGATTTGAGAGGTAGGGAGGGAATAATGAAATAAATGAAATAATGAATAAATGAAACAAGATGGGACCCAGGAGAGAGACCAACTATAAGAGACTCTTAATCTCAGGAAACAAACTGAGGGTTGCTGGGGGGTAGGGGGTAGGGATGGGGCAGCAGGCTGAGGGACAGTGGGGAGGGTATGTGCTATCGTGAGCACCGTGAATTGTGTGAGACTGATGATTCACACACCTGTTCCCCTGAAACAAATAATGCGCTATATGTTAATTTAAAAAAAATCACAAGGAAGAGAAAATACACTTACAACAGTGTCGGGCATTTATGAAAAAAATCCCTGTCTACGTGGACCTGCATGGTTCACACCCATGCTGTTCAGGGATCAGCTGTGCTCCAGAGAATCGAGAGCAGGGACTTGAACAGACATTTGCACACCCATGTTCAGAGCTGCACCATTCACAGGAGCCAAAAGGTGGACGCAGCCCATAGGTCCATCGTGGGGTGGGCAGATAAACAAAATGAGGTCTGTCTGCACCCAGAGTGTGTTCGGCCCTAATAAACAATGCAGACCTGACAGGCTACAGTGCGGCTGAGCCCTGAGGACACTGTGCCAGCAGAAATAAGTGGGTCACCAGAGGACAAATCCCATATATGGCTCCTCTGTGTGATGTCACTGGAGCAGGCAGAGTCGCCGAGACGGAAAGCAGAATGCTGGTCCCCGGAGGCTGTAGAGTGACTGTTTGATGAGGACAGAGTTGGGGGCGGGGACGGTCACCGGGGCTGGATGTGACGGTGGTGACAGGTGAGCACACTGTGAACCCATCGAACGTTCCTGGACCCGCTCGAGTGATGCTCATGATGTTATGTATTTTTTGTAAAAGGCTGGAGGTGCTGACGCCCAGCCTGCGGGGCCCGGCCGGGTCTGGGGACGTGGGCAACGCTGGGTGGGTGCCCCCGCCCGGCGCCCAGAGAAGGACAGCCTCTGCACCTCGGCCTCTGACATCTGGGCACCGGGAGGCGGGGCTCCTCGCCCTTCTTGAGGATCTCACTCAGCTCTGGCCATGGACTTGCGCCCTCCCCAAAGCATGAAATCCGCAGACTGAGTGGGAAACGGCAGCTGCCTGGGGCTAACAGCATCCTGAGCGCCCATATTTCAGAGGATGGGCGGGGCGGGGTGGCTGCAGGAGGGCCGCCGGGGGAGGGGCCGGGCCAGCACCCTCTCCTCCATTGGTTTTGGCTGGTTTTATAGCCTCTCCTGAAGAGACGAGCCAGGCCGGAAAGCTCCCTCTGCTCTCACCACCTCCCCCCCTGCCGGCCACTGCTACGCTGCCTCAGTTTCCCACCTGCACCGCTGAGGCTGGCTAGTGCTCCCCAAGGGCCCTTCCCTTCTGACCCTCCCAAACCCTTTCTTCTGTCCAAAACAGGGCAGACACAGCCTCCCAGGCCAGTCCCCCCCCCGCCCCTCCTCCCCCCATGTCAGGTCAAAGTTGCCGAGAACCTGTGGGCCCCGGCCCTCTGCCAACAACCTTGCCGAAGTCATCATCCCACACGTGATCACACCCAGAAACACACAGACGCACAGTAGACATACACAGGCACACGCTCAGAACCCAGACACAAAGACACGTGCACACAAAGCAACACACACAGCCCCGCCCGCCTGCGCCTCCAAGTGGTCTTGCAAAAAGGAAGGCTGCCCGTGCTCCAGCCTCCCGTGGAGGGGCTGGTCTGGAATCCCCGGGGGCCCAGCCCCTTTAAGCCCACCGTGCAATGTGCAGGCACACCAGGGGGGCTACAGGCCCTCCCGAAAGCTGATGAGCACGGTTCCCGCCGTCCCAGGGGTGCTGCAAGGATTAAGTCTGAAATTGCCTGCGTGAAGCCAGCATCTGGAGTCCCCTTCCAGGCTCTGTGAGCCCAGCAGCACGAGGACCCTCTCCTCCGAGCCCCCCGCCCCACTGGTCCCGGTGACCTCAGGGGTGCCTATCTGCACCCTCTTCATCCTGGCTCCTGAGCCGGCCGAGTCAGACGGGGCGGGGCACGGGTGTCAAGGACAATTTCCGTGCACACGCACTCACGACTCCACACAGATGAGCTCGCGTTGACGTGCCGGCTGCCCTTGTGTCTCGATGGCGCCCTTCGTTGGCGTCCGACCCCTCCTTTCCCTGCCGCCCCTGCTGTCCCCCCGGTAACCACCGCTAACCGGAGCGTTTCCCTACCTGTCCTCCACGGCACCATGCTTTCGAAACACTGAATCCATTGTCAAGGTTTATAAACAGATTTCAGATCAAAGCTCAGATTTCTGGCTTCTCTTGAAAACTTGGAAGCTCCAGCCTCCTAGGGCCATCCTGAAGAGCGGGGCCGGCTGGCACAGAGCAGATGTGGCCACTGCCTTCTGGGGGACACCGGCCCCAGGCCCCACCCCCTCGACCCAGCGTGAAAGCCCCCCGTGCCGTCCTCCACCAGAACACGGCCCCGCCCCGGGGAGGCCGGCCGTGAGGCGCCGTGCCCGGCAGGGGCCCAGGAGCAGAGGGCCTGCCGGGTCGGCAGTGCCAGTGCGGCCTGAGCTGGGGAGGCCGCTGCGGCCACTGGGGAGATCGCTCAGGGCAAGGCTGGTGGGGAGGAGGAAAGGAGCCCGCCCCAAGTGGAGGCCAGTTCAGGAAAGGCAGCCTCCTTCTCCCAGCCCCTACCTGGGCCCATTTTAAGAATGGAAAACTGGGGAAGTGAAATATTTGCCAAGCTTTCCCAGCCAGTGGGTAGTAGAGCTGGTTTGAACCAGGCGGAGTGAACCCTGAGCAGTTTCCTGCAGCCCCACTGCCTACTCCCCCACCCTCGCCCCTGTTACTCCCTTCCCACCCCCGCTCCCACCCCATCCCCACCCCTGAAGCTTGACTGCAGGGAGAGGGAAGCAGTCAGGGGGGAGGAGGAGGGGCCAGGCTGGGAATCCTCAGGGGTGACAGTGAGAGCCCCAGGAGCCCTGGGCCCTCTGTCCCTCCAGCCCCCAGCTTCCCTGACCCCCCAGGGCTCACCACCGATGTGCTGGGTTTGACCAACCTCCCTTCTCTGCTGCGAACCCGTAGCGGGGTGATCGGTGGTCTCTGACAGGCCAGGCCCTCAGGAACACAGCCGCACCCAGCACAGGGCCAGAAGTGGGAGCAGCAGGTCTCGGGGGAGGGGGATCTCTGCTGCCAACCGTGGGGTCTGAGAGAGCCTTGAGGACCCCAGTGGGCTGGGGATCTCCTCCAAAAGGCATTTCTGGTCCTAGGAAGTTTCCTGAGAACTGGTGTCCCGCGGTCCCCAGGGTGCTGGTGCCCTGATCACCCTCAAAGTCAAGGACCAGGCGGTGCCCAGGTGGAGGGGGCAGGACATAGGGAAGCCACTGCCACCACCCACCCACCCCCATGCCTGCCGGCTGAGCCACCAGAGCCACACTTGTCAGCAGATTTAATTAGAGCCCAGAGGTGGACCCCGAGCCCCGCACTGGCCTTCATCTCAGCCCCCGAGGTTAACCACCAGGCTGGCTGCTGCTGCTAAGGGGGCGGGCGGGCCGGAGGAAGGGCCAGACAAAGGGCTGCCTGCAGATTGAGGGCAAATGGAGCAGGCCCGCCTCGGGACGTGATAATTGGGCCTCGCTTTAAGGTGTCTGTGAGAGCAAGGGGCCTTAATGGGGAAGGCGAGACAGGGCAGAGAAGGAAAGGGGCTGGGGGCTGCTGCTGCGGGAAGCAGCTGGGGATGCTGCAAACGAGGGGCCTTACAGACCCACTCAGTGTCTGGGTGCCCCCTCCAGTGGGCTTGGGCAAGCCCGCCACCCGCTGCTGACTCAGGACTGCGGGGCTGAGCTGAGCAAGGCCCCAGGGCAGCTGTCCTGGGGGACAAATGTCTGTGGTGGGGGCTCTGTAGCCCCAGATCCCCCCACAGCAGAGACTAGGGAGCACCTCCACAAAGGCTTCAGTGAATACCGCGAATATGAAAGAAGGAAAGGATGGCTGGGTGATGGATGAGTAGATGGGTAATAGACAGATGGATGGGTGAGTGGATGGACAGACGGATGGACAGACGGGCAGATGGACGGACGGACGGATGGATGGAGGGATGGATGGTTGGGTGGATGGGTGGGTGGGGGGATGGGTGGGTGGGGATAGGCGGATGGGTGGGTGGATGGGTGGATGGATGGGTGGGTGGATGGGTGGG